>JAJNNY010000022.1:0-578344 GCA_022453515.1 Astrocystis sublimbata
ATAGTCCCCACATGCACACATTATATAATCCCCGTGAGCAGGATCGCTGACGCTGAAACAAACAGGCCTAGCTTGTCCTGCCGGCTCAACGGGACAAATGAGTGAAACATCAGGTCTTGTTTTATGCGGTCGCGGTGAGGACAGCCAGCGCGAATCGCTCCAAAGCCAGCTCACAGCTACCACCAACTATTCCCGACATTCAACCCTCACATACAGTTCGTCCGTCTCTTCATGCGCGAGCAAAACGAGCACCGAAAGCCGAGACACCATCACGAAGCCCCAACCCGAAAAACCGACCCGGAGTTCAGCACATGCCCAACTGTCGCTAAATACAAAATGCGGCAACACGGAGGATGCAGCACTGAAGACCGCAATCGACGGTGAAAAGGATACGGATGCAAACGCGAGTGGCAAAATGGACCCCGACAAACAAGGCGACGAACCCGCGTCGCCTTCAAAGTTCTCACCTGCGTCCAACAGTCAGCAACCGAAGAGCATCATCGAAAGACGCTTGGCACGGAAGGCCAAAGTCCACGAGTACAAAATGCGTGACCTCGATGCATCCCGAATTGACTCGGTGGACTCGCCGGTTCTAGGCTACTTTGCTTCTAACTTGCCGGGAAGACCCAGTTCGCCGGTTGAAGCATCCTCAGTTCCCGCTAACAGCGCACGGAGGCCATCGACGCTGAGCATGTCAATGACCACGGACGAGGTGTCCAACGGAAATGACGCCGAAGAAATTTCGGACTTACCTCATGACGTCTCCCTGGACGAGGAACGAAGCCGACCCGAAAGCGACCCAAAATCGGCATCCACGCCGGGTCTTGACTTGAAGATATCAGCTGTCGTTTCCACCGGCATCGAGCCGGTCTACGTGACACCTGACTGGCACAACAGTGGGATTGCCATGTCTCCCATCATGGTGGTTGCCGATGTTGAGTCACTGCCGGGGTCGTCTATACTACCCTCGTGGAGTAGCAGGCCACGGCAAGATTCAATCAGCCCAAGGCCAGTATCAATACTGAAACCACTGAAGATTAGCACTCACTCGCGGCAAACGTCTCGTAGCGTGACAATAAGCCGTAACCCTGCCACAGGTGTTATTGAGCGAAGCGCCTCGGGTACAGTAGATCCAAAATTCAAGCGGCGCAGGTAAGTTGCTGGAACCCTCGTTCTCTATGGTGCACGATCAATCCCCGCTGGTTTCCTGCTAGAAATAACTGTTACTGATTCCAGTGTCACTAGTTTGATGACGATACCCACGCCACCTCTTTCGCCTGAGGTTACTCCACTGCCTAGGAAACGTCTCTCATTACCACCAGTACAACTGCAGATTCCAGTCATACCCCAGGACCGAAGTCCGCTTTCACAAACCCAAGATTTCGACTCGTCGAGTGACGAAGAAGTGGGGTCTGAAAGCAGGTTCCGAAGCACCGCGTCTCTGAAGGAGCGCATCATGCGAGAGAAGATGCAGAAAGAAAAGGAGATCACGGACATTGTTGCCAGGACAGTTGGCCCCCCGCAGAAACCAACGATATACGAAACGGAGCAGGACCCAGTCCCCCTGGACCAGGGCAACGGCGAGAGCCTTGAGAAGCGTCTAAGACGGCTGGAGAGGACGAACGATGCGTGGCTCTGCGCCATGAAGCCACTGTTGGAGACAATGGCGAGGACGCTAGACGACATGCGTGTGGAGGACAGATGTCGCAGTCGTAAGTGACCAAACTAAGGCGATCCCCAAACCTCCAAATTGAGAAAACCCTGAGCTAATGCGTGCTTGTCCGGTTGTCAGTGAGGATGAGTGATTTTGTCTTGGACAAGGATACAGAGGCAGCCCACTCTATAGCAAGTCGGCCCGGCAGTGTAGTGAAGACGACATTGAAAAGACCCGGCACTGCCTCCTCGACAGAGAAGAAGGCAAGGAATGCTGCTGGGGCTAGCAGTGCGATGCCGTTGAGCCCCATCATACAAGAGCTCGAGGATGACTCGCCCGTGCTGGAAAAGCGAGAGTCGCCGACGGGATCGAAAAGGAGCTCGGGGCCATCGCAGGGGCAACTGACACAGGGGCCAGGGAGTTTTTGCAGTACCCAAGTTGGCACCGGGCCCGCAGGCCAAGGAGGTGGTGAGCCCAACGACTGGTCAGACCTTGGCTCTCGTATCCGAGACATGGGCGTTCTGCCGCGCAATTCGCAAGAAGAGCTAGAGGTGCGTGCGAGGAAAGGAACACATGGGAGCGGCAATACGCTTCATCCAGTGATGCGAGATTTGATGAGCGCTTCCCACCTGTACGCCGATAAGGTCGGGGGGGCGCCATGAAGGACGTATAGTCTCATATGAACTTAGACAAGGTACGCACCTATCAGCAACTAGGTGTAAAGTCGAGAATCTACTCTGTTGCTCGTCTCACCGATGAAACCGACGTCAAATACTCGTAGTACCAACTTAAGTAATTTGTAATTTCTGATCCATGTTGCACGTTCCGTTGTGCCTAATACCTACCCGGGAGTGAGGACGTTTACCTAAAGTAAAATGTATGTGATAAAGCCTAAGGTTGTATGCGATAGTGCGGGCGTACATGACCTACCTAAGTACCTTACCGACCTAGGTAAGTACCTACCTAGGTACGTACCTACCTAGGGCCCGCCTGCCCCAGGTCCTGGTGGGGTAGGGGGACCAGTCGGCTGGTGGGGCCCGGACGAGAGCTGGCGTGAGCCGCAACCTGTCCCCAACAGCCTCGACAGCTGCATGCTATTGAACACACGTCGATGCCGTAGGTAGCTGCATCGATATCTTGCCTGTAGGTACCTCCCTAGATATTCCATTCTCCGTTCTCCATTGACCTCAGCAGCTACAACCCGACGACAGCTTCAGCTTCAGCATCTGAACCGCAAGCCTGCGCCACCATTGACTACCCAGAGGGCCAGACAGACAAGACCAGCAGCGGGGACAGGTATCCGACTGCGACCGCACGAGATAACACATCCCATCTGATCTGGGGTCATCTAGCCGGCCACTCAGTCCCAGCCACTCCGAGCTCTTACCAACGCACCAGCACCGTCACCAGCACCAGCGCCAGCACCAGCACCGCTGTCAGCCGATAGCCGACAGAGAATCACCCCACCGCTCTGATCCCGCCTCGGCGACCATGGACTACGAAGCGCAGAAGGAGCAGTGGAGCGAGGTCGAGGACCGTGATGGTGTCCGCCTCAGCTGGAATGTCTTCCCCAGCTCCCGTGTTGTCAGTCCTCGCTCGCGCAGCCTCCGACCCGACCGTAACTGTGGTGCTGACTGACCATTGTGCCGGCAGGAAGCCTCCCGCCTCGTCGTGCCCATCGGCGCCCTGTACACACCTCTGAAGGAGAAGCCCGACACTCCTCTGCTCAATTTCGAGCCCGTCACCTGCAAACAGCCATGTCGCTCTGTCCTCAACCCCTTCTGGTGAGAGAACCCACGCATCTGCGAAGACAACAAAGAGCCTGCTCTGGCCCAGACAGCTAACCCCGGACTCCCTTCGTTCAGCCAGGTCGATGTGAGGGCGCGCCTGTGGATCTGCCCCTTCTGCCTCTCGCGGAATCCTTTGCCGCCCCATTACAAGGACATCAACACCAATGCCATCCCGCCCGAGCTTCACCCCTCCAACACCACCATTGAATATCGCCTGTCTCGCCCGGCCCCGAGCCCCCCGATCTTCCTCTATGTTGTCGACGCTTGCCAGGAAGACGACAGCCTGGCCGCCCTGAAGGAGTCTCTGATCATGAGTCTAAGCCTACTCCCCGAGAACGCCCTTGTTGGGCTGATCACATATGGCACCATGGTGAGACTGCCTCCCTCCCACCCCTTCTCCCCCTCCTCCTCCTCCTCTGTCCTCCTTGCTTGGCCCCTTCCAGTCGACTGACCCTGGCCGCGTTGGTAGGTCCAAGTCCATGAGATCGGATACACCGAATGCGCCAAGTCGTACGTCTTCCGTGGGAGCAAGGAGTACGCTGCCAAGCAGGTACAGGAGATGCTCGGGCTCATCTCCCAGAGTATGCGGCCTGGCATGCCTCAGCAGCCGCCTGGACGACCAATGATGCCCATGGGTCCCGCCACCAGGTTCCTCCTGCCCGTCAAGGATTGCGAGTTCCAGCTCACCAAGGTCTTGGAGCAACTGCAGAAGGACCCCTGGCCCGTAGCAAACGATAGGAGAAGCCTTCGCTGCTCAGGCGTCGCGCTCAGTGTCGCTGTCGGGCTGCTCGAGTCTTCTTTCCAGAACGCAGGCGGCCGCATCATGATGTTTGCAGGCGGCCCCGCTACCGAGGGTCCGGGCATGGTCGTTGGGCCCGAGCTCCGTGAACCCATCCGATCGCACCATGACATTGATCGTGATAACATCAAGTATTATAAGAAGGCTCTGAAGGTATGATTTCTCTGCTTCTAGCTTGGCCTCGTCGGTACTCTTTTCTCTAATTCGACGCAGTTTTACGATAATCTCGCGAAGCGCACAGCCCACAACGGTCATATCATAGACATATTTGCTGGCTGCTTAGACCAGGTCGGCCTGCTTGAGATGAAGGGTCTGTGTAATTCCACCGGTGGTAACATGATCCTCACAGACAGCTTTACATCCTCCATGTTCAAACAATCTTTTATAAGAGTGTTCGAGAAGGATGGCGATGACAACCTGCTCATGGGCTTCAATGCTGTCCTTGAAGTCCTGACCACCAAAGAACTCAAGGTTACGGGTTTGATAGGCCATGCCGTATCCCTGAACAAGAAGTCGACCTCGGTTGGAGAGACGGAATGCGGCATCGGTAACACGTGCTCGTGGAAAATGTGTGGTATCGATCCCAATGCTAGCTACGGCATCTACTTCGAGATTGCCAACCAAAGCGGCCCCACCCAGCACCAACAAGGGCAGCAGAAAGGCATGATGCAGTTCCTCACCTATTACCAGCACTCGTCTGGGCAGTTCCATTTGCGCGTCACCACGATCGCAAGAAACCTGAGCGGGCCGGCGGGCGACCCTGCCATCGCCCAATCTTTTGATCAGGAAGCAGCTGCTGTTCTCATGTCGCGGATTGCCGTGTTCAAGGCCGAAGTTGACGATGGACCTGACGTGCTACGCTGGGTTGATCGGATGCTGATTAGACTCTGTTCACGCTTTGCCGACTATAGGAAGGACGACCCTTCGTCGTTCCGGCTCGAGAAAAATTTCACCTTATACCCCCAGTTCATGTTTCATTTACGGCGGAGTCAGTTCCTCCAAGTTTTCAACAATTCTCCTGATGAAACAGCGTTTTATCGCCACGTCTTAAACCACGAGGATGTCAGTAACTCGTTGATCATGATCCAGCCCACACTGGACTCATACACGTTTGATCAAGACGGTGGGCAACCTGTCCTACTAGACTCGACATCGATCCAGCCGACACATATCTTGCTGCTTGATACCTTTTTCCATATCCTAATTTTCCACGGCGAGACTATCGCGGAATGGAAGAAGGCGGGCTACCAAGATCAGGAAGGTTACGAGAATTTCGCGGCGCTCCTCGAGCAGCCGAAGGAGGACGCAAGGGTAAGCGCATGCCGTTACGGACTTTTGCTATTACATACTAATTATGAAACAGGATCTGATCGGGGACCGTTTCCCGCTCCCGCGATTCATCGTATGCGACGCTGGCGGCTCACAAGCTCGATTCCTGCTCTCTAAGCTGAATCCCTCGACCACGCACACGACGGGGGCTTTCGGGGGTGTCGGTGCCCAGTCCGCCCAAACCATATTCACAGACGATGTATCGCTGCAAACATTCATGGACCATTTGATGAAGTGAGTCTTCTTGTTAAATATTCTAGTGACGAGCAACCACTGACATTTATTATAGACTTGCTGTGAGCGGTACTAGCTAATTTCAGATATTGATGGGTGTAATATCATGGTACCCTTGGCACTGGGGACGAAGTTTACGAGTAGAAAAGGCATAGCTGATCAAATGTAGAATAAGTCCACTACTTGCTACAAATTCCCAGTATATAACTTGTGACCTCTATGGCGAGATGGTGGTTAGCAGTCGTATACTAGTCACCTCATTGTGAAGGGTATGCTGCCTGCGAGGAATTATTCTAGCCGTGATATATGTGACGGAATCTGAATGTAGTCATCGCTCACGGGGCAGATACACCTTCCCTTCTAGCGCAGACCTATTGCATAAACAAGTTACCATAGATAGAAGTATCGAAGAGGGGGTATTGTGCCTTAAATCCACCACGGGCAGTCTATGTTCTGCGAATACTCATGTGCGTCACACATTGGTTACCCAACATTCTCTACGTCACGCCAGGATTGGCCAGGAGGCTTACATTATACTAGGTACCTAGTTACGGGTCATTCTCTTTGGCCAGTTTCAACTGGCGCAGTTGAGTCTCAGGGTGGCTGGTTACTTCGCAGAGACATCATGTCTCGGCTTGCAGAGGTGGGCAGAATCCGTACCTGTGCAAGTACTGCGACCTTGAACGCAGGGGAGTCAGGTGGGAGGAGTGGGGACTCGGCGGGGAGTAGCCCCGTAGCGGCAGCTGTAACGGATTGCCAGAAAGGTGGCAGACTGCGAGACTGGCAGCCCGGCGGCCAGGCGCCGGTCGCTTCGACTTCGGCCAACCCTAGCTGTAGCTTGGCGTGAAACCCACAAACCATTTTCAACAACTGCTTGTTGATACCCCCAGCCCAAACTTTTCGGCTCGAGGCGCCAAATTGTACCACTCCCCGACTTCACGACGTCCACCACCTACAGCAGATCCCCAAATAGTCGCCCATCATGCGTATGTTTGCGCCATTAAATCGCCTCGTGTCTCGTTCATCGCTGATAGTGTACCACAATAGCTCCCAAGATCGACCCCAATGAGATCAAGGTGATGTACGTCTACGCCGAGCCCCGGACCTACCCGCCCGCCACATTCATATCCCACGCTTCGCGTCCAGCGACAGACAGCTACGATCCGTTATGCCAGCGACGGTTGATTGACTAATTCTTGCATGCAGTCACCTTCGTGCCACCGGAGGCGAGGTTGGTGCTTCGTCTGCGCTGGCTCCCAAGATCGGTCCCCTCGGCCTGTCACCCAAGAAGGTCGGTGAGGATATCGCCAAGGCCACCGGTGACTGGGTAAGCAGCAACTTGTTCCGCCGCTGGATGAGTCGGGGCGCTAATACGGCTCCTCAAATAGAAAGGCCTGCGAGTTACCGTCAAACTCACCATCCAGAATCGTCAAGCCGCCGTCTCCGTCGTACCCACAGCCTCCTCCTTGATCATCAAGGCCCTGAAGGAGCCTCCCCGCGACCGAAAGAAGGAGAAGAACATCAAGCACTCCAAGAGCGTCCCCCTCGAGGACATCATCGACATCGCCCGCACAATGCGATTCAAGTCTTTTGCCAAGGAACTGTCAGGCACCGTCAAAGAGATTCTCGGCACAGCCAACAGCGTGGGCTGCCAGGTTGAGGGAAGAAGTCCACAGGCCATCATCGAGGACATTGACAGTGGTGCGATTGAGAGTAAGCCGATGCCTTATACCTAACCTCCTATTTGGCGCAACACGGAAGACTGACACACGCCCTCTAGTTCCTGAAGAGTAAATCAAAATAAAATAAAGCGTTTCAGGCTGGCTGGTGAGGACCGAAGATGTTTATTTGTGCTGCATCTTTTACAGGAGTTCAGGTATGGCTTCGCACTAGGCTATTGCCGGAGCCTTCTCTCAATTGAGGAACAAGAACAAAAAAAACTTTGACAACATTTAGCTTCATGAATGATGACGTGATTGTCTGACCTTCTCCTTATGCTCTTCCCCTATTCATGCCGCTCCCCGGACCCTTGCCTACACTCCGAGATATACCTATGCTCACCATGGTATTATCTCTATTTATGTCAAGGAAGAACAAACCAAGCCCCACTACTCACCGCAGCCTCCAGCTTTGTAAGCTCAATGGAAGCCGAGGTCCATCTATCTGTGGTCTACATATGCAGCTCCCATGCGAGTTGTGCAAAAATTGGTAGTGCCGAAGTCGATATCAATCGGCGATCACATATCTGAGCCATTCGAGGGACTTTCCTAGGACTTTCCAGGATGTGCGCCACCGTGTTGTACTATTAACTAGAGCTCGGGCCTCGACGAGCGACCAACCTTGATATCTGTAGCATCAACCCAAGAGCAACACAGGCCTGTGCCACACAGGCATTACCTAAATAACCAATACGAGAATGCCCTTTGATTGCGGACTCAGCCCCAAGACACGAACTAGGTTTGCGATACCGGAAAAATTGACCCATGACCTTCAGACATTGAATGCGGCCAACCAAGGAACCACGTAGGTTAGATATTGCCTCATCGGTGAAATTTGGGCGAGTCACAATGGTACAAGTGCGGTCTCGAGTTACAAACTCCATTTCCCCATCAAGGATAAGACTCTGAGCTGAATTCGTGGTTAGAGGGAGACGGCAGATGATGTACAGCTTCACTTTAGGCGGACGACACGTGCTCGCTGTGTAAGCCTTTTGTGTAAGCCATTGCGAAAGCGACATCATTTCTGTCCCAGTCCCGAGTCCTTGTGGATCCCATGCATGCTGTGTGTAAGCCTTACGGTGTGATAGCTGAAAGTAGACCAATTGTGGTCGAGCATGTCCATATGAACCTGGACGATCACATTCCTGTTGGTCGGGGCGAAGGGGATGTGTTGCGTATTATCTCTTTCCCTACCCGCTACACAACTCTGACTGGGTGCTGGCCGGCTGGATGACGAGTGTTTGTTTCCGGGCATAGCGGCCCCGAAGATCGATGATGACCATTTGAGCATTCTGACCATTCTGCCTACTATGTACTTGCCTCGCTTGCTAAGCTGTCTGTCGTCTGCCACCACCGCCCCTGTCGAGCCTGTCACTGTCGACTTGGCTCTCCACATGCGATCAGATCAGTCTGATGGATGGTGTATGATGACACGCTCGATGACACGCTCGATATTTGAGAAGATGCCGAATACGCACGCATCTCAGCCAAGTCGTGCAAGATTGACTACACCGTATTTGATGTGTGTAGGCAGGCTAGAAAACATGGGTACAGGCATGTATCATACGAGGGTTTTCTTTCTTTCTTTCTTTTTGATATGAGAGATCCAGGGATAGATGTGCAGCGAAAAGCCAGCAGACCCTAGCCCAAGTAGGTAATCCTTAGGCAATGGACGAGGGGCATGCTTTATAGACTCATATTTTCTACACGGCGAATCGTGGAACAATACCTGTGAGAATATATTATGAAGAATCCGCAAAGAGCATCTTAGTCTTGAACTACCTTAGGTAGGTAGCCCGTGTATTACGAGAAGCCGAGTTGGAAGTCACGGGCGAGTATCACATCTTATGCTTTTGCATTGCATGGCGACTTGCCATAGCCCGACGCGACACTGTTTGCATCCTCGTTCGCAAATTGGGCAAGCTATGCCAGTAGGTACTTACCTACCTACTGAGGTAAGTATACAAATGGATGTCGCCAATAGGACCCGAAACTCTTGGTGACATAAAAAAAAGGAAATTACGAACTACGACATAGGTAGATAGTTGATAGAACGGGTAAAGAGAGCGAGAAAAGCAAAAGTGAAAAAATAATTAAAAGACAAAAACAGTAGGGGTTTAAGCTACGCATGTAAGGTTTGAAATACGCATCAGCATCAATCTATGTAGATACCTATGAGATATTTACTGTATGTACCTAATGATAGGTGATAGGTACTCCAAAACAACCCCGGACTTTTAGGGTGGGTGGAACACTGGTGGGATGGAAAGCAGGGAGGAGTTACAAGGAGCCACAATACCGGCAAAGCGGCATTGGCAAGTAAATACCTAAGCTCAAGTTGCAGCGTACCAATTACGCGACTTACGACTTCTGGTCTGACCGGTACCAGGAAGCACTGCATGAAGGCGGTTTGGTTGACCTTGCACATTCCGAAGCGTTGTCCTACTGGTTGACCGACACACAAGCAAGTGTAGATCTTAGGCCTTAGGTACTTACATAGCCTCACATTGATAGTTTCCCTCGCAATTGTTGGCATGAGATTGACTTAGGGGAGGCTCCAGATGCCAGGTACCTACCTGGGTAAGTAGTTGTGCATAGAGGATAGAGGGTCGAGACCGAAGGGAGGAGGAGGAGGAGGAGGAGGATTGGCTCTATGAAGCACACCAGCGCCTGGGACTATATTCCTGGCCCGCCTGGGTGTCTGGGACCGCCTTCCGCGGCCGTAAATAGAAGGTTGAAGCCATGCCAGACTCTAAGCGTCCAGTACTTATAGTATGCGCGTACATGTGTGCGTATAAAATCAAAACAAAGGTGTGTACACCATCGAGGCCTGGGGACACAGCACCGCCGGAGCAAGCTCTATTCCGTATCTACCTGGTAGTGGCCTCGGGTTTATTTGAAATGAACGGTGCTTCCGCGAATCTGTGAGCTGGGTGATGTGGGTGATGTGGGCGATGCAGTAGAATCTGAGCGTTATAAAACTGAAACTGAGGCCAAACCCCCGGGGTATGCGCCATGTGTCGTGTGCTTAGGTAGGTTCCAGTGGCAGCGCAGCAATGTCAGTGAGGTAGGTGCCAGTGCTAGGTCCTCGGCTCGAGGTAGGGACTTACTTAACCTAAGCCTGCATGTAACTTAAATTATTATATTTCACGGGCAGTACTAGGAGCTTGCCCCGGCGCTCTACTTAGGTAGTTACGGGGACGGCATCATCATCATCCATGCGCCTACCGGTGTAAAGTACCTAGGTACTACCGAGCCTGCCTAAGCCGGGCTACTGCGATGTGCGCGGCAGGAGCTAGCAGTGAGGGTACATGCAGGTAAGTGCCGCCGAGATGCAGGTGTACAGCCATTGTGTGTGTGTGTCGGCGGTGCATTTCATGTGGGTGGGCATGTACATGCGCATGTAGATGTAGATGTAGCCTGGAGATATAGATGTATACTACTATGTCAGCAAAACACACTTCCAAGCATGGCATGCGCAATATGGAGATGGATATTAGGTGTAGCACGCAAGTACATACTTATCCATCCCGTGCATTTTCACTCACCAACCGAGCAACCTCAACCATCGCGGCTCCCAACGCCGGAGCACCTCATACCCACTCATTTTCTGGCCTATTTCCAGATCCATCGTCTGGCCCGTAGCCTGGGACGACATACATGGCCTAGGAAGCACATAGTGTCTCCGTTGCACGCCGCGCCACTACCACAACCGAGGCTTCGACCCGTCCGTCGCCCAGTGCCGCCGCCGCCGCCGCCGCGCCAGGCCCGTCACTCACGCATCCGCACGACGACATCGCGAGTCCGCCTCTGCGACTAGTCGACGCCCACATCGACAGCGAGACCCAAGAGCCCGCGGCTCTTGCTGCTGCGACGGCTCGCGACCTGCGCCCGGGCTCCAGCCAGGCCGGCATTTGCACCGCGACCCCATCTGCATCAACACCGGTAGCCGGTCCATTCCTTCTTTCCCTTTCCCTAGAGACACCTCGTTGTCCTCGTCCTCGAACACTGCCGGTTCTCGAGGCATCGCCGTCGCCCCTCGATTCCGATCTCGATCGTGCTGCCGCCACCGTTGCGGGCTAGAACCCGCGCCGCTGCGCCTCCAGATGTACCTCGCTCAGCTGCCGTAAGCCGTGCCCTGATCAGCAGGCTACCATGAAACCGCGCGCCGAGACTCTTCCCTTCCTCTCGCTCTCTCCCGAGCCCTGTTTCGAGCCTTTGATGTTTTGTTATAGCGAGCGCGCCAAATGTCGCCCATAGTCGAGCGCCACCACATGCCCCAGATGGACTTTATCGACCAGATGGGGCCTTCACCGCTGCAGACGCACCCGCCCCCCTTCATGTCCGCCCAGCTGCATCGACACTACCACGCGCAGCAACAGCAGCAGCAGCCGGCTTATCAGCAAGAGCAGATGCAGCACACACATTATCAGCACCAGCATCAGCATCAGCATCAGCATTCGCATCCGCCTCCGCCTCCGCATCAGCGTCAGCATCCATTTCAACACCAGCAGCCCCATCGTCATCATGAGCAGCAGCAGCAGCAGCAGCAGCCGCCGCCGCCGCCTCGCTATCATCCACTTGCCCTTGACGCGCGCTCTTCGTTTTCGACCTCTTCTTCCAGCTCCGGCTTCGTCCCCCGTTCTGCGATTCCTCTCCATTTGTCCCAGCCTTCGGCCCCGCCGTCCCTCAACCCGCCGCCGAACGCCCACCTGGCCCCGCCGTCTCATCTTGCCGAACATGGAGAGCACCGTCTTCGTCGCAAGACCCCCAACGGCACCATCAATGCCGGCTATGATGGCACTCCCACTCATCTGGCCTCGAGGCCGCCGCCCTTCAAACATATGATTCTGCCAACCTCGTCGAAGCCTGTCCCTTTCAGCGCTCCTCTACTGCAGAACGACCTACGTTCCCCAATACACCACGTGCCCTTGCCAGCCGACGCTTGGTCGCAGTCACTCGCCCCGCCGTTCTACACCCCGAGCACCTCCGGCCTCCCCGCTGTCCCTGGTCTTCTCCCCTTCGGTCCTAACTTGATGTTGGCATCAAACCCGCGCCATGTCAATTCCCATGAACTGCCTGCCGCCCTAGCCCTCGATTGCGCTCCGAACGGGCCGGTTGCCGCGCACCAGCCTTATAACAATGCTGCTCGGATAGCAACTGCCCTGCAACCTGTCTATCAACAGCCACCGGGGCCTGTATTATTCCAGAATGGTGGCGTGCTTCCACCGGCGCTCTGGCCCGATCCGAACATGGCCAGCTATGGCCATGGCCTTGCGCATAGGGGCTCGACATACCACAGCTTGTACAATCCTCCTGGCTTCCATCACCATGTCGCGGATGGGCTCATACCACATTATCCCGCCATGCACCTTCGACCCGGCCTCGACTCGCATCCTACCGCCCTTCAAATCCCATCCAAGAGACTTGAATCCCTCACTCTCGATTCTCCCGGTTACAAGAACAACAGCCCTCAGGTGTCCGGGGCCTCCTCCCCTGGGCGGTTTAGAGAAAAGGTCCTGGTGCATGCACACCGCTCATACGTCGAGCTTTTAACTCATCTGCATCAAAGCAAGAAGCCTCTATACCGTTCATCTAGCTCTAGAAACTCTTCCAAGATCATCATTTTCCCCAAGCTCCCCAAATTGCCTACCTTGGCAGCCGGTGTCTTTGCCTCGCATTATGGCCAAACTGAGTTGGACTATCCGAGTCTCAGGTCAGTGGACCTATCTGTACAACCTCCAGCCGAACTGCAAACGACTTCTCATGGGCAGTCCACGGCGAGCAACCACGAGATGCCGGGTGCTACGACCCAAAATTCTGCATCTCACTTCCTGTTCGGGGCCAATGGCCTACAGCCCTCTGGCTTCAATCAGTTGACGCGCGAACGGATGCCCCTTACACCTTTCATGAGTGCGAAGGATGCTACCGAGATGCTTACGACCTTGTGCGAGCAAAGTGATTGGAAATGGATCGACGGCATGCTCCTTGGTGGTTGTCTACACTACGGCCTTGAGCGGTATGAAGATGCTCTGGAATGGTTTCGGAGGATCATAGCTCTGGATAGCGAGTGCGTTTCCTATCTCCATCACACATATGATTCTTACTGATGTTGCTTTTTGTAGCCATGTGGAAGCCTTATCGAATAAGGCTGCCACCCTCTATTGCCTTAACCGGTATGATGAGGCAGAGACCCATTGGATGCAAGCTGTCCACAAAGATCCAGCTTATCTTGAGGCTGTAGAGCATCTGGTACACGTGCTCTGCGCCAGCCAGCGGAGCCGGGAGGCCGTCGACATTATCAACCTCGTTCAACGCACACTTCGACTCTCAGATAACTCATCACGTAGGAACACTGGGGTCGACACACACACGAGAGCGAATCATTTACCCTGGGATGGCAGCACCCCTACAGCAATGCATATGTCGGAGGAAGGTGGAAGCGATTATTCCCTTGCTTCGGGGTTTGGCCTGAGCGGGTATTCCATTCCTGCTAGTGAAAATGGTCGAATGATTGCATTGATCCATGCCAAAGGCAACATGCTTTATGCCTTGAAAGACATCGATCAGGCTTCTGACGCCTTCGAGGAAGCCGTGTTAATCAGTACAGGAAGATCGATGAGGTGCATTCGTTCCCTTATAGGTAGAATTCAGTCTGTTTTATCTAACCCCGAGGCGCCGAACGGGATATACACGCCTTCTACCGGGCCGCTGTTGCTGCCACCGTCAGAAGCGAGACACACCGCGCAATTGGTGTTCGCTGCCAACGGTGAGCTCCCCGGTCTGCGATACCTGCCTAGTGGCGTGCCCAAAAAGTCGGCCGTTTCCACTACCAGCAATTCGCTCTTGTCGTTAGCAAAAATATTTCAAGACGCGATGTCCAATGGTGGCTCCTACCCCAGGCTGCTCCAACAACCGCCCGGCGTTGGCGACATCCTGGCCCTATACTACTTGTCACTTTCTCTCTCTGAAAGCCCTTCGACCGCCAACAACGTTGGTATCCTTCTTGCCAGCATTCAGCACACACGCAGAACATCCTCGGTCCGTGTCAGTGAGATTCCCGGGATGCCCGCTGGCATTATCCCCGGCAGTGGACTTGCGTTAGCTCTCGCCTATTACAACTATGGTCTAGGATTGGATCCGAAACATGTTCATCTTCATACCAACTTGGGCAGTTTGCTGAAAGACATTGGCCAACTAGACCTCGCCATTCAGATGTACGAGCGGGCGGTCGAATGCGATGGCACTTTCGACATTGCCTTAACCAACCTGGCCAATGCCGTCAAGGACCGTGGTCGCATCAACGATGCCATAGGGTATTATAGGCGTGCCGTTCAGTCGAGCCCGCATTTCGCGGAAGCCGTTTGTGGTCTCTCGACAGCGCTCAATTCGGTCTGCGACTGGAAGGGTCGGGGCGGAGTGCTTCTTGACCATGGACGTTTCGATCGGTGGCACGTTGACGACGAGGGCATGCTAAAAGATGCCAGGGAAGAAGGCCAGGGAAGCGGGCTAATGAAGAAAGTAGTTGGCATCGTCTCCAGACAGCTAGCGGACTCGTCTCAATGGGGACATGGCGTTCTTCAAAATCCTGGGCTCGGCGGTTTGGTGCGCCAATTAGAATTATGTGCAGTAGACGAGGTGGCTACCGGTTTGAACATCGAATTAGAGGTTAAAAAATGGGCCGGTCAGCCATGGGAAGGGGCTCGGCTCCTTCGACTCGTTGAACGTGCCACGAAGATCATGGTACGGCGCAGCTACATCGAACAATACGTCACTGGAAAATCGTCAACCTCCGAGTACATCCGACCCAGTCTACTTGCTCAATTACCGGTGCCAGCAGCGCCGACTGTGCTTCCTTTCCACACATTTACGTGCCCCCTGAGTGCTAAAGATATCCGGACGATTTCGCAGCGCAACGCGGCTAGGATAGCGTGCTCGACGTTGAAATCGCCTTGGTTAACCAGCACAATTTATCCTCCACCCCCGCCACCCTGCCCTCAACTCAACATCGGATATGTTTCTTCCGATTTTAACAACCATCCCCTTGCTCATCTGTATGTGATTACGTTCCCTTTGTTTTACCACTATGAAGACAGGCGATGCTGACTTCCTGTCCCTCTAGAATGCAGTCGGTCTTCGGCTTTCACAACCCGCAACGCGCCAAAGCAATATGCTATGCGACAACCGCCAGCGACAAATCTATCCATCGGCAGCAAATTGAACGCGAGGCGCCCGTGTTCCGAGATGTGAGTGGTTTATCTGCTGAACAGATCGTTCAGCAAATTACGAAGGACAAAGTCCATATTCTGGTCAACCTGAATGGATATACCAGGGGTGCAAGGAATGAAGTCTTCGCGGCACGACCGGCCCCTATACAGATGTCCTTCATGGGATTCGCGGGCACGCTTGGTGCGGAATGGTGCGACTACCTCTTGGCCGATGAAACAGCGATTCCCAAATCGACGTTGCGTCCACTGAGAAACAATGTCAGCCTGGGGGACCTATTTCGGGACGAAGAATTTGCCGAGGCGGAAGATTGGGTGTACACCGAAAACATCGTCTTCTGCCGTGACACATTCTTCTGCTGCGACCATGCGCAATCGAGCGACCACGGAGAGAGGAGCATTACGTGGGAGGACGAACAGCGTCGCCGATGGAAAATGCGCAGAGAACTCTTTCCAAATCTCCCAGATGACACCGTCATCATGGGTAACTTCAATCAACTGTACAAGGTATTCTTTTTCGTCTTCCTTAGTTCCAAATCACTCACCGTAGATTCTGTGAAATCACCTGTATATCAATGGGTTTTGCTAATCTTTTGACTTAGATTGATCCCTCGACATTCCGGTCATGGCTCCGCATCCTCTCTGAGGTGCCGAAAGCTGTTCTATGGCTTCTCAGGTTCCCTGAATTGGGTGAGACTAACCTCAGAAGGACCGCCAAAGCCTGGGCCGGAGAGGCAGTCGCAAAGAGGATCATGTTTACAGATGTGGCACCGAAACAACAACACATATCACGGGCGCGCGTGTGTGATATATTCTTGGATACACCCGAGTGCAACGCACACACCACAGCGGCCGACATACTATGGTCAAGCACGCCGCTTTTGACCCTTCCGAGGTATGATTACAAGATGTGTTCACGAATGGCCGCGTCGATCCTCAAGGGCGCTCTACCGAAGACCAAAGAGGGTGCCCAGGCTGCTCACGAGCTTATAGCTTCAGACGACGCCGATTATGAAGCTAAGGCTATCCGACTCGCTAAAGGGCTGAGCTACGAGCGCGTGCACAAAGAGTATTGTGAAGGGCACGGCCGACTAGCAGAACAACGCAAACTCCTCTTTGATGCCAAGTGGACCTGTGCCTTGTTCGACACGCGCAGATGGGTTCGAGATCTCGAGACTGCATATGAAGAGGCGTGGCGACGTTGGGTCGCGGGTGTGAGCGGGGATATTTATCTATAGGCTGTTTTCAAGCCTTGGCATGTTCTGACTTTTTGTCGTCATAAGTTAGTGCTCTTTTACGGTCTATCTCACAGTGGATACTGGCATCGGCACACCTCTCGATGGGCATCTTAATTTTTTTTACCGGAAAGCGGCTCACGAGGGACAAAACTATGTATTTGACGTGTACTCAGATACCCCCTTTCCCAGGTTAACGGTTCCCGACCGGAGAGGATCAGGGTGTTTGTCCCGTACGTCGCTCCCATATTTGGTTATGATATGTTTGACGGCCTTGGCGATTTTCTTTTTGCGTTTGCTTCAGATCGCGTTATCATGTTAAGGGGAAGGAAACATCCGTCTATGAAACAGGAAACGAGAAACAGGAAACAGGGTATATTTATAGAAAGGGTAACGGTGACTCGGACCAAGTGCTGGTAAGGTCTCGTTACCTATACTTGCAAGAATTTATTCAGAGGAAAAAAAATCAGTCGCCTCAATCGCGACGGGAAGCGGGCGTTTGTACTCTTCCTTTTTTCTTCTTCGTCTTAACCCTTTTGGGGTCAAACGTGTTTGTTTCTGCGATGGATCATGATGATCCATACTATCTATCTATACCTCTGTTGCGGCTGTTATTTATTATATATCCGGATTATCTATCGCGAAACCTCTGTCTGGTACGAGCAGTCTATCTATCTATCAGTCTATATTATGGAGGAGAAACTCTGAATGTTACTTATCATTGATGGTCGTTCGGATCTTGAGGATCTTGATCGTTTATGCGCTCCTCTCATTATCTTTATTCCTCGAGATGTATCTGTCACTGTCTGTGGGTGGTGTATGTGTGTACGTTGGCTGATAAGGGGCCCTCATCTATTCTGGCCTGGCCTGGCCTTTGACTAGGGAATCGAGAATCAGGCTTGGAATGAACGATCTTTGCGGGCTTAGCATAGCGTAGCATCACATCTACGTTGGCATAGCTGACCCAAGCCAGGCGGACGTTGAGTGAGCAAGTGACCTATGTTTCCCGTTTCTGTTTCGACCAAGCACAGTCTTCAACGACATTTCTGTAAATAAAATATACATTAATGCTATATTGTATATGCCACACAGCAGATACATAGGTAGGAACGAAGACGGAAGTTGAAGCTCCGTGCTTCCTTACTTGCCTGTTTACTGGCTCACTATTGACTGCCTCTCTGCTTTTTTTGTATCTACATATTCTTCCTCAACGACTGCTACCATCTTCATTTCATTTCGTAGTTATCTGATTCAGTCAAGTGATCTCAGGTCTGCCTCTTCGTTTTGGTCTCACGCGCGTCTTACTCGGAGCTACTCTCATGAGCGAGCGAGCGTCACGTTTGCAGCGCATATTCTGATAATTACTCGGGGCTTCATCGCTTATAAGCATTAATTACAAGTAATTGGTACATACGTCGTGGTATATTATCTTACATTACATTATATCCCTTCCGATTGTATCACGCCTCGTGGGTGAGTCGATACGAGTCAACCAATCTGTAAGCATTCGTAACTAAGAAGGCCTGTGGGCATGTGGATTCTTGAGCCCAGTCAATTGTCCCTATGTGCAGTCTTATGCGTATGTAAATATATTTAAATGTATAACATCCCATGCGGGCTCTCGTTTACTCTCTGCTGTCTCTTTATAATGTTTCAGGTGTACCTAAGTGTGTAGAGTGGAGGGGTGGCATTCGCATGTATGTGGAAAGGTGGCGTCAGGGTCCTTGCGAGCACGTCCTGGGGACTATCATGGTACCTACTCGCGAAGAATGATCAACTTCTAGCGGAGTGACGTCCCCTTGGAATGTATATGCTGACAGTCTGCAGACTCGACCGCTGTAGTTTACATTGATGGTATCAGTTGGTACATGCTTCCTTTCACAACCCCTAACCATTTCCAATACTGGAAATGGTGCGTGTGAGAGCATTCGACTGAGTCTTGAAGTAAACTGTCTGCAACTATGTCACGCGGCTGCCATCATATAGTAAACGTTCTGCGTCTGATACTGATGTAGGTAAGAAAGTAACGGTAGGGGCGGTGACTTTCCCGTCGTATTTACGTGTCTGAATAGGTAGATAAACATATACGTGAGTACGCAAAGATGTACTTAGTGGTTGATGATCAGGTGGCGAAGTAATTAAGTTATGTCTTTTGCGTTCGGCAAGTACGATGTGGGTAATTACATTTGTAGGTGGTTTACTAGGCAATACCCAGGCACAAGCGACTTTTACTTGTGTACCTAGGTAGATGGATGCCCTTCACATACCACCAATATGAGTTTCGTATCAATTACAATCATTGGTGGAAGAAAGGACATCTTTCGCCTTATACACATCGCTTTAGCGTTCGCAAGAATTGCTTGTTGGGCAGTAGCCATGAGCTTGTGAACGAAGTCGATAGACCTAAACGTGCATTTAGACTTCTGCGCATCTTAATAAACATTTAGCGATCCCCTGTACCACTACTATGGTGATAAAGGAGTACATAATATATTACGTGCATACAAATACACACACACAGACTCAATTTCTACTACGGAACTGGTAGCACGCAATGCTAGTATCATAATACTCTGGTGAATCCCTGGGGACTCGGTTTTAAGTTTAATGGTGCGCAGGTAATATGGAACTCATGTGCGACTGAGGAGTCCGGGAGAAGTGGTGCATGTAAAGCAATCGAATTCCACTATTAGGAACACGAGAACTCCGGATTATCTTGCGTGTCAAGCTCAGCATGAGAAAACGTAGCTTAGCACGAGGGAAGGGAGGTGTGCATGTGATGCTTGGGGTTTAATTGGCAGAAATATTTGGTTGCCTTGAGCATAGCATAAAGACGTTGCTCTGGATATAATTACTACCCTGAACTCGAGGGTAGGGCATAGTTGGACGTAGCTGGTCAGAAAGGGTCCGTCTTATTTCCATGAAAATCAAAAACTGGTATCGAGAAGAATCATCTGTTGAGGGGTTGTTAGTTGTGGGAGAGGTCGGCCACCAAATCGCCAGCGACTGACAGGGAACGTAAAGGTCCGGATTTGAGAGCGAAGTTGGTTCGAATCAAGTCTGGCTACCTAGCTATGAATAATTGGATATGATCATCGAGGTAATATTTGGGAGACATCGTCTTCGAAGTGGTGATCCCATATGTATTCATATCCAGAGATCGGAGCTCAGCTTTGTCATTGCTGATTCCTGACGGTGTGCTTATACTGAGTGGCAATGAAATTGACTGTGAAACGAATTAAAGGCATCCACCTCTATCTACGATTTACTTTATTAGTTGAGAGAACTTGTAGTTTTCCTTGTGCAAAAACAATCAGCAACTGCTTGGTTTCGGCAGTTGGTCTCTGGCAGTGTGAATCTGGGAGCTGAACGTTATCTCTAAGCGACGATGCTACATTACAGGAGTCGTGAGGAGGTCTTTAATAATCCGCCCAGTGCACAATGAAAAAAACCTCTCTGATGCGCTATTTTTGACATTCCCACTGTTATGGCAACGAGTGGCAAGTAATCCTGTCCGTGATGACAATGTTGCCTAGCTAGCAATCCTGGACACCGTAGCCCTGGGAAAGGAGCTCGAGTAAGTTACTATGTTCTCAGCGCACTCTAATGCATCGAGACAACAGTACGGTCGTTGAATCGCGTGTGATCTTCGACTGAACTACAAGTCAAGAGCCCGATGAAAGGGCACTTTAAGACCCGTACGTATGCTTGCTCTCTGAAAGTTGAAACCCAACATTGACGTGGAATACGATATCCAACGAGATAATAATTCAAATTAATTTCTTCAAGACAAGGTACAAACGATAGCAGCCTCAAAATCTTATGAATACCTAGTACACAGTTGGGCAACAACATTAAAGTTGTGCACATACTATGAAACCGTAGCATTACCCGACTGTCCAAACTTGAGTGCGTCTACCTACCTAGTAGTAGTACAATCTTACTGGGTCGAGTTGTGCAAGAAGTATGCATCTAGGACACACCTTGGGGTAGCCACGGCAAGCCATCCTCTTTGCAGGCAATTGTTGCAGAATACACTGAAGTTGTTCATTGGCTGCCTCACGGTCAGGTATTGACATTCTCATCACATTTCATGTCCCTCGCGTATGTGCTGACATACAAACGAGGCAGCTGGTAGCTTCGTAGACGGGACTACGATAACTACCCATTTACGATACCACTCGTGGGTTAGAAAGACAGCCAATGCCCAGTGTGTTGTGCTACGCAGCTGGATTGCTAGACTTTCAGCTTGCTGGACCAGGATGGCGCGTGGCTGCTTCGATGCTGCGGGAGCTTGAGTAATGTGCCGAATCGATGGCGCTATCCTTACCCCCGAGTGGATGCCTCGAAGGGGAAACTGATGCGTCCTCAAACGAGACCGTGGAAGCGTATACTGGAAAAGCAAGATCCAGCCCCCCCCCCCCCCCCCCCCCCTCTCCTCGAGGCATCCATCTCACGATCATCACACGGCGAGCTGAAAGCAATATTTACGAACGGGGACGCAAAGTCAGGCGAGCAAGACATGAATGTGGACCGGTGTGAAGGGGTAGTGGTCGATACCCCACGATGTCCGGAACCTGTACCGGCGTCTCGATGGGATTCTGCGTTACTCGTGTGATGGGACGGCGATGACAATTCAATACATGTGTTGGAAAAGTACGTGAGGGGGAATAAGGGGGTGGGGGTGGGCTTAAGGGGGTTCGTACGATGACAACACAGTGTCGTCATGCTGAGGGCGGTTACGGGACACATCGATTGTGTCGATCCTCGATAGCCGACAGTTGAACCAGATCGCTGGGCCAGGGCCAGGGTAGCCACAGATCAAACCGGTGGGAGTCCTGAGAGAGCTCTTGTAGAGCACGGGTGTCGGGTAACTGATCGAGAGGCGCTGTTGTCTCTCACTTACCGCTACTTCAGCTGTCACGACAGGCGCCCGAAATTAATACCCAGACTGTGGTATATACAGTGCAATGGACGGCGACGGGGGGTGGGAGAAGGTTGTGTCTGTGTCTTGTTGTGTCTATGTCTGTGTCTCAGAACCACTCGACGACTTGACTCGACTCGACTCGAGAGTACCAATACTACACTCCACGCGCGGTAGGGTCGCATTACATCTGGCACACTACCACCGCCATCTATTCTTACCCAGACACTACTGTACTTACTAGTATGAGTGAATGCAAGTACTGGAGGTGAGTCGGCGATCGATTGTCTTGCGCTGGCAGCCATCTGATGCTAGCGCACGCACACGCAGATTTATCTGCAGCGTCCCGGATATGTGCGCGCGAGTAATGGCGTAGAAACAAAACGGTCGCTCGGATGGTCCCGTTTCTCGAAATGTGCTGGCGGTGAGCGGGTGATCCATCCATGCCCCCGTTCCTGTTCCGTCGTCTGGCTGGAGTGTTCACTCGCCATTGAACGAGTCTACGAATACTTATAGCCCTTCTTTGCGCACACATGCCTCTCCTCCACATGGTACAACGACGGGAGGGAGAAACCGTGACTACTGGCGACACTCTCGAGACTCTCTCTTTCCTGCTGTCTTTTCGGCCGGAGTATGACCAGCGACGCCAAGCAGCGGAGGGGAGCACCAAACGGGCACAAATCTCGTGGCGGATCTTGCATAGGAGAGATGATGAAGCGTTCATGACGACTTTCGGCGGGCACACACGTCTTGGGTTGATTGTCCCGCTGCATGTACAAGCACGACGCAGTATGCCGTACATGGCACACCATGCAGGCGAATCCGTGCCACTGCTGGGTCGGCCTCGGCCCTGTGTCGATGGATAATGGATGATGGATAATTGTGTGCTCGTGAGGTTGCGCGGTATATGGTGGTGTGACAGACAGGATTATGTAGGCCGGTATGGAATGGACGGCTGTAGTGCAGACTGACGTACACTAGGGTTTGACAGCAGGGTGGTATTGCAGATTTGAGGTCGGCGACCATATTTTAAACAGCGACGCTATTGATTCCCGCGAACCGGGATATACCCCGGTCCGGCTGGGGGGCTGTCTGCTCCCAGATCGGCAGCGCTAGGGCGCGACGATGCTCACGATGCTCGCCCCCCTTGCCCCTGTCCAGCATACTCATGCCCATACCCACGCCGCCAGCCAACGGGATTGCAATCCGCACCGCATTTACCGTCCACAATGGTATTCCTTGCGCGAGTCATCCCAGTCTGTCGGGACACTACCCACACCATCCCAGCCTTTCCCACGCCCTCCCCACCGGCCTTGGCTCGTCGACAGGCGACAGGTATCTCTGTACACACAGTGTTCGTCTTTTGCCTCTACTCGTACAACAGTACTTCGGCCCTCGAGACTGATAGACACACCCCGTCATCCATCCGCACTTTGCATGCGGTCACTACGAGTACGTACCGTAGCTTCTACCGCTACTGCATCCTCTCGCATCGTGCTCCGTGACGTGGTCGAGACTGACTCTAAGTAAGTAACTTCTGTCGAGTGTCCCATGGCGTCCGCTCAGCATGCGACACACTTACATGTAGGCTCGACAGTCCGGACGTTAGATATGCTATGTAACCCCCCCTTTCGCTCCTTCGCTACCTCTAGATCGTAGGAAGCTGCCCTCTACCCCCTTTCATAGCCGGTCCGGAACATATCCAAGGCTGGCTCGGCTGACACTGGCACGTCTTCTGCTGTCTGACCTGGTGCTGAAGAGCCGAACGAGGCTTCGCAATCACCTTGTTGGAGCCAAGACATCAGTCACGCACCACGCTGTATATGGAAGCACTAGTTTAGCCGCTTTGGCTTGGTTGGTTGCTGTGAAAGCATCACCTCGCCGCCGCCGTTAAGCTTGGGGTCAGTCATAACGGCGCCTAAGCAGGGAGCACATGCTGACCCACGAGCATCTTTCCGGTGGCGTTCCGTTCCGTCCCATTGTCTTGCGTCGGCCGATGCATAGAGTTCCTCTCAGCTAACCAGATGACCAGGCTGCCATGTAGGTGAAACAGAACTCCTGCCGCTCGGAGAAATGGTTGCCGAGGTGCAGACTGGCGTGTACTCTCTCGATTTCCTCAACAGCACGAAGCCAGGTCGAGATCGGTTTTCTGTGGAGCTGTATCTCGAAGTCACTGAGGGTCGACGCCAAGCCCGTAGCATTAGTGAGGATCGCCCGTCAAAACCCAGCCTGCGGTTCAGCCGCCCACCTGAAGGAGAAAAACACACACACCAAGATCGACATGGACTATGCCGCGTCAAGAAGGTATTTCTAGAATGGCTTCAAGCTGACGGTAGACCTAATCTTTTTTGCGTGGCATTGTTGATGCCGAATACTCGTAGGCACTACCACTGATCATATGTCAAAGTGCATTCAGCATGTTGCCCCTTTCACCATCCACCATCGTGACAGCCGCCCTCTCACGCTAGACTTTCCGTATAACAACAATTGCGTATCTCTCTCACCTTGCAAGGCAAAGAGTGATCGATGATGGTAAGCGATGCAGCACGAGCCGCCCACTCTGGATCACTCGGCATTATCCTCTGGCGTTACTCGTAGACGGCACTGTTGAGCGGCACATCGTGCAGCGAATACATCATCCCAACCAGTACGCTAAGGGAGCTATCTACGTCAGGGCCTCGACGTCAGTATGGTAAGCGAGTGTGGTGGCCTTAGTCGTTAGGTAGTGCCAGAACTCCTCGTACCAAGCGAGCCAAGTACTCGTAGCGAAGAAATCACAGAACGCCCACTAGCGTTTCTTTCGCAATGGGACCCATGCTGAAAATGTCGAGTCTGATGTCCGTCTTTTCTCACAGCCCGCGCGGCCCACGGCACCTGACACGCTATGCCGCAGTCGACGTGTAGATCCGACCGTTTACAATCGTTTTTCCCTGGGGGGAACTGCCCGCGGAGATCATGTCCACTTATGGCAGCCCTCACCTGGAAGAAGCCTAATGTTCATGCTAGACAGCACTAACAATGCCCTGATGCGTCCTAGGGCGACTAGAAGAGGTGCTAGCAGCTCACGGCAGACATAATGGACCAGGAAGTGCACCCTCCTGGACCCTCCAAACCTCTCCCAGCCCGAGGAATCTTGCTCACACCTACGTTGGAGGCTTCGGGACGCCGGATACTGTAAGAGTAGGGACAAAAGGCTCTTGTCGAAAGTCTAAGTACTTACCTGCCGCAGAACTCGCTAAAGCACGAGTGCTTACCTATGCACCGACAGTGTGGAACTATTCAAGACAAAGGGCTGAAGGAAACAATCTGCAATGATCGACGATGACGAACCCAGCTCCATGGATTCGATCGCGGCTATGTAGATGAGCACTATGTAGGTACTTAGCTATGTAAGTATATAGCAGTTGGTAAGATGTACGATGCAGAAAAGAAACAGACATATTTGACGGTAATTTACCAAAACGTGCGCACTATCCGCGGCGCACCCTCTGTTTCCCACCCCATCTAAACCACGCGCAAGTGAGGGTTACATCGTAACCATCCATCTGCGCGGGACTACAGCAACAATGCATTCTACGCATAAGAACGTAATGTGCTAGCTATGTTATATTTGTGTTCCCTGCCGCTGATCATCCATCTTCACAATCGAATTTCCACCTTTGGTGCTACGCTCGTTCGAGGAATTCGATGTCTCCAGATGGCCACCTTCTGGGGCCGACCTGACAGATCGAACTGTTGGCCCCCCTGAGTTACGCAAGGATTCTCGGGGACCCGATTTTATCGAAGATGGATTGATGGATAAATGGATTGATTGATTGATTAGAGTAGATCCCTACACGGCAAACGATGACCAGCACCAGCACAAGCCCTTATACACGTTATATGGGCCCCAGTCGGTAGGCTAGCTAATTAAACATCGTCCGGCCTTATTGGAAATAGTATCGTTCGCCTACTTTGGGCAACAGCCCTGACCGGTCGACTTAGACGACGGCCTCCGAGGGTTTCGGTAAGTATATAAGTTCAGGTGTGTAACTCTAATCAAACGGTGACAGCGCAATAGTGCCATTTCCCACCGCAGTCCCGGGTTCTCGGTAGTCACTGGTATCGTACGTAGTGTAAAAAGCTGGAGTCTGGAGACAACCGATTCCCTGCTCGCCCCGGTTTCGATATCAAATCAATCTTTCGAAGGAGGCTGTGCTGCGATGGAGAAAATATGCACGATAGTCTGTAGTCCATCATCATTGTCAAGTCTCTCCATGCTTGGCAGTCGGTTGCTGTTTGAAGGTGCTCAAAACGGAAGGGAGCGACGTATTGACTCGCGATGCATGATTCGGACAATATCTATGTGCCTACCACATCGTATGCCAGCGTTGGCATCTACGACTGCCGGGTTTCATTGCTTTCATTCACCCGTGATACTGGGTTACGGACGGGTTCTTTGAAGAACTTGGAGCAGTGCTTGAGTCAGGTCGATCTTTCGTTGCAAAGATAAAAGTACAATACATTAAGCTAGGCTCGAGTGAGACGCCGACTGTCTGATACTGCCTTCACATACCTTATCACAACCTCGCCAGGAGAGAAAATTGTGAGACAAGGCAAGTCCAGCTGAGTTGGAACCTGGCCGAACCGCCGATTGAACTACCGGCAGATGATAGACCGGCCTTTCACGTTAGTCTAGCGGACGTAAGTAAGGCAGTCAGTCAGTAGTGTGTAGTGACGAAGATTCCACCTCTGATGCGTGCGTATGTCCAGTGTCTGGACTGCACTGCCCAGGTTTTCACCAAGCTCTTTGCTAACTCGTCCGTGCCGTCATCGGGCATTGTCTCTGCTGCTATGTTCTTCTGCGGGCGCCCACGAATATTCGATCCGTGGTTCGCTGCTCCCAGTAGCACGCCCTTGGCGTGTCCTCCCGCGTCTCTTCATCTTGCTTTTCTGACCCCGTTTGGATGCCAGTGCCGATCCGTGCAGCATTTACGCGTGTCCGTCCAGTTGAACATGCAGTGCAAGGAGATGCACGCCTAGGTAGGTGTGTGTGTTATGTTGAGTATCTATCTATCTAGGCTTAGTGACATAGGTATTCATCAAAATAGTTCAGGTCATTGTTTTCTTTCCTACTCCCTCTTTTTGAACATTTTGTATTCAGACTATCTGCTCTCTTGCTGACACACGGACCTTCAATATACATGCCGGTGATACTAGTGCCATGCCACTGGACGGACATCTTTAGGTGCTCGGCGACCATTTCAACCTCTCCGGAATATAAGCTGCTGAGGGCTGAGGGTTGCTGTAAGCCGGTGCCCCCCTAAAACAACCACGTGAGTAGAGAAGACGAAGGCACGGATGGTGATAATCATGCCCATCTTTTACCCTTTCGATCAAGTCTTTTTTCAAAGGCGATGTAGATTGGGACAGGAGAGTGAATGACAAGTAGGTAACAATCCCATGGTGTGATATAGAAAAAGGTGGCTGCCGGCGACTGATGCATGTTCTACCCAGCTACCTTTGCAACGGGATTGTGGCGCCGTTACCCGTGCCTTGGGTCCTTTGGCATTGTGAATCATGGTTTAGGTGTAATTTCGGTACAGTCGCAGAGATGTCTTGCCCTATTTTTGCCCTTGTGCTTTGTTTTGGTGTTGCGCCCGAAACAGCGTTTTCGGTGGAAAGGGGGAACGCCTGCATTTGGAGATTGTAGTTAAGACTGGCAGGCCATGTTGGGGCAAAACAATGCTCATAATAGTAGAAGTATCACAATTCCAAGGGAATTGTACTTAGATGCTCATTTGATGTTGTTCATGATTACCAGAACAGTAGCCTATCAAGTGCCACCGTACAAACTCGGGAACTCGCATTGTAGTCATATTCATTCATATCGTATTGCATGCAGTCTCCTTCATTATGCTCTATAGGCAAGTCATGATATTCTAACGTGAATTGCTTTCCCACAGACTAGTCCGCACCCGGGGTATCTATCCCGTCCTCATTACAATGCGTCTTCACCTTGCCTTTTCCTGTAACCTGTTCTACCCCGTGTTATAGGCTCCAGTTGATTGATAAAAAAAATGCGCCTAAACTCCATGCCATGCGTAATTAATCTAGTCTACCAGATTGCTGACCCTCAGCCTCGAGCCCCCTTCCTCGCTCTGACTGCCCCTCCTCTGAGCCGATCCGCTGTAACTCCAAGATAAGCGATGAGAGGGATCGTAGTCCTGCTGTAATGACATAGACACTGGCTCTAATGGCGAGTTAGGTGCTGTTGGTAATGCGTGACGTTCACCAGCCTCTAAGCTATGTATGGGAGGCAAACGTAGGCTATGGGCCCCTGCAACTTGAGGGAGCAGAGGGTCTGGTCTGAATGTCGGTCTTGTCGTCTCGTAACTGTTGCGCCGTAGGGGCGGAAGGGATATGGGGCTCTGTGGCGGTAAAACGGATGTGTGGTCCTTCATAGGAACAGCGACGGAATAGAGCGAGCCCCTGTCAGAGTTGGGTGATGGCAGACCGGATAGCGGAGGCGCACTATGCACGGCATGAGGGAAGCTCATCATGCATGGAGAGACGGACTCGGGACGTTGGCGTGTCGAGAACATGTGCGTCGTCCCTGTAGCTAACTCCAAGTGCGGTCGTTGGGGATGGTGGAGAGAAGCGATGGGGTGGTGGCGAGGGTGGTGACCGTCATAGCCGTGAGACGCCCTCCTCCGTTGCAGCAGTCGCTTCCTGCGATTCTGGCTCCCATTCCACCAATTCTTGACAGCATTGTCACTCCGGTTGTTCAGCCGTCTCGCAATCTCGGCCCACCGTTTGCCGAGCTCACCGACCAGCTTCTCGATTAACTGGCCCTCCTCGGCAGATATGGGTTCGTGATTCAACGACGGCTTCAGGTTCTGGTGGTACCGTTCCCGACATTGTTTAGGACTCCTCGACAGGAGTGTGTCTGAGATCTTGACCCAATTCAATGGACCTTGCTGCTGGACAAGACTGATGAGAAGTGCATCTTCCCGCTGGGACCACGGTCCTCTCCGAAGCTTGGTCATCCTCAAGATGTTGTCGATGAGAGTTGATTTTTCCCAGACGGCCCAAACCTGCGGTGCTGAGCACAAGATCTCTAGACGGGTATCGATCTCCTTGTTTCCCGTCGAAGGACGTTCTGACTTATACCGAGCGACGACTCGATGTGGTACCTTGGATGATGACGTGATATACTTGCTGTATCGTGTGAATTCTCTGCGTGTTATAGAGGTTGGTTTCCTGGACGATGACAATGGAGCCAGTTGAAACGAGACTGTTGTTGATTTGTGGACGAGTTTGCTCTTATGGGGGGTAATACTGCTGTAGCAAGACTATACGGGTATATGGTATGAGGAGGGGAGGGGGGTGTGGAGGGAGAGGGGCCTTCTTTATTACAACCCGAGTGACGGACGGCTGGGATGAGATCAATATACATGAACGTTAGAGTAGTGATGTATGTGGATGGAAGGCCCCAAGAGATGGGATATGCTGTACTAGACAGTCTAGTGTACGGATCGGGGAAAAGCCCTGGTCAATTTGGCTGCCGTGACGGTGTCAGATGGGGTGTAGGAGTAGGCATAGTGGTAGTGGTATTGGTAGCAGCCCGTTGGATAGCCGTACCGCAGCACTCCACGCACGTCCACGTACAGTACCGTGTAGATGGTTAAGTTGGATCGCCATCGCCGGTTTCTTGGCTGCCGTGGCGCCCTCGCCCAGCTACGAGTGCTCGTACATACTTAGCTGACTCCTGACGGGCTCGCGGTGTGAAGATTAGATGTCCCTGCCCTGCCACCCGCGTCCGGTACATTCGAGGCCCATCGAATCTTGACACCGGCGTGACGGGTACCGTGCTGGCATGGACACCAATAATATGCACACGAACACAGCACAGTGTAGCCCGATGTGCCAGACAGGAGCCCGGCGGTAGGTCAGGGAGATATTATCACAGCGACTCCCATATAGGCTTACGGGCTACGGGGGCAGCACATTCAGCACGACACTTGCCAGACCTATTGACCAAGGTGGGAAAGGACTGTAGTTTGCGAGAGCCAAATGCGGATAAGGACGGCGGGTAGTCCCAAGAAAGGTCTTTGATTAATTGCTGGGTAGCGTATCCCTGCTTGGGCCTTGGTATGCCATGGGTGACGACGAGGGTGAGATGGGTGAGATGGGCTCGCTCGCCCATGGGCCATGGCGTGAAGACGCCCGCCGTGCTAACGACGGGTGCACACTCAGCCGGGGACGTACTAGATGTATTTCGACGTAGCTTTCGTCGACTCTGGTAGCTAGTGTGCTGTCTAGCCGACGAGCCACTGGCGAATTAGAGTCGCTAGAAGCTCCACAAGCACGACGACGACCCCGGTCCATGATCAGCCACTTGTTGTAGCTCTCTCGAGATCGACGAACAGCATTGTACAGTACAAATATAGCCTATGCCTGCTGGTGCCCGCTGGGGTCGAGATTCGTTCGATGGTACAAGTACATTAGTCTACCAGTCGCTCAAGCCATGTTATGGTCGCCGAAGCCTCACCAAGAAAGATGGTTTTTACATAATGTAGTTGTACTCCATCACGCCCGTAACCTACCTACCCGGTGTGTGGCCCAGTGAAGTTGATGATGTTTGGAAATAACAACCGGTTAAAGCAGCCCTATCTATGAAGGATCCCAAGTCTCGTCGGTTCACGGATATCACAGGGCGCATTTCCATAACGTAGTATATTTGTTCCCCAACGTTGAATTCCTCTTCGCACGGGAAAGATCAATCCAGGTTGATCGTATATTGACACCTAGTGCCGTGCCAAGTCGTCCCTGTGCGCTGCCGCTGCCTCACCGTGTGAGCATTGATCATGAGTGTTCACGATGTGAATCCGCAAACAAGCGTCTATTGCAGTGTATAGTCGATGGACTAGTCGAATTATTGCTGCCACCCTGCGGCACGTTCAACGACCGGCAACAAGGGTCGTGATCAAGAGGCCCTGCTCACGAACAGAGTCGTGGTGACAACGAGGGCGTTTTGGCGTTTTCCCGGTAGTAAAGCGCCCCGGCTGAGATCCCAGAGCAGCTCTCTTGTGCCCATGTCCATGTTCATGCAGATTTTGGAGATCTGATAGCGATGGTCTCGCTCGCACGGTAGATGACAGCGATACAGTGCGACAGGCCCAAGACCGTCGCCCCACCAAAGGGGGTGCATCTATATACTCGCAGTACTTGCGTACTTATTCACGGGGTGTATGAGCGTCCTCCGCTGAGCTCCAATAAGATGTACGGATTCGCATTGCATAAACATATGGCATTTCCTCTAGTCGCTGTAATCAAATTCGGCACAGCTGCACTCGAGCTGAAAGTGTTGCTTGCAGTATAGTCGATTCTTGTGCATAGCGAGCATAGCGGCAGCAATGGCGACGACGCCGTCGAGAAGCGACCAAAGGTGAGCGAGAAAACGGAATAGCCTGCAAGGTACTTCGCCATGGTACGCGGGCTTCCTTCAGTTGCGGCAACTAGAATGTCGCGGATGTGCGTCCCGTCCCTCGACCACACACACACACACTATCTGTACATGAGAAGAATATTCTTTCTGCAGCAAATAGTGTGTTTCTTTGCGCTTGCGGGTATCGTCATGTCATGTCAAGCCATGGCCGAGACGGGGTATCAGGTAGATACATGTACAGCATGACTGGTCAGATTCTTGGGATGTGAGACAGTATGAGACAAGCCCGATAAATAGTGAAGGCATTCGCCAAATCTATATCGGTAGATCTTATAGTGCAGCTTTTGAGCTCCCCCCATCTCGTCTCGTCCCGTCGCTGTACACGCTCCATAACAAACGTAATTGGGCGGAGTGGAGGGCTCGAGCAAAATGAGTGCTCCGCCAAAAAGAAACAATAACGGTCTTCGTATGTAATCCACCTGCCCACCTGCAGGCATCCCCCGGTCCGACGCCTCGGATGCTCGCGGCTGCAACGGGGAGCTGGCTCCGCTTGGCATTTTCTCTTCTTTCTTTCTAGTTCTTGGCTGGCCCGCCTGGCTGGGAATCCAGATTACTTATTGCAGACGCACTTGAGTCTTGATTGAACAGCGTGACCTGACCCCGGCAGCGAGCAATTTCACGTCTGGACGTATTATCATCATCTTACGCGCTAGGTAGGCTAGAGCAATAGTGAGCAAAGACTTGAGAACAAAACAAGTCCACGAGATGCCTGCAGTCGGCGCACAAGCCCGAGCGAGTCCCGACATCGCAAGACAAACGTCGATGGCTGTTATGCGGGCATCGTGCAAGTATCCAACTTCACCGCTATTATAGTACCTCCCGACTCTGCTCTTGTTATCATATAGATAGATTAGATATATCTCAACAGTCACAAAAGTAACAGTCAGTCATGCTGACCCGAGGACAGCATTGATCAATCAATCATTCTATTGCCACATGCACTGTAGCCTGCAGAGTAACCATCACCGTCACCGTCACCAGTACCATGGTTCGTCACCTCTCGCGAGTCGTCACGAGGTCAATACTAGAGCGTAGATCGGTGTCATGGATAAGCCTACGAAACGGACGACGGTGCGACCGAGCTGAAGAAACAACGCGGGATCATCCCCTGGCACTTGCTCCCCAGTCCCAAATATCTGGGACCGAGGCTCCCCTTTGCCCTCTCCCCCCATGCCCATACCCATGCCTATCCCAACTCCCCGACCCGACGGACGGGTCAGCGCATGGCGCATTACAAAGTCAATTTCCCATATCTGGGGGCAGTACACCAATGACCGTGGAACTGGAACCATTAGTTCGCAACAAAAGTTCGCTTCCCATCTGAAACTAGTCCCGGTCCTGTGTTACGGGGCAGATACTCGAGAGATCGTTGCAGGCAGAGCGTGTACAGCGCACGCATTCATTATATCACCACCAGAGCCAAACCGAGCAGTCGGCGTCGATAGAAAGTGGACAAAAAGCCTGAATCGTTTCCCATCGCATGATCTTTCATTCAAGCCTTGTTTATGAAGGGGTTGAGTGTAAGGCAGCCCGCTTCGCTGTTGCTAGCATCATGGTCGACAAATATAGCATTGACATACGAATTTACATTATCACCACCTGTTGACTCAAAAGGGGAATCCGAAGCGAGTCTCGAGGTGACCATTTTCAGTAAGTAAGTAACATGAGACACACATACACACATCCACTGAATGAAATCTCTAGCAGCTCATCTATACGTCTAAGGATAGAGTTGACGCCTAGGAGAGTCGCACAGGGTAAGAGTAACTGTTTGCGCACAAATGCCGACACTCAGTGTTGGAATTAAATATCGAGGTAGAGACATAATGGCATTGCAATACTGTTCCTATCATAGTCTGCAGCTCTGTTTCGTTTTCACTTTGCGGTTTGCTCAAATGCCCGGGTCCTTTGACAGCCGTGGTCTGGCTACAGCAACTAGTCATGCAACCACCCGTGATCATGCGTAGTCCAACTCTAGGATGGATTAATATCTACCAAGTACAGAGCCTTCGAGTGAGATGTGGTCTAGTCAGATGAGGCACCTGGCCAGCTGCAAGTTTCCCTATCATGTGGCTATTTGCAAAGAAACATGTTCTTTAATGGAAGCTTGAGTCGAGTATGGGCTCTAACTTGTAGTTAGATGAGATCTGCCGCGAACAGCATGGAACAACTCTTTCGTAGTACGCCTATAGACCCCCCACAAGTGGTCACAATTACTTCGATCGTAAGCCGCATCAGACCGTCACCGTAGCCATCAGCGCTCCATAGTAATATCCAGACGTGGGCTAAGCAACCATCTACTAATTCTGTGTTAAAGCAGGACGCCTATATAGCCAACACCATCATTACGTCCAAAGATCTTTCATCATCGTATACAGAGCACATCATCGCACAGATGCTTAGCGTCGAAGAAAATGGCCTACACTCTCAATATCTTTTACATGTTGGAGCTTCCCGAATTACAAAAGCAGTATGAAGGTGTGCGCGCCAATCGAGCCCCCTTTGCTCTGGTTTACTCTGTTCACTTCCTCAACCTATTCGCTCATCACGATCCCGTCCCAAGATAGATACATCGTTAACAACGAGTAACAAGGATTGCATAATTATATCATCGTTGGCCCATATCACCAACAACCACGAAGCTCGACACGATGCTCGATACCTCAATTTCATATTTATCAGCTTCCTAAGCCCCCAAAATTTCACTCACAATCCCCACCACTCCCTCCGTCGCTGTCAGATTCGGGCAATGGCCCGTCTCCAGTCTAAAAGTCTTCACCTGCACCCCCTCCGTGTACGACAACGAGTGTTAGCTTTGGCTTTGTGTTGAATGCCATCATGGACGTTGCGGGCTGAGAAATCAGTTGTAAGCCCGTCCGAGGAAGGTAGAAAGTTTGCGGCAAGATGTTGGTAATGTGAATGTTATAAATAATTCCCAAGTTGCAAAATGGCTTCATTCACGAGGTGTACGACTTGTATTGCATTTATACAATATTGGGTACATCCATGATATTTCAGATTAAGAGGCGACGGGCGTGTGAAAGTGAGGAGAGGAACGATCTGGGTACCGAGGTACTTGGTAGTCCATCCCGCTTTGTGAGTTGCATCGACGCATTTGGGACAAAGCTTGAGGTAGTTTACAAATGTGTTAGCTCCTCACTGTCCCGTCCGATTCTCGTCATCTGCAAGTGCAATCAACAAACACCCTGAGCCCTTCAACCCACAGCAGCTAATCTGGTGACCTCGTTCTTGACCACTCGCGCAAGTATCTTATGCCATGACACTACCTATATGCAGGTACTCCCTCCTGACCTTAGCATATTAGCCAATTTCAACACTGCGTCTCGAAGATCATGCGAAGTCGCTTGCATCTTCTGCCTGCTAACCCAGGTCTCGTCACCTGGATATTCTTCAACAGTTTCCCCTTTCTCCTTTTCGCGCCTTGTTTTCCCTTCGATGAGATAGTCGCAGTCCATTCGCATGACCTCATACTATGCGTGTTCGACTTTAACACAGTCCGCGAGTTCCCTTGTCTATATTGACAACGATTGATGTTGAGGATGCGCCATCTTGGATGATGCATGTCACCGCTCCATCTTGGTATGCTGTCTACATACAAGGTTCGCTCTCTTCGAGATGGTTCCTGTATGAAAAGTGTGTAGTTATACAGCGAGGAAGGTTTCCAGACATAGTATGAGAGTTGCGCATATGGTGTCTGTGTTTGACATAGTCATAATCATCCTTTGCGTGCGGAGCATGATACCATGTCCAATGTGTCAACTGAAAGCAATGGGGAAAACTATTTCTTCTGACCGGTCCCGTCCGAGGCCTTAGCCAAGGCCAGTGTCGCAGCGATTCTCGCGCTGTTTTCTTCCCTCTGTCTATGAGAGTTATCCTGACTTCCGGTAGAAGCGGCTGCCGAAGCAGAATCGTTGCTATGGCTCTGACTGCTTTCACTGGGTGTCCTGCTGAATGCGACAGTTTTCTTATTGCCACCGTGGTCACGGCTGCTTCTTCCTACCGGCTTGATAGTAGAGGAAGAACCTTGAATCGCTTCAGAAGGGCCGCTGGGTGGGTGACGAATGGCAGGAGCAGGCATGTCAACCCCTGTTGATGATTGCATACACTCCTTGCCCGACCAAAAGTTGCCGTTCAGGATGCTGTGATGTCGGTGTCTCTTTTTCTCTGCAGTGACGTCTTCTAAAGATGTAGACTCGGAATTTGGAGGAGAGGATGGATCTCCCTCATAGGAAGCGGCATCAGCCTCTTTCTGACTCTCTTTGCCCCTTCCTCTTGATTGATCTAGCAACTTGTCATCGCCGGCATCGAATGAGAAAGTCGAATTACCTCGCCCATGCCGGGACTCCGTCAACGTTCCGATAGGCTCCGAAACGGTAAACAATGCTGGGTAGTCGCATGTTCTCGAATTTGCTGGAGCCATACGTTCAGTAATCGTCTTGGAATTCTCATCTCTACTCCTAGGTTCATTTTCGACATGCAATCGTGCTGTCGAGGGACTGGGATGTCTTGCATTCGGAGGCACACCACCAAATTGATTAAAATCGCCTTTGTGGGCCCGAGGGGTCTCGTCCGAGTCGGATTTCTCTTCTTCATCGATCCTGCCTGTCGATCGCGCTCTAGGGCCATCCACGACAGCTTTGTTGACCATCCCACGCCGATTCGCCGGTCTCTCTCTAAACCCGGTGGCTGTCATATGAGCTTTTGTGGCAGTGTCCTGCGCACGAAATCTTTCACTGACGATGAAATCATTGGCGTTATCTAGAATCTTGGGGGTTATCGGAGCCAAGGCGGTCGCTGAACCTAAGATATCGAGCGTTAGTTTGCAGAAGTGCAAAGCAGTCCGTGGTCCTGAAATTACCGTCTTTATTTTCCTTCATTGTATTCAGTTGCGAGAGGAGACTGCGAGGCTTAAAGCTACCACGATGGACAATACTGTTTGCCCTTGCTAATGTGACAGCCTCGAGGCCATCTTGTGATGATTTGGACTACCACAACAGGGTCAGAGTCTTCTCCTTGAGGATAATCACATAGCTGGGGGGACTCGGCCGTGTACATTTTTAATAATGGACCATCAAGCCGACAGAATGGAAGGATCGGAGACTTACCAAGAGGACCTCGAGTCGTTTGACTTCGGCCTTGAATTGGGCCTCACGCTCAAGCCACCCATTGGCTGCGAGTTGAAACTGCTCTATGTTTTGCTCCATGGATTGCTTCAACTCTTGGTAGTTCTCCTCCGACTTGGACAGAGCGGCTCTGGTCTTCGCAAGACCCTCAATCAGATGCAATATGTAGGGGTTGTACTCTTTCGGAAGGGGCTCGAAGGTGCCCTGGGTCAAGAGCGTCACCTGGAGCGTCTCCACCATCTGGTCCAGGTTCTGTATGGCCGTGGATGGCTGGGATCAGCTACCTCTCGATCCCTCGGCCAAGCACAGTTTTATATGGCAGAGACAGAGGCAGAGACAGAGGCAGAGAGAGACTTACAGGGTTGTACCACACGCGGTCGTTGTCACGGACAAAGAGGCTCGACTTGTCCTCCTCCTCGCTGTCGGCGGCCAAAGACTCGAGCCCGGTCAGATTACTGTGATCCGACTGGCGAGAGGACGTGGGCCGTCGGAGAGTACTGATACTGGTACTGGACTTGCGGGCGCGAGTCAGCTCGGACTTGGGCAAACTGACCAACGACGGGCTGGAGAGGTTGCGGGCGCGCGGCACCAGCTTGAGCCAGGCCAGAGGGTCTGCCATGGTGTCCAGCTGCAGACGGGGTGGAAGCGAGTAGGCGATGGTGGTAGTGGTAGTGGATAGATAGAGCGAGGGTGGGTGAAGACGTCGAGGAAGCTGTTTGTGCTCGGTGGTGGTAAGTGATAGGTAGCGACGCGATGGTAAGACGTTGTTGTGATGGTGTATGCAACAAGTGCCTGTGTCTGTGCCCGTGGCAGCGTCCAGCGTCCAGAAGCACGCGTGTCACAGTCACACATGCACACAAGGGAAAAAGAGGATCGGAGAAGTTTACACAAGCAAACAATTTGCAGGTTGGCGTCCAAGGGTACCTCCTACCTTACCTCGTTGGCTGTTGCTGCTGCGCAATTTCTACCTTCAAGGTTTCTGTCCACGTCACCATCAACGGGCCCAACATCGTTGTTGTCTCTGAAAGAAGTAAAGACAGTGCCTGCCTGCCTGTCGCGGAGGAGCCCCTCGCTACCTGCCAACTGTGGTACCTGTTGGCCAGTGAATGAAATCTTGTTTGCCGGTTAGGTGTACACGATAGTAGAAGGCAAAGGTGAATAGAATGCAGGTGCACTTGTGTAAATCCACCCAGTAGCCCAAGATTAGTAACGGCAAACTGGCAGGGCGTCATTATCCCTGGGACCTCTACTAGGCGTGTGTGAAGATTACCATTTGATCCCGGTTATTCACGGCCTCACACGAGGGTTTGAAGCAATCAACTGACTTCATGGACGGCGGCTACGGAACAAGTCGCAAGTCGCAAGTCGCAAGTCGCAAGTCGCAAGTCGCAAGTCGCAAGGGAACACTTCCGCAAGACAAGGGGGCATAATACAAGGGAAAACATTGAGTGGTCAATGCCGATAATACCATATGTCCATGATGCCCATGATGCCTCTGCCCTTGCTCGTATGCTTTGCAATGCAACCAAACCCCAAGAATCTTATGCAATCGGACACACCAAGTGGCGCGAGTTCTGCGTTGGAAAAAGGCTTGCGCTGCGCGTCCTATTGTAAGTCGCAGTCTTGATACCACCATCTCGTGGCTGTCCGCATCGGCAGAGCAACCTTCAGTGTCCCACCGGCTGTAGTGTGGTTTGATGCAGTACCTGCACCCTGATATCATATAAGTACTCGCTCCTTGCCCCCTTGGCACTGCCATCCATGAATAAGATAAGTGCGTATATACTGCGATATTCCCGCATGTCCACCCTCCCTAGCCGACTGATAATCGATCATACCCAGAGCTTTAGTCGAATAGATCGCCCGCCTTTTTCCGTTGTCTATTTCTCCCCCCCGAAGGCGCGTTCCCAAATAACTCCTTGCCAGCGTTGCTACCAAACTTGTCGGGGAAAAGCTCTTTCACTGACTTGCCAGCTTGGCCCTTTATGGCGAATCCCGTGTTGGCGCTCCTCTGAGCCGCCATCCCACGGATGTTGAAAGCCGAGTCCTCTGTCGAGTTTGGAAGGGTGACTCTATCAGCTAAGCTGCGCTTGCCAGGGACCGTAATGCGATCTTCCAGTCGCCGGCTTGTGCCAGCCGCAGCTGGCGTGTCGTTGCTGCCGTCCATCAGGGGAAGCATGATTCCCTTGGAAAGCAAGACCGCTGTATCCTCAACCGTGTCGTCCAGACGCCCGCTGTCGCCTGTTGCCGCGGTCGGGAAGAGCTCCCTGACTCGGTTTTGTCGGGATGTGTGGCTCTTGAGAGCATGCGCTCTGCTGCGATTCCGATCCCGGACCCCGGCCAGCCCATTGTTCGCCGTGTCGTCCATGCTCTGGTCGCCATCCCGGTCGCGGGCCGGAGACGCCGAGCGATTTCTCGAGCCGATGTCGTCTGGAAACAGCTCCTTGCCTCGGTTTGAGTATGATGGCCGATACGAATCTGTCATTAAGTCGGTCGTTTCGTTCTCAGGCGTCAATGAGCGCCTGCGTCGGGGCCGGTCCCGGGTCGAACGAGTCTCGGTTGGAGCGGGGCTATCGTCGTATAGATTCACATCGAACGGCTCATCTGTCTCATCTTCGCGGCCCCGTCGTCCGTGGTTCCGGGAATAGCCGTCGCCATTCCGGTCGCGATACCGTCTTGTTTCGTTTCTCCGGCGCCGTTCCTCGGGGTCGTATTCTGGGTTGAGCAGGTAGAAACGACTACGAGAGGCGGCGCCCACCTCCTTCCTGTCACTTTCTCGAGCGGGCCGCAGCTGGAGAGCGACGTCTGGTTTCGAGGAGAATTCTCTGGCGCGAAGCAATTGCCGAGCAGATAGGTGTGAGATGTCGGCAATGGGATCGACGGCAAGAGCAACGAGAGCCGACGAGGCCATGTCTTGGGAGGCAAACACTAGATTCGCCGAGGTGTCGTCTATCCACTCTATCCTGTCAAGATCCACGTTGCTGTCGGAGCAGTGTTCGGCAACGTAGGCCTTGACTTCCTTCGCATTCATTACATCTAAGCCCCGGAGGTAAATCTTGGAGGGGCAACGGGGATCCGCATCGTCTTCATCGATCTCGCCGTCGGAGTGATGAGTCTAGGGGAAGGAACGGTCAGCGCGGTGTCGGTGTGTGGGACGGGGTGGGCAGCAACGGACAGGTTCGGGTTCGGGGACAATGGGCTGGTCAGCGACCAGGTCGACATCAATGTCCATGTCATGATCGAGGTCCATCGAATCCATGGCGCAAAGTGGTGGGCGCAGCGGGCGCCGACGACAGCCAGGGGGAAGACGAGTGTTGAGCAAATGGCAAAGGGCTCGTGCTTCGGCAGACTCGTTCGTAGACTACTGTAGATTGTGGGCTGAGCCGTGAACAGGGCCGTGGGCTAATACACGATGGCAATGTGGTGGGAGTGAATATGGATGCCGGCGCGCGGTGACGTGAACAAGGCTCGGCGCAAGTAAAGATCGTAAGTGCCCTTCAGGTCGGCGGCATATCGTGCGGAGCGAATCGTTCGGGTTTCAGAGCTAGTGGGCGGTGCAAGAAGCGATATGTGTGATTTGTTGACCCCTATCAAAAAGCCGAGATACAATATATACTCGTACTTGTCGACTTGAGCTATCAGCTTGAACAAGCGCGTGAGGTAGGTATGGAAGATGGAAGAGCTGGGCAGTAAGTATATACCATAGCGCCCCGGGGGGGTGTTTTGAGATCATAACAGCAAGCCTAACAGGGGTGGTTATGGTGTCTGTGAGCCTATCGAGTTTTTAACCTACTGTTAAGCCTAGGACATAGTAACAGCTAGTATATCTAGCTTATTATAGTAAATACGCTAGAGATTATATCTATATATGTACTTATATCGAAGCAGAGACTATTACGAAAGTATGTCTGTATTAAGACTATTTCGAAGCCGGAGATCATACCGTATGCCTTACGCCTGTACCACTGTAGTGCCCTATACTACTTGCAGTACCCTACACCACTTGCAGTACCCTACACAGGCTTTTTGAAGCAGGCAATAATAGAAATAATTGACAGTTGCGTGGTGGGCGTATGCGGGCGTATGTGGGCGTAAGCTTTGATTATTTTAGATCTAGCCTATGGGTTATAAACGCGGGCAAGGGTCTTCTTTGTAATAATTCTACTACGAATGGTATAGCGGCTTGGCTACCCGTTTCGCTATAACCGGTACTCGTATACTTCATAACTTGCAGGTTAGGTGTTCGAGTCCCGGCCGCAGCGAAGCGGGTAGCCCACCCTTTTGATTTTTTCGAAGTTTGGGCTATATGTCAACCCCGATATGGTTATAGTAATGCTATCGAAGCCTCGATATGGTATCTCGACGTTAAGATATTACTAAGTCGGTGATATATCTAGTTTAACAAGATCTCGAGTAGTTTAATAATATATCTAGTGCTAGATACGATGTCTAGGTGGACAGTATATCAACCCCGACAAGCTTCCGATACTACATATAGTGGATATGATATCGGTACTCCGATATGGTTACAGATATAATCTCTAAACACCCCCCCCCCCCCCCCCCCCGGGGGCGCTAAGGTATGTACTGTACGCAGGTACGTCAGTACCAGGCCAATCAAACGTATGGCATGGCAAGCTTTAGGCGGGGCAGGTGCGCCACACAGTATACGAGAGCCCCTATCGCATGCCAATGGCACTGTACACGTTATTGAAGACATTACATAGTAGCATTAACAGCTGGCGAACAACCTTTGAAGTTGAGGCCATTAGGTATGAGATCATGATTCAGACGAATGCCATAACACGTTTCATTCCGGTGTCAATTGCCTCAATCATATCTGTCGCATTCGACACCGTGGCTTCCATGGGCCCGAATGCAAACCACTGAGTAGGGTCAGCGACATACCCAAGCATTGTCAGGCCAGTTATTTATTAAAACAAACCATCTGAGATAAAAGGTTTTGCCTGGAATACTTCCAATTCAAGAGAGACAACGCAAACCCAAAGTTACTTTGCATTTCTGTTGGTGTCAGGGAAGGGCTATCAAGCTACCATATCCATTCTGTGCTGAAGGGTTGTATTTGTATAGCTACCGTAGGTAGGTGCACTTGCATATATAAGATCCAAGAGATCGATTCTTCGCCTTCCTTCGACAAATCTACATTCTCGGAGGCTGTCCTGGATACCTAGATAGGTAATGTTGTCTGAGGCGGAGGGCATGGATCGCAAATCATCGCATATTGCTCGTGATCTTCTCAAGATGTGGTATTCCTCAAACTCCGCCATGTCGCCCTCAACCGTTGCTGAGTGTATGCTATTGCGTTGTTAATTTTGACCACAACAGGCAAACCTCTTCAAAAACAGGATATAGTTATAATCCGTGAAGTTCCTAGACAGAGATACAAGCGTAGTCACCTGGTTCGCAATAATAAAATCGAATAGTGAGACCAGACCTAGGCCAACTCACCCCATGCATCCTTCCACACAAATCCAATTCGATATTGCTTAGCGACGTCCTGATCTGTTGACCCGTCCTGCATGATATTGCGCAGCGGACGCATGAGTGAACAGTCAACGGTGGCGGCGAATGTAAGGATCAAGACAGCATGAAGAGGCATGACAGAATCTCAAGCTATCATAATCATGTCTATCGAGCTACGCTCAAGCCTGTGCCGACAAATTGATAGCAGAAGTCTCTCACAAGCCAACGGAGCTCGGTATAAGCTTGTTCTAGCATTGATGGATCGTTAGTCCCTAGTCATTAAACCAGAAGATTCCCGCGCCCGGATCGACCCCAAGGGCAGATTAGGAATGAAGTGTGAATATATAGTACCACACTAGGAACTCCTATACCTGCAATTGCTGTTTATTCAACATGTATTCATAGGGCGGGGAAGGGAACAGCAGCTTGCTATCGTCAGGTTTATTCTTTGATTCCAGCAGTAACTCAACACAAGTTGCACCATAGCGTGATAGGTATCACTACACGCCGGCCACATCTGGCTCGCTCCACGAAATATGTCTAGATCTGTGAAGATCATGAAGAAGGAGATGATTGCTTGATGGATACTTGCCAAGTTTCAAGTTGCCCGTACAGCAGAAATCATAAGAGTAGATGGTGTGGCCTTACCTATACGATCGAACAGGGCTGAAGGCCCGGCAACACTACCCAACTTTCAACACACAAAGTGGCCAAGCTGTTGTCAGCCCACCGACAATGCGAGGTCACGCACTTATACGTAATTCTCTTGTCTCGCCGACGGGAGTACTATGCCCAGGTCGATTGTACCGACTCGTCACCTTACAGATGGGTCGTCTCGGCTCAGCAGCTTCTTCACCTTCGTCACCTGGATAAGGACAGGGACACCATTACCACGCTAATGTACTCCGGTGCGCGCGTGAGAGCATTTGGGTATGGAGCGGAAACCGTTTCCCTTAATTGTGCTCATTTTGGCTTAGGTAGTGCTGCCAGATGCGATCAACGCCATACCAGAGGAAGTATGCCTATGCGGGATCGACCGCTAACTACTACTCCAGCGTTCAGGGAGGAATGGCGTGCCATCGTTAGCAAAGGGCACTCGCTTCGCAGCATGTTCACCCTGAAGGCCGGGGGACAGCCATGTCATGTGCGTCGCAGGCTGTACGACTTAGCAGTACTTACAATGAAAGAAGACGAGACAGGCTAGGTATGGGATTCCTATACTCCAATCGAGATTCGCTCACCCTATCTATGCAATGAGGGAAGCGCCATAGCATTACAATGCAGTATAACACTACCTCTTAATCACCCAGGATCGATCACTTGGACAATCAGTCGAATGCAGGCGACTCGGATGAATGAACCTCATGGTATGGAGAGCTCGCTCGAGGGGCATATCTCAATGTTTTTTTTTGACGGAGCCATTGTGGCTGCCGGCTACCTTCCGACAGCGCCTCGGGCGCCGCCAACTTAGCATGCTTAGGTAGATTGAAACCAGAATCGCGCTACCTCAGGTTAGCTCGGATTAGTTACCGTTAGGAGACACATGTCAAACTTGGAAGTATACTATCTGGCGAGGTTTAGCCAAAGCTGAACAAGCAATATCTCAAGTTAGACCAGGAAGTCGAGGCAACTCTGGCTCAGCACGGGCACACCCCTCTTATCGGCTCCCTCCGAAGCCGGATGAGATGAACATGATCTGAACAGCACTCTTTTTTTTCACCGCTGCTCGCTCGGTGTAATTCACGATGCTTGTCGTTTCGTGTTGATAAGACTCTCGGTCCTGTTAGCCAGCCAGCAGCCAGCCAAGCCACCTTGCACGACCTGGCCCCCCCTGTCTTGGCATTTGGCTATAATTATCGCTGAGACTACGAGCGGCTAACGCGGGCTTCCGCCAATAATAATACCATTTGGGGCCAGGCCGCGCCTGGGTACAACAAGGTGAGCTCATCCAACGTTTCGACGTTTCAACCATAGCCATGGGAACATGCGGGTACTTAGCGTGAGTGACTAAAGGTACGGGCCGAACAAATTAAAATCATGTAAATCTATTTAGGGCAGTAGGCGAGGCAGGTAAGGTAGGCAGGTACTTAGTTCGGCATAAGTCCAGTACAGATCAATGATTTGCAAATCGTACCGTTGTTGCGCAACACGTCAAACTGCATCTACAATGCCATGGGTTCTTCCATGGGCAGAACCATGGACCGTTCGCTCCTTTTTGGAACGCAACTGACACCCTGACACCTTCGAGTCCCACCCCCAAATGTCCAGGCTTGGTTAGTGGTACGATGGTGTGGGCGTGGGGGGCACACGAAGGCATCGTGGTGTGCGCATACGGTAAGATACGTACGGTGTATAGGTACCTATGCCACACCGGTAGACTTAGCCCCCAATGTGCAGTATTTGGCGTCCAAGTTCCTGTCCTTATGTGTAAGTACAGTTTTTCGCATAGGGACCGTAGCCCTACCGATGCTTGGGAGACAGACGGACACCCATAAGTGCTGCCTGTCCTACTGGGCATACACCGATGGGGTACGGTGCTATACCATACAATACGGTATGGCAAGACCAAAACCTTACTGTTCATGTGGTCTGTTAACGAACCCACCAACCCACCGTATTGCCATTTCCCCCAGCTTGGGAACAGGCGAGTACAGTAGAAAAACACTGGCTGTGGCAGTAACGATCCATCGTGAGGATGTCGATCATGATCTCTATCTTCTTTATCATTGTCCCCAGTGACGCTATCGCCCACCGTCGCACAACCTTACCTAGTTGGTATCTGCAATAAGACATGGTGCGGTAGCAGCAGTGAAGCAGAAGATAACTGACTGGCAGGTTCCCTGCGATAGGGCGTGCTCGTGCCTGATAATCGGGTCGTACACAGGCGCTCCGTGATACAGCCCGTCCGCCAATCCCACTCTTATGGTTCTGATTTTATTCGAGCTTGTTGCGGCGGCGGCAACGGCCTGGATTCCGGGTGCCCGCGTTTATGAGTAGGAGATCATGCCCTCCCAAGCCAGAACCAGAGAACGTGCCATGCCCAGGGGGGTTGGATAGGTATCTAGACACCCAGACATGTGCGCGGTGGTACATTGCGGGCCAGTCCCTTATCTTTGCGCCATGCGGTAAACATGGAGCTGCTGATCTCGCTATGGCCCATGATTCGTCCCGTACCTGCAGTGCATCAGACACCCCCCGAAAAAAACAAGATACGGGATTTTCGGAGAAATGACCAAAGATGACGTTCAGGCTGAGTCGGTTTGTGTGCGCGAACCGAGAGACGTCGCTGAAGAGGAACATCGGTCCTGATAGGCGGTAACGTCATTGATTCGTGATGAGGTGCGCGTCAGTAAGTGACATGAAGCTCTCTGCCCTGAAGCCCCTGAGGTACGTTTTCCGAGCCAGACCGGTACGATGTAGCGCCACCTCGATGCTATATGATATAGTACGATGCGAAAACGAGGATATTCACATGCCCACAGCAGGCGAAGTCGGCCGACAGTGGTAATTCAACGTCTCTTTCATTGCTGCCAATCAGCCAAAGCTGCCAAGGCAGGACTGGCCAGTGGAAGCAAGGACGCAAGACCCGTGGCACGACCCACAGGCGACGGCTGACGAAGAGGCCTCTCTTATCACACCCCCACGAGGCGATCTGGATACTTGGATGCATGAGAACGGTACTGGCCTCGCTGGCTTGGGGATCCCAGACCAGCTATCGAAGCGCACCGACAGTACCGTAGCGAGCGTAGTAGTCGAGTACCGCTAGCCTCTCCTCAGGTACTGTTAGTCTTGATGGGATCGACCTGGCCGATCGTAGCCTGTGGGTAGGTAGGGAATTAGATACCCCCTAGCCAGGAACCCAGCCGGCGCAAGTCGTGGTTCAGAGGCTCGCTTCTCTCGGCTGTGTCCAGTCGAGTCCGCCCTGTAGGCGAGTGAGTGAGGAATGGCCAAAAGCGGTGCCCGTTTGGTGAAGGGTAATTTCGATTATTGAGGTACGCTTTAGGCACAAGAAAAGCAGTATCTGCAGCAAGTTGAAGGTTGGTGAACCCATTAGCTCACGCTAATGACTTATAATTACCTACAAAGGTACTGATATCCTTGCACTACCTGACGGATTGTGCCGCCAGCACACGGGCACAGGTACCTACGCCTGAGCTGGTACCTGCCACATTTCGCACAGCTCCAGCACTACCTCTACGAGTACCTACCTAGGTACCTAACAGGCAGTGATAACCCACCTGGGCAGTAGCGCGCCTACGGGTAATACAAACCTTAGGTTGTCTCTAAACCCCATGGGCATACCCCAGAACAGTTGGAACTTGCAACTTGAGGAGTACCTACATCCATACTATGTAGGTGGACCTACATAGTTCGAGTCGCACAACACACCGGGCGGGCTCAGCCTGGGGTCTAAGTCCATGTTTATTTTCACTTCCCACCACTGCCACCCTGCCCTGTCTTATCTACCTAGAGTTATCTTCAGTGCCGAGTGCCCAAGGTACATGCAGTACCTCCCTAGGTAGGTACCTAAGGTAGCCCTAGACAATTCAAGGTTGAGGTCCCGTCGGATGCTGGATCAACACTGAGCTGGGAGGGCGACCGGTGGGCGAGATGGGCCAGGGGTATAGCGGGTCATGCTGGTCCAGCTCATCGATCCATGGACCATGACAGGCTACAGCCATGTACTGCCCATGTACCTGTGGACGTACCTGTCTGTCGCCTGTGGCCCTCCTCCAACGCCCTCATACATAGTACACTCACACATCTCATCATACTCAGCGCACAACGCGCCATCGCTGTGAATCAATCACCATCTAGCATCTACTTACTCACCTCAGGTACCTTACCTACTTATCTAACTTGCTCATACTTCTCTTCTGTGTGCCGTTTCCTGCTTGCTACCTTCATCTCACCACCCCCCTTACCCTTCCTCGCCTTCCTTGACCGCTATTCTCGCTGCTGCTCTCCTCTGGTTACTGCAGGAGAGACGAGCCGGTCGTCGAATGAGGACATCGTCACCTGCTTTTGCGCTCTAGTGCTATCGGTACCTCTCAATCCGTTGGGCGAGGAGGACGCGCACATCTGGGCGAGGCCACACATTGCGTTGATAGACAGACTCCTGCAATCCTGCAAAGAAAGACTGCAGTGCTTACCAGGTATATCACGACTTATATGCATACAGCGGAACAGAGTGGGGGGCACACTTCCCTGACAGGGAGGTACCTGGCGGGATCTGCTGTGCCTGATCGTCTACTCTAATCGCCTCGGTCGGTACATGAGGAGGAGCAGGAGGAGAAAGACGAGAGACCAGGCGTGACAGGTTGAGCCGAGTGTCAGAGACGCACAACACACACACGCACACACACATACACACCACACCAGCCAGTCATCAATGCGAGTTGGGCCGAAACTCCCTCAGTCGCTACCGGACACGCTTCAACACCATTGTCTGGCACTGTAATCATCACCAACCTGCTGGGCGTAGTTCGTGTGTATACTGCCGCCACCACGCCGCCGCTGATTATAACCCCCTGGCCCCGGTACATTCCTTCAGCAGCAATGCATCGACCTATCTAATTGTCTCTGAGCCCTTTTCTTTTTGGATTTTGGATACACTCGAAGTACCGTCGCTTCGAGCCTGGCGACTGACTGTCTGCCTACCCATCATCGCTTTTCATCTGCAGCATCCCTACCAAACCTTGTTAATCCAAGCTGGCTGCCACACCCTCCCCCCAACGACTCTCTGTACATACATGAGGTACGCTGTCAACGCCGTGTTACCCCGACCAAGTCCATGCACCGGTACTTACTTATCATCCTGCCCTGCGCAGTCCACAGCTGTACCGTCCGGTTGACTCGCATGAACATCCTCCTTTAAACAGCCTCAGCAGCCCGGCCCCGGGCCACCCTCCTTGTCCTTGCACACATCTCCCCTCGGCCTCATTACTTGCGCATCTACCCTTTTCTTTTGGATACATCTATCATTTCTTCCTCTCCCACAGGCTCGTAGGCCCTTATCAGTCATTATACCCAGCATCTGCACGTCATATTTTGTGCAGCCTTCCCTGTGGACAGCATCCCACGTTCGCCTTTTGAGAGTCCCCGGTCGCCCAGTTCCCAACCAGCACTGCTACTCGGCGTCCACCACATCGTCCCCTATCTTTGCGTAGCTTTATAGTATATGAACGTGGCTGCCTCGTCGTTTAACTTACAGCCCATCCTCGTCAGCCCCTCCTTGGGCCCAGTCTATTTGTTCATTTGTTACTGGCGGTCGTACGGCAGGAACAATACTCGGTACTGAATGCGATCAGAGCCCCCGGTACAAAGGTGCCGCAGGAAGTATTCCATGGACCAAGTATTCCCCATGAACCCACTGCCTGTTCGCTGGCCTCGTGTTCGATAGTACGAGTTGGGCTGCTACCCGAAACGGCACATTGCCAATCTTTTACTTACCGAGTAACGGTCCTCTGCGCAACCTAGCACAGATTGTCCTTGGGCCGGCTGGTCCTACAAGACTAGATAGAAGTGGCCATGTCGTCACAGTCATCACTGTCGTCGAGGGCAGGATCCCCTGCCTTCATCAGACCTGGCATCGACGAAGAGGTCTTGCCCAGCGGCCAGTGTCGGTACATATTACTCAACCCAGAAATCAAGGGCCACCGCTGCGCATGTGTCGGCTTTACACGCAACCGTTCGCAGCCCGGCGTGATATGCCTATGTGGCCACTTGTCTTGTTACCACGTCAAATCTACCGAGACCCCTGCCGAAAAGAACGAGATGGAGGATCTTCGACGACGCGTCCAGATGTTGGAGGGACAGTTGGACCGAGAAAACCAGGTGGTGCAACGCCTCGGTGACCTGGAAGAACAATTCGAGACGACCAGGGGAGATGTACGCCAGGAGATGCAGGACTGCTACGGAAATGTGAACCGCATGTGGATCGCCTTTGATCAGCTTGACAAGAGACAAAAAACCTACGAGAATCGTTTGGTTCAATACGACGAGCGGCTAGACGGCCAGGACGACGTTCTGCAAAGGCTGGGTGATAAGGTCGTAACCATTGACGAGGCCGAGATGGCCATAGAAGATCGTGTGGAGGCGCTGGAGGAGAGACCACCCCCCTCTCGCCCTCGCCAACGGCGGCCCACGTTGGAAGCAGACCGTACTCGACAATGGCTTACGCAATATGGCGGCACCTTACGAACGCAGCCTCATCCCTCCCCTGCCACCGGCTCAGTACAAGAGTCTTCAGGTACGGCGGCACCTAAGCAGATGAAAGTGCCGTGGACCGTGCATGTCTCGCTCCTGCCCACATCGGCGCAGCCATTCCCCTTTGAGAAGGATACCAATGCGTATAAACGCTGCTTGTCTCGCGGGCTCCATCAGATGATTGCCGTGGGAGGGACGGATAGCGAATCATTCACCAGGGCTATCGCCAAGGCCTTTGGCAGCCTCCTTCGCGGGAAGGAGTGGATGCCTCTCCAAGCCCGTCTCTGCGATGCGGTGACGCTCGAGGGCTTGCCGATGTTGCGGCCCCTGGACTCGAGCCTGCTCGGCAGGCCGTACGACCTCGACTTCCTCAGCAAGCATTGCGCCGTCTGCCACCCGACGGGCAAGGTCGAGTCGCTCTACATCGCCATGGTGCACGACACGCTCTCCTGGCATTTCCTCCGACGATCGCCCTGCCATCTCGACGGGCTCGAAGCTAGCTGGGATTATGATCCGCTCCTAGACCCGGATATGAACCTGGACGACGACGCGGGAGGTGAGGACCAGCCGCCGGCGGGTGATATTATGCCGCCGCTACCGTCGCTTAAGCGGACGGCATCGGAGATATCGAGGACACCTAGCTTTAGCCCCGAAGACGGGGACGGATCGCGGCCCAAGTTGGCGCGTATGCAGGTGGAAGTGTGTAGACGGGGGGTGGAAACGATATAGAATGAAGCCCCCTCTCCCTCCCTCTACGTCATGTCGATGATGTTACTTGTTGATAGACGCCCCCTCCCCTCTCCCCTCTCAGAGACGGTTATGAAATGAGATAGATAGACAGACAGACAGACAGACAGACAGAACAGGTACACACAGACAGACAGACAGACAGGCACACAGGGTTACAGCGTTTTGGGGACATGGACGGCCGGTGTCGGGGATAGCAGCAACTTGTTCTCGGATTCTCGGGGTTGATTGGGTTTTGGGCATGGTCTGGAGCCAATCAGTTCCATTCAATCATGATTTGTTTTCCATTGACCCTTGTTGTGAGCTGTCGCTACCCCCTTGCTCTGTGAATTCTGTGCTACCACACTCACTATCTGTCATTGTGGACTTGCTGTAATTCTGAGCCCATCCTCAGTCAGAGTGGCTTGGGATGATTGCCACTGACAATGTGTTATCCTCGCAGCACCGGACATGTTGTGTAGTCATAGGAATTTGCACGACTGCGGCATGCGGAACGCAATGGCTTCCTGCACGAACAGCCTTCCGTGAACAGATATGTTCCGTAAGAATGTTACAAAATATCAGATCAACGATTTATATGGCAAGCTCAGGTTTGTGGTTCTCTTGTAAGAAGTGTTGTATGAATTTTCCGGATCTGCTGCTTGCTCCCTCCCAAGGTTAGGTTAGGCATTAGGCATGTTGGTTTCGAATCTTGGATCGTAGATAAGCCAATCTGATGTCTGTTTATACCGTATATATTTAAACATATTACTACCGTGCTAGACTTGTGGTGTATTGCGGCAGCTAATTGTATAGCATCAGGAGGTACCTAGGTACTTAGATTCTAGCGGGGCTGCTCACGCATTTGAGTTATCTTATCGCAAGAGACCTTAGCTTAGGTAAGGTTGAACAGCCCACCTATGTACCTTGTACCTTGGGGCCTGGGTGCTGGGGTAAGCCAATCGCCCACTTAATTTGTGCTCGCCATTTGAAGACATCATCACTATCACCATCACCATCACCATCACCACCACACACACGACCAGCCAGTGCAGCCTCGAGTGGTCCTGCCCGCATACATCGACACCATTACCTCGGGCACCAAGCGCCTCCCTGACCCATATCCACATCGCCATGTCGACGTAGCAAGCGGGCGCACAAACACCTCTCTCGACCATCCCACCATCCCACCATCCACCATGTCGAGCCCCGCCGCGGCGCTGACGTCGCTGCTGCGGGCGGCCACCATCCAGGACCACGATGAGGCCGTCAAGGTAGCCAACGCCGCCATCAAAGCCTCCAAGGGCGATCTCGAGGCCCACCACACCCGGGTCGTTGCCCTGCTCAACCTCGACCGCTTCGACGACGCCCTGCGCGCCCTCGCCGAAGGCGGCAACGCCCTCGAGGCCCGCTGCCTCCTCGAGAAGGCCTATGCCCAGTACAAGACCGGCCACCTCCAGGAAGCCCGCGCCACCGCCGACGCTGCCTCGGCCACCGACGCTGCCTCCCGCCCCTTCCGCCACCTGCGCGCCCAGATCGCCTACCGCGCCGAGAGCTTCGCCGACGCCGCCGACCTCTACCGCGGCCTCGCCCTTCAACCCGGCCAGCACGGCGACGAGAGCGATATCCGCATCAACACCCTCGCCACCCATGCCCAGCTCGAGTGGACCGGTCTCGGCCACCGCCTCCGCGACGGCGAGAGACAGCCTTCGCGCGCCGACCTCGAGTCCTTTGAGACGGCATACAACGCCGCCTGTCTCCACATCGCGCGAGCCGAGCTGCCCAAGGCTTCTATCCTGCTCAAGCGCGCTCGAGATCTGTGCGAGGCGAGCGACGAGCTCTCGCCCGAGGAGAAGAAGGGCGAGCTGCTGCCTATCATGGTACAGCACGTCTATGTGCTCTCCCAGCTGGGCAAAGACGAGGAAGCCGCCGCCCTGCAGAAGCAAGTCATAACATCTGAGTATGTATACATCTTATCTTGTCCTGTTTCTATCTTCTGTTGCCCTCTTATTCTTCCTCTCATCTTCAATACATCGACATCAGTATCAGTATCTGACCGGTTTCCGCAGCATCCCCGAGGCACCCACCAAGGTCGTCTCCCAAAACAACGAAGTGGCCCTGGCCGGAACGGGCACAGAAAGCAACCCCTATCTGACCCAGCGAATTGCCGAGCAGGCGGGTAACCTAACAGGCACCGACAGGCTCTTCGAGTACCAGCAGTCTGTCATCAAGCGCAACAGATACGCGCTGGAACTGCAGATGCAGAAGTTCCACGGCATGGACGCGCTGACCCACGAGTACATCGTTTCTACACAGACGCCCATACTAGAAAAAGCTCCTTTCGGCGTCATCAATGCCGCCGCCCATACGCAGATGGAGGAGGGGAAGGCCGCCATCCGGAAGCTGCTCCCTGTGTTAGAGAAGCGCCCCGACGACGTGGGACTGCTGCTCACCATCATCCAGCTCCACGTTCAGACCGGCAGCCCCGGCTCCGCCACGACTGTTCTTGAAACATTCCTCAAGCGCCTGGAGGCCACCGAGCGCGCCGACTACCCTGACGTGCGGTTCGCCCCGGGACTCGTGGCCGCCGCCGTGGCGCTGTTCCGTCTCCAGGGCCGGCAGAACTCCATCCGCGCCGAGATGGCCCGGGCCTCGGCCCACTGGCGTTCGAAACCTGAGGATTCCTCATCCACCTCTACCTCCCTCCTCCGCGCGGCCGGCATCGAACTCCTGCGGTCGTCGAACCCAGAAGACGTGGCCGCCGCCGGCGCCACTTTCGAAAAACTAGTCGCCGCGCAGTCCGATGCGCAAGACGGCATCGCGGCTGCCGGGCTCGTCGCCTCCTTCGCCACGCGCGATTTTAGCAAAGTCGAGCCATATCTCGAGAAACTCACCCCCGTAGAGCGACTCACGGCAGGCATAGACGTGCAGGCCCTCGTCAACGCGGGGGTATGCTCGGTCGCCGTGCCCGCCGCGCCGTCCTCTTCCAAGAAGCGAGCCGCCCCTGGCAACACTGGCGACAACAACAGCAAAGATAGGCCCGCCGCCAAGAAGCGCCGGAGAAAGCTTCGCCTGCCCAAGGACTACGAGGAAGGCAAGACGCCGAAGCCGGACCCGGAGCGCTGGCTGCCGTTACGCGACCGGAGCACGTACCGGCCGAAGGGCAAGAAGGGCAAGAAGCGCGCACAGGAGGCCACGCAGGGTGGCGTTGTTAAGGATAGAGATCGGAACGAGGAGACGCTCGAGTTAGTTGGTGGGGCTGGGGCGGTCAAGGTGGAGAAGGCGGGATCAGGGGGAGTCGGCGGCGGAGGGGCCGGTGGTGGTGGTGGAGGGGGTGGGAATAAGAAGAAGAAAAAGGGGAAGAAATAGAGATCCTGAACCTGTTACTTACTACTTACTCCCATCCCCATCTATCTATCTACCTAGCTAGCTATCTGCCTGAGAAGAAGCTTGCTTCGGTTCTCCCCACCCCTCTGCTCATATAGGTAGGCAGGCACGCAGGTAACTATGGGGTTATCTATGGGCGCTGCTATGTACACATGTGCGTGCGTACGTGTTAGGTACTTAGTAGTTATCTGCTCTACTTTAGACACATTCCTACCTGCCTACAATTCTGTGTAGATTTGTCCATCCATATACATGACATCAAAGTCAATGAAATGAAGTGCAATGCAATCAATCAATCATCTGTCTCACTCAACACAGCTTGGGTAGCTATTGATCAAGCATAACACAGCCCAGCACAATATGGCATAACGCTTTTTCTCTTATTATTCATGTTCCTACTTTTGTCATGTTGATGACATTCTTCCTCATTTTCCGAGTAGGCTCTCATCTTCTTCCTTTATGTCCCTTAGAAAAATATGCCTATAAGCTAAGGCAAATCAGCTGTATTGGAGTGAGTGAGTGAGGAGTAGGATGTAGGTAGGTCAACTTGCCAATCCTAAGTCAAGTAGCAAGCAAGTAGGTAGAAGCAATAAACTAGAAACTATACATAATAAGTCTTGACAATTCACCTTCGGACGAGAAGCCGTGTATAACAGGTACAGTACTTAATGGTATCTCGCCACCTTTAGTACCTATATCCTACCTACTAAGTTTTAAGTCGATAATTATATTTCGTTCCACGTTGACTTGACGTAAGTAAGTAAGTAAGCCCCCCAAAAGCTAGGTGATAAAAGGTGTCATCTCAAATGTTATCAATATTAAGTGGCCAATACGAATGAACATGTGTATTACGTGCCTTTGCTTTCCAAACTCTGTTCTATCCCATGAGTGAGTGTATGTGTGTGTGGTTCTCACAACCACAATCGAGAGCATTGATGTGTATAAGAGAGTGAGAGTGAGAGTGTCAGAGGGAGGGGCATAAGAGGAGGCATCGCAGTAAATCCAACCACATCACTTTGTAACAGTTATGAAGAGAATAATTATTTATGGCTAGGTAGGTAGGTGGACATTTCGAGAAACGAAGTAGCTAGCTGGTGAACGTGTCTCTTCCCGTCCTTCTTTCTTTCTTTCTTTCTTTCTATCTATCTTTGCTTTCAGGTGAAGCTCAGTTGTTTCTACTAGCTAGCATACATAGGTAGTATAAGGTAGTAGTAGTAATAGTAGTGTGACTGTGACAGGCTTTCGCACAAACTGGGTATATCAAGCACGTAGATACCCCTGATGCCCGCCTGCTTTGTTGTCCGTGCTCATTTGTCTGCTCGAGATCTGATTTGCTTGTTTGCTATCGTTACATTGGATTGTTGAAATAGATAGGAAACAAGAAAAGTGACAACCGGGTTTCCTTTAAACCCTTTCTATTTTTCTCATTTCGCCGCGTGTCCCTCTTTCCCAGCCCATCTTTCAAGAAATGAAGAGAGAAAAGGAGAAAAAAAAATTTTAAAACAAGAAGAAACGCCTTTGCTTGCTATGTTAGAGATGGTTGGTTTCTCTGCTATGAGGTGCGGAACGGGGGTGTTTGGGTTGCGCATTTATAATGACGAAATATGGAAAGTCTAGGCGTTCACTTCCTGGACTGGGGTTGCCGAGGAATGGAACTTGCTGGTCCCTTCCGTTGCCTCTTCCACATCAGCATCCATCGGTCCGTCTCTCTGGACCGGGGAGCTGGGCGGGTCCGGAGTGTAAAATCTCGGCTGTGGCGTCTCCGCATCGAGGGGCTCGTATTCATCGTGCTCATCTTCCTCGTCATCAAGTGGTGGCAGCGGTGACCTTCGACCGTCCGAAAAGCTAAGCGCGGCATCGCTATCCTCATCAGATGGTACAACAAGATTACCGCTGCTGCTTGTTAAGCCCTTCGTATTGCGTGACGAGTACTTGCGATGTAGATCACGGAAAGACCGGGCTGTCGCCGTACTCGCGCTTGTGGCCGATCCGCGTCGACCTGAGGCCCCGGGTAGACGACCGAGAAGGGATTGGAAGTCATCATCGGCGCTGCCGGGAGATCTGGCCTCAACTTCATCACCTGATCGGGCTTGCTTCTCCGGCGACATGCCTTGCAGCTCGTTGCCGAAATTGATGACCGACGCCTTTTTACCGTGCACTGTGAAGCTGCCATTGCCTCGTGACAGAACTTCTTCCCTCGTGCTGTCATCAGATCGTCCTCCAATTGATGCAGAGTCTTTACCTTTCTTGCTATGGTTGTGGGATATATGACCGGCGTCTCGCAGAGTACGCTGCAGACTGCGCCGGGCCTTGCCTCTGCCGAGATGTTCTCTGTCGGTGCCACTAATGCTACCTTGCTTTCCACGGTCCGGGGTGTCGTCAGTCGTGTAGGCAGAACTGGGACGGCGATCTGAGGTGCGGCTATCAAGCTCAATAAGTCCAGCCTGTTCCAGAACGTGTCTCTCATAATCATCATCGTCCACCGGATCGTCCTCTTGTAAATTGCCCTCAGACTTGTACGGGGAAGACATGGGTGCTCTAGACGAGGTCGCGCTAGACACAGATTTCTTTCTGGCGCTGGAAAGCCGTGAACTTGGTCTCTTAGCAAACCCAAGAACAGTGGCACTGGACGGCGGTGTATGGAAGACATCATTGCTGGGTGACTCAGTCCCTGACTGCTCTCGAGTTTCCGAGGGATCAGGAGGTGACGCAGGGGGGGGAGATTGCACGATCTGATCAGTTATCACGCCTTTGCCCTCCCCAGTCTCTGCCGATGATAGAGAATTCGAAGGAGGTTCTTGAATATCCTTATTCATGTCTCTATCCTCGGCCAAGTCCATGGCAAGTATATCCCGATGACACTTCAGCTTCCAGAAGTCGATGCGTGACCACCTTAGCTGAGCGATGATCTTGGCTGCAGAGTTGCAGACTTGCTCTCGGGTCTTCTCCTGAATTGGAGCTAAGACGAGCAGATGGCGTGCATTCCTCAGCTGTGTCTCCATATGATGCTGTGCGATTTCGAGTTTCCCTTCGGCTTCTTCGATCTTCTGACGTATCGTCACGCGCCGAGCGAGGAGAATTTCGCGAGCCATCTGATGATCGATTTTGCTTCGGTTGATGGCCACTTCCCCAGTCGGCGTTTGGATGAGCTGGGTCACACCAGCGCTATCTAGCCGGCGGATCGCTCGGCGACTCTGGCCTTCGTAGTTACCGCCGACCACACCTCTCATTCGAACGCCGGATGTCTTGAACGCGGCCGCGTAGTTGAGCTTCGCGAGCCAGTCGTTCCTATCTTCCTCACTCTGTGCCAGCAGCACCTCTTCAAGACCCCCGTGTCTGACGTAAACAAATGCGTTTTTGTGTCTTTTATAGGTTGTGTCCCAAAGCGCTACTGCTCCCTCCGTGGACAATAGCGCATCCGGTTTGAACTGCTCCAGAGGGGGCTTGAATATGAGGGGGACGCCATCGTTGCCCGACTTCACGTGCGATTCGTGTTGATGGAGAAGGTTCTTGACCCAGCTCGCATTGCGGAAGAAATACAACTGAGCTCCGGTTAAGATGGCGCCCCACTCCTGCCAGGGTGATCGAGTCTTCTTTTTCTTGACCTCCTTCCGCCAGAGCAAGCCTACTTTGGTGACTTTGATATCGACTATTCCCGGATGCGCCGCGTCAGGATTGTTCTGCGTCTTTTCCGTCATGAAAGCATCCGGCCGCGACCTGGCCGATATGATCTGAAGGATACCAGTCTTGAAAAACGTCTTCTGGAGCTCAGAAAGACTGAGACGGTTTGCTGTACCCATGTAGTTGTAATGCTCCTCTAGAGGGATCTGTTCACGGAGGGGCGGCCTCAATATATCTAGCTTGCTATCTAATATGAGGGTGTAGGGGTCGAGTAGGTCCTTGGATCGTTTGGATTCTGCCATGGCCGTGGGAAAGACTTGCTTTTTCTTCAACCTCAGGCTCCCGGACCGCTCGCCGGTCGCAGATAGATCCTCCTCAAGGTGTATGAAGGGCGTGTAGCTGATGTTGTCGTAGAAACACTCCAGGACGTCATCGAATATACCCTCGCCCCGAGTGTTCTTTAAATAATCCAGCTTTTGCATTTTGTGCTTGTTGTTCTTGTTGAAGACGTCGGTGTGAAGTATGAGTAGAGAAAAGGCAATGAAATACGCTTGGTCGGGTGTGGCGTAAATTCCCGGATTACACTCATGATAACGGTTTGCGAATGCTTGCAAGCACCTATCGATCTGCTGTGTTTCTTTTGGAAGTTCGGCTTCCATGAGCAGCTTACGAATGGCCATGTCCATGGGTTCCTCGAAAAAGCTGAACGACCGCATGTAGCTGCGTAGTACCGAGGCGTAGAAGGCGTCGGTCTCTTTGCAAAGCGCACTGGCGATCGTGCCGCGGGGCAGCAGCTCTTCCACCCGAGCGAGATATTTGGCAGGCGTATCGTCCTCCCGCTTCTCGGGTAGTGGCACTGCTTCTCTCGCTAACTGGAACGAGTTGTTCTTCGAGGTACCCGACCCTGTTGTGGCAGGTGTTAACGTTCCATGCCTGGAAGGATCTGTGTTCTGGCGCATGCGACCAAGCCCTAAAAGGTCGCCAAAGCTCTTCCGCCCTGTAGAGGAAGATGTACGAGGTAGACCCGGGTGCTGCGGGTCGACGACGCTCTCACCGAGAGAGCTCATCGTCGACGAACGACCCCGGGCCCCCAGGGTTGGTCGAGTGGGCGATGAGTGGCCCGAATTTCTCGAGTCTGGTCGAAAAAGCGCTGTGGCAGGGGAGCCAGAAACCTTACCTAGACCACGGCCCGGGGAACCGAGGGGGGTCGACCTATCGTAGCCAGTCGAGGGACGAGGCGCGTCCGAGAAGTTCGAGGTCGAGGTGGAATTGCGCGGAAGGGATGGCGTATTGGAGTTCGTGGCTACTAGCCCGGATGTTTTCGATCTTTGGGGAAGATGGCCCATGGGGAATAGGGATTCGGGCTGCTTATGCTTTCGACGGGCGAAGCGGAACAGGCTGGAGGAGCTCGGATTGTGTTTGATATGGCTCGAGTGGTCGGTCGAGCCAGTCTCAGACCTTGAAGATTCAGAAAGGCGTTGAGCCGGCGTGGTCAGAGCCGAGGATGAGTCCTCGACATTCGCAGACGCGGGCGTAGGCTTAGATGGCTCTTCGAATGTGACGGAGTGCTTGTTCGTAGGCGAGTTGGTGCGTCGGCTCTTGATGGCCTTCTTAGGGATCTTGGTAGCAGATAAGACCTTAGAGCGGGTTGCATGGTCTTGCTGGCCCCTGGGGACATCCATCGAACGGCGCATCCGCAAGGGGTTCCGTGAGCCAGATTTCTTGCTAGAGGTGGAACTGCCGAGGGTGTTGATGGTGGGTGCCGTGGTGATAATGGCTGGCGCTTGAGAAAACTTGGGTGTCAGCAGATCAGGTCGTGTTGAGCAGGGGATGCGGAGAGGGGCAGCGTACGTTCGGGCATGGGCGGCGGCTTCTCGCTGGCGGCGGCCTGCTGCTGCTGCTGCCGCCATCTAGTGGATAGCTGCGAGTCGGAAGCATTGCGAAACCTAAGCATGCTAAAGCGGCGATGCTTGGGCGTCTCTTCTTGTATGGAGGGCGAAGCTGAGCGGTCGTTGGAGCTCTGGCTCAACCTGGTCGCGTCGGCACCGGGGTTGGCGTTGGAGTCGGTGACCACAACGGCGACCGCGTCCGTGTTGGGATCCACGCCGGCGGTCGAGTCAGGGTTGGGATCGGCAGAGAGGGTACTGCGGTCGGATTCGTGGGATGTGGTGCCATTCTCATGGCGATGGCTCTTTGTATGGGGATGGAGCGAGGCGTCGGCTGAAGGTTTGGGATCAAATAGCATGGTGTGACGGCGCATATCGGACTCGCTAGCATTGACGCCGCGGCGACGTAAGAAAGGCATGGCTGGCGAAGGGGTCCCCGGGAGTGCGGCGGGGCGTGCAGTCAGCGTGCAGTCAGTCGGTCACTCAGCCAGCCAGCCAGCCAGCCAGCCGGTCGGTCGGTCGGTCGGTCGGTCGGTTAGTCAGGGTAGCGACGAGGACGACGAGGACGACGACGCGGGGGAGATGCTCAAAGCAAGCAGCAGCACGACGTCGTCAGATAGCGTAATGGCCGCGACCCATTGTTCCACGTTGGCGCTTCGAGGCCGCAGCTACGGCAGGGCGAGACGGACAGGGCAGAGCAGGACGAAGCAGGCGAAGCAGGTCGTGTGTGTTCGCTGTTCAGGGTCGTGGAGTTGGCGCTGGGTGGAATGTGGTTACTAGGTAGGTAAGTGTCTGTCTGCTTGGGCGTGCGAGGTTTCCGGACTCTCGACGGCGAGCAGCACGATGCAACAACAAATGTCCAATCAATGGACGGGCAGGGAACGAATGGAGAATTCGAAACGCAACGGATCAAAGACGGGCTGGGCGATGGCGGACCGCGAGTTGCAACAGACAGTTCAGAAGGACGAACGACGGGATTAGACAAGACAGAGACAGGCACACGGATGGATTGGGAGACGGGGAGTGGGCAGATAGATTGTTGATGGAGGATTGGTAGTAGTGCTAAGTGCTAAGTGCTAAGTGCTACCGGTAGGAGTGATACTACTCCAGCTACTAGGGGAAGTCTTAGGTAGGAGCACGTAGCGTGGTACAGGGCGTACAGGGCGTACAGGGCGAGCAGGGAATGGTACCTCCCGGAAGTAGGTACATGGAAACAATTATGGGGGTGGGAAGGAAATGGGGAACCTCGCCCTGTTTGCCTGTCAGCCAGAGACGGGAATAGGTACTGGCATTCGCAACTACATGTACCTAGGTACACGTATGCACATTGCACAATGGCTCGAATGGGGTGCAGTTCCTTGTCCTCGCTGGAGTACATGAACCCTGCCAGGTAGGTACCCAACCAAATGTAGGACATGTAGTATGGGGTTTAGATTACCTACCTAAGGTACCAATCGGCCAGTCGACAGCAAGGCCAATTAATAATAGCAGGCTTACAAAGTGTTGATGTTGATGTCGATGGTGATATTCCGATGATTGTGATCTGCTACAGGTACATATGCACGTGGCTGCGGAGATGCTCAAATAAATAACCAATTCTTGGATGAGATACAGTAGAAGCCGCCCCTCTTTCTGCTGTTTCGATCCATGGGGTTGATATATGAAGTACCTACCTGTACCTCCATCCCGTCACGGGTGTCTTGGTTGATAATTTGACAAGCAGCCCAAGACCATAGAAGTTGCTATAGACTAGTTTTGTACCCATACGCCAATTTAACATGCATACGAGTAGCAACTGTGAAATAGTTTATAAAACCTTATCTGCTCCGGCCCTGAGGCCGGGCTTGACGCATTCCCATTTGCATGTACCTAATTACATATACCATGTCATGTACTGCAGTGACTGATATATACATGTACTGATTAATACTGGGATGCGTCCAGCTTCCCCACCACTCCGTAACGCACCAACATCACAGATTCACCACGCGCCCGCACCATGACGAGATTTTGCCGAGTCAAGCAAGGAAGACCTCGTTGCGTAATCAGGACATGATTGCTGTCCATTGGGTTGCGTCTGCCCGCGTGCCCGTGTTATCCGTCTCTACTTGAGTACCTACCTCGCCTACCTAGGTACACTTGACTTAGACCATGGCAACTCGGCCATCCCGGCCGTCTGATTGGACCGGGTCGGATACTGCATTAGTAGCTGCACGCGCGCAGCTTGCTCTACTCAAGCAAATCCAAAGGCCGCCAGCTCGCCAGCTCGCCAGGCACTGACTTACTTCGCTGTGGGTACTCGGCCGAGCTAGATGCGCCTGGCTTCTTATTCACCCAACATCGATATCGATGCATGCATGCACTTACATCAAAGCAAGAAAAGTCCACGGTGTCTGCATTCGTAGGCTTACCTAGTCCTGGTCTTACCTATCACTCGGGTCACGACAGGCAAACTGTTCATATGACTAAGTCACACATCTATAATACTAGCTATATGTTCTAAGTTCTAACACAAAGTCGCACCAACTCGCCAATCTTTGGCGACTGGCCATTCCCCGCTGGGCCGACGCCTAGTGCAATGTAGGTTCCCGGCGGGCAGACGGTGCATCGACCCAAGCTCCTGGGAAGGGAAGAGTCAAGACGGATGCAGACCGTCAGACGACGCCTACTTTACCTAGGGGGCTAGGTAGACGAGAATGCCGGCAATGTTGTTTCCCCGTCAGCTCAGGGCTGCTTGCATCCACTTTATCAACCAAACGTACAAGTGGGACTCCCAATCTGCCCCATTAAATGTTGTGACCTGCAGGCTGTCTATAATACAAGGTACTGACGTAGCTTCTCTTATCATGGAGTCTCAGCAGCAGAGATACGCCGACAATACTAGTAGTAGTTCGATGGGAGGGAAGGTGCTTAGGATAAACAAAGGGTAGTAGACACCTACCTAGGTACCTAGGTAGGTAATTGTTTACTCCAAGAGGTTTAGCATGATAACCCAAGGTTCTCACTGCCGCGGGGCAACATCGACGTATCACCTTAGCCTGGAGCTTAGCTGCAGCCTGGAGGTGAGATATGAGATAGAGATAGGTCTACCTGACTTATGCAGACGAAACCAGCCGAGCCAGCTCCTGGTTAGGCAACTAAATTGTGATTCCAGTTTACTTGCTCCTACGTACATAGTCCTGATCTATCCATCACAGCCTGCCTCTTCCACCATTTCATTGTCTTCAAGGTTATCGTCTGCCATTGCCATTGCCACCCCTCCGCAAAGCGGCATCGTCATCCCCGTTCCGTCGCCGTGCGCGGCTGCGATGCAACCATTGCCGCCACCGTCACCATGCGCCTACTCCTCCGTCCCGCCTCACTCTTCCACCCAGTAACCTTCCTCCTCCTATGCCTAGCATGCATCAACCTTGCCAGCGCCTTGCGCATCCCCGGCCTCCCTCCAATCCGGAGTCAAAGCGTAAGGAACCGCCCAATCCAAGGTCCAAGCCAACCCCAGACCACATCGTCACCCCGCTCCTTCTTCCGCCGTCTATTCGACCACCTCCCATCAACCTCGTCCTTCCGAGCGTCCGAGGGCGACAGCCTGACGCGCTGGGTCGGCGATCGGCCGAAGCTCATCGAGACCCTGAGGGACTACGACGACCAGGTCGTCATCCGCTTCAACATCTCGCAGCCCCAACATGAGGCCGCCCTGCGCACCGTCGTCGACCGCATGCTTCTCGATGTCTGGGCCTTCGCGGACAATCATGTCGACGTGCGCATCCCGAGCCGCCGCGTGCGCTTCCTGACCCGCGCCCTGCCCTCGTCCCTGCGCGAGAACCACTCCATCCTCGTCCCGGACCTCGCCCGTGCCGCCGCCGCCACCTACCCCTCCCGCTCGAGTCTGGCCTATGCGCATCAGCTGTACGATCGCGGCACCGCGTCCGCGTCCAACGGCCAGCCCAAGAAGAACGACGTCGTCGATGTGTACTTCCAGGACTACCAGCCCTATTCCGTCATGGTCGCCTGGATGCGCCTGATCGGCTCCATGTTCCAAGGCCGCGGCCTGGTCGAGATGATCAGTATCGGCAAGTCCTACGAGGGCCGCGACATCCCCGCTCTGCGCGTGGGCCTACGGCCCGAAGGGCGAGTCTCCGAGCACCCGCGAGAGGTCGTCCTCGTTACCGGCGGCTCGCACGCCCGGGAGTGGATCGCCACCAGCTCCGTCAACTACGCCGCCTGGTCCTTCATCCAATCCGCCGACACCGACCCCATGGTGAAGCACATACTCGAGCACTTCGACCTCGTCTTCGTGCCGAGCCTGAACCCGGACGGCTACGAGTACACGTGGGAGGTCGACCGGCTCTGGCGCAAGTCGCGCCAGCGCACCAAGATGGCCTACTGTCCCGGCTACGACCTCGACCACTCCTTCCCCTACCAGTGGGACGCCATCGAGCACCAGAGCGAGCCCTGCTCCGAGAGCTACGGCGGTGACGAGCCCTTCCAGGCCGTCGAGGCCGCCCAGCTGGCCGACTGGGCGCGGAATGAGACGGAGCACGGCGCCAAGTTCGTCGGATACCTCGACCTGCACTCGTACTCGCAGCAGATCCTCGTGCCCTACTCCTTCTCCTGCGCCGTCGAGCCGCCCAACATGGAGAATCTCCAAGAGGTCGCCATGAACCTGGGCAAGCACATGCGACTCTCCAATGGTGAGTTATATACTGTGGCCTCAGCGTGCCAAGGCGCCGTATTGGGCTCGGCCGGCCCGCTCGTCGAGGCGAGAGGAGGGTCCGCGATTGATTATTTCTACCACGAGTTTGGCGCGCATTACAGCTATCAGATCAAGCTGAGAGACACGGGAAGCTATGGCTTCTTGCTGCCGAATGATAACATCATACCTGCGGGCAAGGAGATTTACGAAGCGATGAAATACTTGGGTGACTTTTGTGAGTTGTCCCATCAATATGTCGCTCATGCCCAACCCCGCCGCTGAGCTACTTACTCAGACACCCATTGCTGACTTGCTCCATCACAGTGCTTGGAAACAACGGCCACGAATGGAAGGAGAAGTCCCCGCCTGCTGGCGAGGAAGAGGCGCAGGAGCCGATCGTCAACGATACCGACGAACCAATGAAAGAGCTCCGTAGACGGCAGCGGAGGAATCTACATAGTGATGAGACCATCTAAGATACCAAATAGTTTCTTTAAACTTGAATAATAATGATATTGCCTACGATTTACTGTGTCATGTATGGTACTGAAAGTATACCTTGGCTTTAGCAGTTTGGGGTTTTGGTTCCATGCACATATTGTCATGAGATTATATGATCAACGTCTCGTTTGCTCGGCACCAGCTTCAGGCTAGAAACTACACACTATGCATCCGCCTATCAGCCATCTACCAACTAGATATTAGATTTGAGTAGGTAAGTTAACACACAAAGTCCATCCAGTGCTAAATGCCTGATTTTAGCTCCAAAGTCCGAGGTAATGCTTCAACGTACAAGTTAACCTAGCCTTCCATCTCATCTATTATGGGCACTGATTCTAATTAGTTTTTTCCATTTCGGGAAATTGTAGTTTTCTAAAGGGGAAGCTAGCTGCCTCGCCAGCTTCTAGCTTACGTAGTCGGTAGGTCCCTAAGGGACTCATGGTAGGACGGGATCTTGCTCATGAAGATGGAACGTGTGGCTGGCTGAGGAGCATGATTGAGTAGGGCTACTGAACGATTCTAGGAGACCCTGGAATACTATATGAGATTGGTGGGAATGAGCAGTTCGCAAGCGTTTATATACCTACCTAGGTATGTATGGGTCGATGGAATGGGTGGGAAAAGAAAAGAAAAGAAAAGAAAATGAGAAGTTAGAAAACGGCGAAATCATTTCCAGCAACTTGTCCTCCAGTTTCCGGGTCGATTCGTAGTCATTTGTGCACCATAATGGCGGAAGGATATATGAACAATTAACAGCTAGCTCACAGATATGAGGGGGGGAGATGGGAGGTAGCAGCAATAAAGCATAGCATCTTCGCGACCCCACCACATGCATCCGTGCGAATGGATTCTTATCTGCCTTTCTCAATCAATTGGGTTCAAAATATTGCTTTCAATGTAGAAGACGGTTTATCCCTGAAGATCTCATTTTTACATCTGGTGCCTCTTGCGAGCGAGAATACTTGTTCATTTTCAATTCAGCTTGCTCTTCCCCCTCCTCTCACCCCTCTTTTGAGTCTTCAGTGTTTCTTTCTAGAGCGAGACCGGCGGAGGCGGCAATTTGACAGCAGATACTGACTGTAGCGAACCAAGACGGAAATTAAAGGCGTTGCTCGATTGCATACCTAGGAACCTACCTACCTAGTTTCAAGTTGCAACCATGACGACGGCGGCGGCGGCGGCCAAGCCAGATCATTTGGAGAGAACGGCGGCAGAGCCGCGAGATAAGGTGAGTGAGTGAGTGGATGAGCAGTACACTGTAGCGCACACCTAGGAATTCAATTGTGAACGGAGATTTGAGTTGCAAGGAGGGGATGTACGCTCAAAGAGATAAGATGGGACAAAATAAGTAAGTTTGATGCTAATACGGAATGTCGCAGTCGCTCTACACGGTTGTTATCCAGCACATCGAGGAAGTCAATGACGATACGCGCATCTTCCGCCTCGGAATCCCGAGGGATTCGCCTGCCATCCGCGTATGTTATGTTCCAATTGCCTTGCTTCCATGAATCGATTTCAGTCAACTGTCAGTCCAGTCAATGCACCAAGATTTAGCTTCGAGTCTCATCCTAATATGATATGCGTCTCACCAAGCGGGTCACGCCTCAAAGGTAGATGGAAATGAAGCGATGAGACGACCATCTTGTTCTGATTCTTGTCCTCACTCCCCTATATTTCCGATTCATCTACTCATCAACCCCCCGCAAACCCACAAACCCAGCCCCAAACCCACTCTAGTAAACCAACCGACCGACTAACAAGCACCACAACTTGCCGAACAAAAGTTCCTCCCAGGCCAATGGCTCGACGTATACGTCCCGGACGTCGATAAAGCAGGCGGCTTCACCATCACCTCGACGCCCCGCGACGCACGCCTGCCACATCCCCCTCCCCCTCCCGCACCCGACTCACCAGACACAAACACAAGCCCAAGCCTAAGTAAAAGAGGAGGAGGAGGAGGAGGAGGCCCGTACCTCGAACTCGCCATCCAGAGATCCCCCGACAACCCACCCGCCGCATATCTCTTCGGCTCATCCTCACCACCACCACCAGCATCGTCCCCCAAATCAGACCTAGACTTACACCCCCTCATCGGCACGGAGCTCCGCGTGCGCATCGGCGGGGGTTTCGTCTTTCCCCCGCCGGGCATCAACGTCGGCCGCGGCGCTTCAGGGGGAGGAGGGCTGCGGCGCGTCGTCTTCGTCGCGGGCGGCATGGGCGTGAACCCGTTGGTATCGATGCTCGGGAGCATTGCTGCCACCTCCGCCAACGCAGGGCCGCCCGGGTTCGAGGTGGAGTTTCTGTACGCTCTCAAGGATCGCGCAGGGACAGAGGCAGCGAGGGATCTGCTCTTTGTGGAGAGGATCGCCCGCATCTTCCGCGAGGGCAAGGTGAGGGGGAATTTCCGCCTTTTCTTGACTGGGGGCAAGGGGGAGGAGGAGGATGGAGAAGTCATCTGTAGTGATGATAATAACGATGGCCATGGGGACGGAGAGGGAGAGGGAGAGGGAGAGGAGGGGGAGAAAAGACAGAAGAAGTATACCATCCCATTTCACCGCCGCAGATTCACCCTCGACGACGACATCGCCCAAGCCGTGGGCCCCGCGGCCGAGCGCCGCTTCGCAGTTGTCTACGTCTGCGGTGTGCCGACCATGACGGACGAGCTTGTCGCTAAGCTCACGGACCGCAAGGATGGCCTCGGCATGGATCCTCACCGTGTCCTGTGCGAGAAGTGGTGGTAAGGTAGATAGGCAGGGCGATCAATAGATGGATGCTCTTGGGACGGGAATTTATAAAAAGATTGAGGATTATTCTATCGTGCCGACGTCGCTTTTCCGTTGCGTAATAAATCGCCGGCGCAACTTGCGTCGAGCCAGGGCTGTCTGTCAACTTTCAGGTATATGAGAACGAATGATACCACTCACCACCATGCTATGCCCAAATGAAGAAACACACCGAATTGCCATAACAAGACTTGCTTGGTCTGATTTCCACTTTCAACGCTGCTGGGTATGAATGAATATTCGAGGCCTCACATATGCCCGGCTAGCCACATGACACAAAATGGACCAGCGATAGGGACTGATGATATCATTTTAATCATATATCGCAGACGCATTATCTACAGCTATCATAAAGACGATTTCACTCCTTCTCTTTAACGACGCCTTTTAACACGACCTTCAGTGCTTGTGTTCAAGAATCCAACCTGCCGTGACCCCAGACGTGAAAAAATAGCGAGTAACAGGCCCTGGCAATGAACCGCGACGCTCGTTCGTCTACGTATCATACCCCGCTGATACAGTTTATGAGGGTTCCGTCCACTTCACCTGGTCCATCACTGGGCCTGCCGATGGATGTTTGTAACCAACTCGCAACATCAGACGCAAAGGCTGTAGACCGAGATAGACGAGTCAGTAAATATAATTATACATATAAGACAGCAGCAATCGAATATTGAGAACAAAGGGGGATATCGATAAGGGATAGTATAGTAGAATTTATGTTTACTTACCCCTTTGCTCCCCAAAATCCTCATCATCTGGGTCGCATCGGCACCGGGCGCGATGTTGGTGTTGGAGATACTCAGAAGCTGCAGTTTCTGCGTCTTCGGCACAGCCGCCTGCAGACCGACGTCCGATAACGGCGAACCGGAGGAATTCGTGAAACGCGCTGTCACTTGAACCGCACCCTCTGCATTCCTCTGTAGCTGCAAGACCACCTTCAGACCATTCGCATCGTAGCATGGCAGCTCTGCGGGGCCGGCGGCGGCGGCAGGCTGCTGAGGCGGAGGCGCTCCGAATGCGCTGAGACCGGCACTGGCCGGAGCAGGACTGGGTGTAGAGGGCACAGGTCCCTGTGAGAAGAGATCCATGATAGATGCATTAGTAGCGGACTGCGGTGGGGGTGGGGAAGTTGCTGGTGATATGCTCCCTCCTAGTATGTCGGCGAGAAGATCGGTGTTGCTCTGTCCACCGTTCGTGGGCGAGGCTAAGGGGGTTGAAGTACTGTCTCCCATGAGATCCAGTAAGTCCTGGTCTGTCGTAGGTTTGGCGACAAGCTTCGATTTACGGTTGGCACCCTTCTTGGCCTTCTTCGTCGCCTCACCAAGAACTCGTGACTCTTCCTTAATCTGGGGTGGGGGCATCTTCTCGAACACGCCACGGCGGATCTCGTCGTACGCGAAAAGATTGCCGTACTCCACTGCTCTCTGCTGAACCTCAACATCCAACGTGCTTTGGTAGTTCTGCAATAGCTGCACCACCCGCTGGACTTGAGACCCGTCGGAAAGGCGAGTGCTGAGCTTAATGAGTGCCGTAACGATATACTGGGTTGTAATTTGGGTGCCGTAGCTGCTGTTCAAGATAGTCGAGAACAAGTCGATGATCTCGTGCTCTTTGACCTCTTGCACCAGCTCTTCTTCTTCATATTGACCTCCCCTCAGCAGGGAGTCTCCGTATTCTCCAATGCACCAGGCGGCAGCTTGCGTGAGACTCTCCTGGGTGATATCCTTCTTTAAGCTAGTATACAGCTTCTGTACCGCGTACGTTTGCAGTTCCGGTGTAGTGGCCACGAGACGGACAAAGGAGGCCAGGATGGGTTCCTTGACAAAATTACCGGCGAGTGTTAGTACCCGCAGCATCGTGTCAACGTGCCACCGCTTGTTAGGGGAGTAACGATCGGCCGCAATTCCAATTTGACTTGTCATGCTAGGTTTAAATTCGTTGTCGGCGACTTCCAAGAAGGCAAGGAGCTCGCGAATCAGGACGCGAACATTGCTCTCGTTGATGAGGGTGAAACTCAATTCCAGTGCCCGCCTCCTAATGCTGATATCTGGGTCTCGTAAACAATCGAGGATGGTGTTGCGATGCCTCTGGACTGCGTTGGGCTCGATAGCGACAACCTTGATCAGGGTGTTCAGTGCCACATATCGGATGTTGTTGTCCCTGTTCGATAAGAACTTGCCGAGGATGTTGACACCCAGCACTCTCAGGCCCGAGTCGGCCTCGATGTCGAGGATGGTGCGCACGGCTTCGTAGAGAATCGAGTTGCCGACGTTCTTGGACGAGTCCGTGTTGGTGGCTACTTGTGCTAAGATGTCGTTGATCTGCTCGGTGCCCTCGGGGTCGCCGCGAACGAGCACGCGAAGGAGGCGAAGAATCTTGGTCTGCACGAAGGGGTCGGTTATGCCCATGACATCATGCTCTGGGGCATAGCCAGATGTCGCTAGGCCCTTGAGCGTCCTCACGAGTAGAGGAACAAACTGCTTATACTTCTCGATAACGCCTTCGTCGGTGTCCCCCTCTTCCTCGGCCTCGCACATGCTTGTGACGAGCGTCAGACCGCAAAGAAGAACGCCATGGTTTCGATCGGACAGGAGCTGGGTGGCCTTTTCGACAAAGTGTTCTTGTAGTTCGGGCACCTTCCTGCAGATCCGCATAGCGCAGAGGGCGGCCTTGCGGCGGATATAGGGGTTGGCGGTAGATAATAAGTTTTCGATTTCGGGGAACAGATCTCGAGACATGTCGATCGAGGCAATGTTGCCGAGGGTGCAAAGAGCGAGGCCGACGACATATTGGTTCGAGTGGCCTAGATCACTACAGACGGAGGGAGTCAGTTGCCAGTCGTCGGCTGCGCGGCTGGGGAGGGTTGGGGAGCGGCGGAGTATACTTTTTGAGAGAGTTGGTGACGAGGGTGAGGACGCTCTGCTTCTCGTCCAGCAGCAGACTGGTGGCGAGATGTCCCAGGCGCTTGTCGGCAAAGCGCCCCGAGGCGAGTAAGGTTATGCATTCTATCTGGCCGAAATGGGTCTTCTCGCCGAGGGTGAAGAGGTACAGCAGCTTCGCGACGTTGTTCCGCCTATGCTCATCGTCAGTCAGTAGTCAGCCGGTAGTTCCAAGGGGCTGGCATGTGTTGGTTGGAGTATGTGTTCGTGATGCGCACCTCACGTTGGGGTCGTGGCTCTCCTCGCGAAAGCTGGCTCGAATGGCGGCGCTCTCCTTCTGGATGACGGCACGCTCGTCGGCAATGGTCTTGGTGGCGCGCACATTACGGATGAATTGTTTCACTGCAATAGCCTCGAGTTAGCCCGAGACAAGGAGGGTTCGGGAGCACGAGAGCAGGACAGCCGCAGCGAGGGTTGGGAGGGTTGGGCGACGACTGCCTCCTGTTCTCGGCATCGAGTCACTTGGCTCTCTCTCTCTCTCCCTGGCCGGCTTACAAGAACTCATGATGGCGACAGAGGCGAGCCCCCAAACGGGCCGTCTGCAGGTGTATGACCAGAATTCGATTCACGATGTATTGAGCGAGACGGTAGTGGGTTGGTTACCGGTATGGTGTTATCGCCGTAGATGATGTCGTCGCCTGCTATTATCATCGAGGTTCCAAGGACCAAGGACCAAGAACCGTGGGGCATCGAATGTCGGTGTTGGCTCGCTGGCTGGCCTTGTTGCACGTCGTCAGCCCGCTGAGCCTGGGTGGGCCACTAGTAACCCCTACGTAGGCACCTACTTGAACTACCCCTACCTAATCTACAGTAGTGCGGTACAGTGCCTGCGGACATGAAGGCTAGGAGGAGGTACATACCTACGAGTGCCTATCTTTGTCGGATTTGGTAGCTGCGGTACCAGCCTTACTAGGTACCCTCTTCAGGTAAATACAGTACAGAAACTGTTATATGACTGTGCTCCACTTGAAGGCTTTCAGAAGCCATCTCCAGATCTCAAGTGCCCAGTGCTCACCAAGCCGGCTCTCGCTGTGCCACATGCAGGTACGGGTGAGAGCTGTCATCCCCTATTCGTGCTTAGCTGCCTGCCTATAGGCAACTTGCAGTATCTGGAGATAACAGTCAGACCGTATGCAGTTTAAGGAACGAATACCTATATCCTTTAGCTGTCCACTTGAGTACCTAATTCCTATAACATCATCCGAGGTCTCGATGGGCTGAATGAGCAACTTATATCAGGTCTATAAATTGTTTCAAGGGTTACCTACATTTGTTCATTCCGAGAGGGCAGGTATTGCGTCTTTATATATAATTAACTAAGTGATCTATCTATAACGTGTGCTTTATATCATCTACCTCCTAATGCAAGTGCACGCACTTGCGCATTTGAGTTGATTTGATTATATAATAGGTAAGCAGCAGCATAACTCTTCCACGTGTTCTGAACTCCTACGGAGTTCATTGTACTAGGTAGCGAGATGTTGCCATCCTTGTCAACCGTGCCGCCGGGCGAATTGATGCCGACTGATGTCGACTGACCACCCACGACCTCGGACACTTTTCGCATTGGCAGCATGACGCTAGCCGCGCTGGCCATCTTGATTTGTGTGCACTCGGGGCGGTATTGGGCCGTCGATGCCCACTTCGACCCTCAGCGCGGATGTCCGTCCTGCCCGCCCTGCCCGCGAAGACATCTTGGGGTTTCGACGACGGGGCCCCTTTGCCCGCCGTTGCTTCCTGTCTCGCCTGTTTTGGCCCCGACGGGCGCAAGTCCGTCAAATCGCATTACTAATACGGAGCGACGATGCAGTCGACGAACCCTGGCTGCGCTGGCATCTGGGTCTCTGCAATGCAGGTGATGGGTGTATGGAATTATTCAGTTGTGGTCCTGCCTAGTCCGATTCAAGATTTCCCTAGCTTGACTCGGCCGATAAGATCTTCGTTTCGATTCGAAACACAGACCCAAACCTGACACTTGTCCCATATATAAGCACATGGAATATTGGATGGCAAAAAGCAAAAGCCGTTCTCCCACACTTCTCTTATTTCAGCATTAAGTCTCAACTTTGATTTTTATCTCAGGTACACTACTCACACACACTCACTCACACAAACCGCTCTCATCAAATTAAATCACCTACACACATAATTACATATATACCACATACATTCGTCATGTCTCTGGTTTTCGAAGTACCAAAGGAGTACGGGTAAGTCATCAAAGAATAAAACAAGTAGAGCCTCACTCACGTAACACTACATATACCCACCCACATCCTTTGTCATCACTTGGCTGCTTCCAATCACCATCTCGACTACCTATGACAATGTCCCAATATAGCAGTCCAACTGCACCACCATACATACCATAGTTACCGAGCCTCATCTCAGTCAAACTCACTCAACCTCCATCTCCAACTCACCTTAACCTCCAACCCAACTCAATGCCCCCATTGCACATATCTATCTCTCTCTCAATTGACCTCCCTACCTCCCTACCTCCCTACCTCCCTACCTCCCAAGTACTTACTTCCTTACTTACTTACCTTACTTACTTACCTTACTTACTTACCTTACTTACTTTACTAACCCACCCACCCCTCCCCTCCAGCTACATCCTCGCCATCGCCACCTCGACCCTCTTCATCAACACCTACCACAAGCTCACCGTGTCCATCGCGCGCGGCAAGGCCGGCATCGCCTACCCCACCCCCTACGCCACCGCCGAGCAGGCCGCCAAGGACCCCGCCTGCATGAAGTTCAACCTGACCCAGCGCGCCCACGGCAACTTCGGCGAGAACCTCGCCCCCTTCCTGACCTCCCTGCTCGTCGCCGGCCTCGGCTACCCCACCCAGGCCTTCTACGCCGGCACCGCCTGGGTCGTCGGCAGGGCCGCCTACGCCTACGCCTACCCCAACTTCGGTCCCAAGGGCCGACTGCCGGGCTACGTCGTCTCCCAGGCCGGAAAGGCCGCGCTGACCATCATGTCGGTTATGACGGTGTGGGGCATGGTGCAGAGCGCTTAAATCTGAGTCGGGGCTTACCCGCCTCTCTTCCTTTCCTCTCCGGGGTGGCGGGGAGAAGTGAGCGTGTACGAGTATTGATAACTGCATCGGATATCCAAAACAGAATACATCACATACATTTCATTTCATTCCATACGCATGTTGATTGATCATCCAGAGTTTTTGTGCCACGGCTGAAACATGGCTGCGCTTATGTGCTGTGTACTTGAAGCTTTGTGGCTTGTATAAGTGAAAATTTCATGAGCAGTACTCATGGAACTATCGGCAAGTACACAGATCCCATTTTCATCGCCTTCGGCATTTGCTTCCCGTTTGAACCAGCATTGAAACCCCATAACTGAACAAAGCTGCATACGAATGACCTCCTATAAATCCCTTCGGACACCTTGCTTTTCGATATCTCAATGACATGGATTGTACACGACAAAACAAAATTCACAATTCGTCCGCCTTCCTGGCCCTCTCCGTCCTGGCCACCACGGCAGGCTGACTCCTACAAATTGGCCAGCATAAACTGAATCGATCGCTCTTCAGCAGCACTGCTAGATCCAGTTGCCCATGAGAGCTTGGTCGATCTCCTCGGGGTCGAACTCGGTGCTGCTGCTGAGTCTATAGCCTTCACTGCTGATATTCGAAGTCTCCTCTTCTTCATTTGTGTAGGATCCAGGTCGCGGGCTTGTGTGACACTCCAGCCTGTCGAAGTTTGCTTGCGAAGGCGAAGGGGAATGCCGGAGCCACTCTCCCTCATTTAATTCAATGGAAACAGTTCGGGGTTCGATCTGACTGCTGTCAAAAGATGCATCGCTCTCAAGGGACGGCATCGTTGGGGTTGGTGTCGGCGACGACCCAGCAATAGAGGAGTCGAATTGAGTGAGATGTCTCTCCAAGCAGCTGCCAGTTGTGGGAATGTATCCTCTCGGCGAAGGCAGCTTGGGCGATTGGGAAGTTTCGGTCGAGTTCGGCGAACCTGCGTAATCCGAGAACGAAGTGCCTTCGTCAAGCCCCGTATCAACCAGTTCCAAGGCTTGCATGGACTCCGAAGAGATGAACATATGCTGTGCCGTACTAAGTCTAATATCTTCGTTCTCAAAATCGTCGCTCTTAACGTACAATCGAAGAGAAGGTGTTAATGACGGGCAGTTGGAGCGTAGCGACGATGCTGATGCAGGTCTTGGTTGATTAGTCGGGATTTCGGGTAGCGGGCGTTGCTGTGGCTCGCCCGCAGGCCCGGACTCCAGAGTCCGACTTGTGCTCCCTAATGATGACGGTGGAATCTCAGGAGGGCTTTTCAAGAAATATTGCTTGTCCAAATTCGCCTCTGCGTGTGCAGCCCCATCTCTATCTTGAAGACTGTCATCGAAGACTTGAGACTCCAATGTTGTTGTGCTAAAAGCGACACGTCGAACAAGAGGAGAGTCGGAATGCGGTCTCGACTTCCCAGAAGCTCGTTTTCGCTCTCGCTCTCGTTCCGTATCGAGCGAGCTTTTGCTGGCAGGCGACATGTCGAGTCCCATTCGAGGGACGAGGTTGAGCATTTTCAGGTACTTCATAGACCGATAGTGAAAACAGAATGTGGCATAAGGGGAATCCTTTGCATCAATCAGATAGTAATTGTAATAGGTGGCATCCTCGGGGTTGTCCACCAGACCACCGCTGGGAGAGCTAGTAAACGCAAAGTTGGCATGTTAGCGAATGTTTCAGTATTGGTAGATCGCTAGGAATATGAGCAGGAAAGGGAGAAGTGGCATTCTTACGTGATCCCGTAGCGCTCCTGATTTCGATAGGGATCCAGCTCAACAGCGATGCGCTTGCGTCCCTTACTCCGGAACACTTGGACCTCGATTACACCTCCATCGTCGGCAATGGATACCTTGTCCAAACCGGGCATGAAATGGAAGTATCGTGTCTCGATGCCGGGACCACCAGTGTTGTTATCACCACTTCCGCAGGGATCTTGCCATCGGTCTTCGGGCTGGTAGAGCGCTCTGACAACAAGCCCTGTGGAGTGGGTATTGGTGTTGATGCCCCAGGAGGCAACATGACGTCCGTTCATAGTCATCTTGAAGAATATGCATTTTGAAGGGGGAGGAGATTGGTTCACGAGATAACGCAGCCAAAACTGCTCTCCTGGAGACGGGCATTGTCAGCATGGTATTGCGGTAACAGGCGGGACAAGATGACTTACCGGGCAAGGACGGAATGTAAACCGCGATGCGTGGATTTACCTTCTTCAGGCGTGTAAGAGCGTTACCGTCGGGTACCGATGGCGTGTGGGCCTGCGATGATCGATCTTCGTGAGGAACAAGGCTGCGGCTGACTGATGATGCCGTTGCTCTCTTCAAATGGACAGAAGAACCATCAGGGTGAGGGTACTCGGTGACCTGCTTTGCCTCGAGGCTGGCATGAATAGACACTTCGATCCCCCTAAAATAAGGCATTATGAATGTTGCAAAATCAACGCGCGGGAGAAAAGAAGAGGATGCAGATAGTCTCAGACTTGAGGAGTACAATGAGGGAGACAATTGGGTAACCTGCGGAGAACAGGTGCCTCTATTGTTCGAGGGGAAGAAACCTTGCGCCCACAATAGGCGTTTTGCCCTGAATCTTCAAAGACGGGTAGGCACTTGCAGTAGTGAAGACGGGAGAATGGGAGGGGTGGAAAATGAAGTCCATGCTAGAAAATGGGCTGGTTAGTAGTGCCCATGGGCAGATGATGGCATTGGGACTGGGTGCGCAAATACTGCCCAGGTGTGAAGAGGAAGGGCGCCCCTACCTATTATAGTGACAAGAGGTACCACCTTCTGCAGGATCTCTCGAACAACCCGAACATAAAGTTAGCTCAGCCGCAAAACCGTGTCAAGTCCTCAAAGGGTATCTAATGGTGGTTGGGAAGGTGCGATGCAGGATCTCGGCTACCCCAGTAGGCAGTTCTTGGGATGTCTTGTTACTCAGATTGAACATGGAATAATCAATCATTTTTATTGAATACCTGTCAGATAGACAGGAAACGTATTGGCTCTTTGGGCAGCTCATTTTCAAGGTTTTCTTATACGAAGACTATACTCCTTCCATTCACCTATTTACCTAGGAGACAAGTTTTTCAATGACATTTATTCAATGGCGGCGGCCTACCCCTGAACAATCAAGGCGTCAAACAGAACACATAAATACTTGAGTAGTTAATAAGGGATTTGGCATAAACAGTCAGTTGCAGGCCACAACCAGATTTAGTCAAGTATAAAGACCATGGCGGCCTGGCGTAGGTCCGCCATCTCTAAGTCTTTAAAGATCCATTTTGCAGAGGAGATGAAGAGAAGGGACTCAAGCTTGATACACCATCTCCTATCTCGCAAAGGAGGAGCTACTCCTTGTCTCGCTTGTCACACTCTCCAGGAGTGTCACAGACCATTTCGAAAGAGCAAGATCTGCAAAGGAGAAAGGTTGCAATAAGTTGCATGCTCGAATCTCCCTCGGGGCGCATGCTGCCCCGAGCACATTACACCATCATGGAGAAAATCATAACGTCAACACAACACTTGTATGATTGATCCAGCACACACACACACACACCATCCTCCTTTCGCACCAATGCGCTTACATTTCCAGGAGAAATGCCGCAATGGAGCGGGTCATACGACATAAACAATTTGGATGTGGCTGCTCGCATCTCTTGCAAGCCACATGTCCTCACACACAAACTAATCCGCGCGTTATCGCTGGGAAATACTCGTGGAAAAGGGCAACGTGATCGTAATTGATACCAATGCACCGATGTATTTCTTCTAGAGAACATGACCCCTGACCCCCCTCGTTGCCGACCTTCTATGTACACGGACCGAGATCTCGGGGAAAGTGGTATACAACAGACCGTCGCAGCCTCATTTCATAGTCGTCTCCCTCATTGTCGTCATGACTCTCCGAGCACCTTTTTCGTATCCTCCTCCTTGTCTAGCAAACCGAGATTCCTTATCTGGCCTGCACTCGGGGCGTTATCTCGGGGCGACGCCGCTTCGGCTTTCCTGTAGGCGGCTTGCAGATACTTGACTCTCGCGGCCTTGATTTATAGCAGGTCAGCGACACACGAACATGGGAACCGGGGCGAAAGGCGGCGAAACCGAGGGTGGGGCAGGGCAGCTGACCTCCTTCTTGTGGTGCAGACACTCGTAGTAGTCCTCCAGTATGGGACCGCACTTCTTCTTGCCGGAGTCGTCCTCGGCAGATGTGTTGACGACGTAGCAGGCGAGGACCTCCTGCCAGAAGGGAAAGCATCGGCCGGGGCCTGTGGTGCTCGGTTGCGCGGGTTAGCGGGTTGCTTTCGTTCGTCTGTGTTCGCAAGACTAGGTAGGAGGAGACGGACCTCCGTGCAAACCGTATCCAGAGGCCATGGCGGACAATGTGCGGGGGATGCTCGAGTAGCTGGGTGGTGCTCGAGGGTCGATGGGCGGCTCAATTGGAGCTGGGGCGGTCGGTGTCGTCAGTTGGACTTGATGGTGGGTGTGCTTTTGAGCTGCTGCCGACGAATGAAGTTGGGAATTGGATCAAGGTCGTTGGCTGCTTGGGTAAAGTGGATACATGTGCCTACCCAGGTACGTACCACCTATTAATGAGGACCTTGCTGTAGGCTGTAGCCACGCCCGCCTCATCCCCAGCTCACCCACACACTGACAGCCCCACTACAGGTCACAAGGATGATATTGGTTAGCTCCTTGCCACAGTGGATTTACTTCTTAGAGCAGTAATAGAGCTGTAGATTATGTATCTTCTCCCATAACTACTATGTGAAGCTACATTCTGATTTAATGGAGTCTCTAGAATCTAAGCCCTAGGTCAGCAGATTTCCTTGGGAAAAGAGGGCCAGTCGTAAGTACTTTATCATACAACTTAGGTAGAAATATACAGATTTTCAGTGCCATTTCTACTCTGGCAACAAAGTCCACTGTGGCAGGGAGCTAACCATTATCATCCTTGTGACCTGTAGGTACCTCCGTCACTTAGCGCGGGCGGGCAAGTCGATACCAAGCCGGTACGTACCGCGGTCGCAGCTGCTTGTCGCAATGTGGACAACAAGAAGCCCGTGATGCCATCATTTGTCTTTCGCTCCACGTTCAACACACCAATTCCCCCAAACACCATTCCATCGTCTGTCTCCGCCCCAAATTTGCGCATTTTCACCAAAGCAACAGGCAGCATGCCTCTATCTTCATGAGAATGGCAGCTCCCCTGTCCCCGCCGAGGGTTCTCTTGCTTGCCGTCCACTTCGCTACCAAGTCCGACATAGACAGCTTGGGAGCGCTTGTCACCCACCACCCCGATGTCTTGCGCCCCGAATTAATCCTCCGAGTGCTTCTCACCTGCCTGCCCGAGACCCTCCCATCGAGCGAGTATGTCGGGCTCGTGGAGCGCATCGAGACGGGCGCTCTATACTCGGAACCCGATCTCTCCACCCAGTACGACCCGTCGTCTGTCCAGGACATAACCGACGGCGAGGCCACCAAGAAGACCCGTCGCCTTCGCTTGTTACCTCTTGCATGGGAGCGCAGTCCCGCAGCCGCTCTTCAGGACCCTGCCTCGCTCTTCCTCATCCATCGTGCCCATCGTGTTGACCAAGAGGCCGGTCTTCTGACCCAGCTGCCCGATCTCATCGTGCCCTTTCTCCAGCATGCACCCTGCATCCGCACCTGGATGGTCTCGGCTCTGCTACCTTTGCTGCGTCGCAACTTCGAGTACTACCCTGACGAGCCCATTACAGAGACACTCGAATCGTTTGAGCGCCTTGACAGCAAGACAGCAGTTGCTACACTACTATCACGGACTGGCACTCGTGAGGAGGACTTGCCCCATGTCGGTAGAGATCTTCGCGGCCTGATAGGGCCATGGCTTTATAACGAGGCTAGATGGGAAGACGGAGCAGGGACACACAGCCACGCGGACAGCAGCGAAGCCGGCCAAAAGTCGTGTCCAGCTTGGGAACATGTGCTCGAATGGCTCACAACCCAAGCCTCTCTATCGTGGAAGGTAGCTGTCAAAGCCTTCGATCAATGGGATGGACCGACGGATGCCGACCTGGGAGACTATGGTTCAGAGTGGTTCGACGATGAGGAGCAGGGGCTTCTAGAGCGGAGATTCGCTCGCGCAGCGCTGGCTTCCGCCTACTCCATCACCGATACCTCTGTTGACGCCCTCTCAGGGGTCAACAGCATCATCACAAAGATCATGTCACTCCTCGATCAGGACCCCTGTCCCACCCTCCAGGTGGCGTCTTCCCTACTCTCGCCCTTCACGGAAGCGGAAAGCGAGAATCTGCTGTCGGCCAAGAGTGCCTCACTGATGCGAAATGATCTACTCGAAGATTCAAACTATCTCACCACTCCTAATCCAACTTCAACTCAACTTCTACATGTTCTAACACTAAGCGCCTACATACTTACAAAAGCTGGGTCGCCTTGCAGTGTGCGGCGGGCCGGCGAACTAGCCTTTCTACAAGATGAGCGGGAACAGAAAGCCGAGGCTCTAAGGTTGATCCGTTCATTCAGTGCAAGCGGACCGAAGAATGATGATAAGTATTGGATACGTGCTCGGAATGAACTGTTGTGGTTGCGCGACTGGGGTGCTGAAGAAGCATTTGGGTCTGCTGACGCCCCTAATCGTGGCATTTTTGGTCAACTCAAGAAGGATTTTCTCGAGGTTGAGTGCCTCAAAGCATTTCTTACAAACACGCGTAAGCCATGGCAAAAAGACGAGCCCAGGTTGTGACTGAGCTTACGCGCACCCAGGTTACTCCCTTGCGAGGTCGATCTACGAGGACTCTCCGGATTTGCCTTTAGCTGAGCAAGTGTTGAAAGACACAGTGGTGATAGCAGCGATGGAGGCATATGATAATGCTTCGAATCCACACCGGGGGCGTGGGGGGCTTCTCAAATGCGACGACATGTGAGTTCTCTTGCGCTGTCACCCTGCCAAAGGTACACACTGACGCTCTCCCCAGTGTTCATGCCTTCCCCAAGGCTTTCGCCGAAACCCGGCCTGAAGCGAAGCGAATCGAAGCATTATTGAAAGCGACCCATGCTCTGTCTGAGTACCGTCTCGTCCTCAAGAAAGGGGAGCCATTCACACCTGTCGTACTGAGAGTTCATACGGATCCCTTCTCCATCATCGGCAAAGTACTGGAACAGAATCCGAAAAGCTATACCAACGTCCAAGACCTCGTTACTATCGGATCCAATATGGTCGATGCCGGTCTCCTCACCCGCAAAAAGGCCGGACAATCGTCGAAAGAATCACAACCGGTTGCTGACCAACATGTCATCGCGAAGAGACGCATAACAGCAATGTGTGTAGACGCTGCCCTGACGGAAGACGACTTCGAGACCGCTTACTCGTATGTCATGAACCGTGTCGCCTCTGACGGCAACACCCAATTACCCGACGAGTACTCCTGGAAAGCCGCGCTGCAGGCCGGCAAGTACCGCCGCACGGGCCGGACGCTCAAGCCGACCCATATCGGCACAGCCAGTGGGAATCTCGATGTCCGCCACCTGGAGCAACGGATCGACTGCCTGGCGACAGCAGTGCGTATTGCTCCGCCCGCGACGTTGCAGGACATCTTGAACGCATTCCGAAAATGCGAGGAGGAGCTCAACGCCGCGATCAAGACGGAAGAGGTACAAGAGGCAGCGTGGGACGACAGAGGCGACGTGCAGGCTATGCCCGGCGCGTTTAGTAGTGTTGTTCCTCCGGGCGTGAACAGACACCCTACCCGGTCAAGCCGACATGTCGAGGAATCCCCTATGTCGCTGTTTGATCTGTCGAGGGCGAGTATGGCGCGGGCGCAGCAGAACCTCTCGGCGCTGTCGAGTCTGCAGCGCAGTGGGGTAGAGAGAGCAGGCGGTGATGCGGAGGGAAGTATGGATGAAGCGGATGGCCAGCCGAGGGTCAGAAAGAGAGACCAGTTCAGGGAGGCGGCCGTGGGCACGTTGGCGTCGGGTGTTGGGTGGCTTATTGGTGCGCAGCCGGCGGATAGGGGCCAGGAGAGAGGATGACGGATGAGAGGCAAGGAGATGAAATGGGAAGATGACTCTTATGATGTTAATAACCATGACAAAGGTGGTGGTCCGTAATAAGGAACATAACGGGAATCCATGCTATCAGTGTGGAGAAGCCCTTGCTACAATGTTGCTACTATATGAATTATCGCGATGGTGTGATGTTGCTGATGCCTAAACTTTGCATCAATGTACATGTTAAATACACTATGGTTTATAACATTCACACAAATGTTATAATATGGAGATCAAAGGGAGAGGGTTAGTCCTATCATATGTTAATATTGCCAAGTAGGAACATTGGGAAAAAGAGCATACATAAAGTATAGTAGGACTCAAATCAACATTGTCCCAATCAAATTGTTCACCATTTCTTTAATAAAGGAAAGCATAGTGATTAGGCTATGATAACATGGCATCACGTGCTTCTTCTGGAGTCGAGGTAGTTCCTCAGTAGTCCTAGTGGACGCCGTGAATATTCCAATATGCGAGTATTGCATCCGTGACCCCGCAGGTATCAATGCCACAACATCACATGCATCAAGTATAAATAAGTATTACCCACTTGATTCAGAATTGAATATGATACTAGGTTTATGTAGGTGGGACTAACAGCAACAGAAATGAACCAAAAGGGGCAGGCTATGTCTTATGAGACTGTCGAATGTGACAGAGGAAAGCTCGACAACTTTGCCTGGGTACCTTAACACATCCATCTTCACGGAAGCAGGTGAATCGATCGAAAAGAAAAATATAGCATCTAGTCAAGCTAGCCAGCCACCAGTGACCACAGCCAGCTTGGCACCCCAACTATCTCATCTAGAAGAGAGGTTGTTGTTCGAACCATTCCTCGCTACCTATCCAAGCCAGAGTCAATAACTTACAATCTTCCCCTATTCCCACCATCTCCTCTTCATCCTTGCCGTCGATACTATCTATCCTTCAGCTCTCTCACCTGTCACTTCCCCTTTCCCATATTCCTCGCCCCATAGATAATCTACCTACCGATAAGGCCCCAACTCCCCCCTCCGACTCGCCGTCAGCTCGTACCGTCCCAGCGCGCGTCTCGCACCGCTTCTCATCCCGGGGCTCGGGCCTCCTCCACTACTACTTCCACTGTCCCGTCTGCTGCGTGCGCTCCTGTTGGCCCCCGCACTGGTGGTGCTCCTCTCATCGTCACCAAAGTCGAAACGCACCGATTTCCGCGCCGTGCCAGGCGACGTCACCGATCCCGATACCAATACGGAATACGGTTTGAAGGCCGATTGCGGTTGGACGGCTCTGCTGTTGTTCTTGTCACCGCCGGTACCAACAGGAACAGGATCAACTGATTGGACGTGCCCGAATTTGTTAAGCAACATGTCGTCGTTGTTGATGATATTTTCCTTCTCCGAGAAGTCGTCATCGTAGTCATCGTTGTAATTGTCGTAGTTGCCATAGTTATTATCATAGAAGCTGTTATCGGCATAGCTGCCACCGCCAAAGCTAGAGGGCCTCCGTCGCTTCTTGCTGGAGAACATGTCAAATGGATACGGTGAAGCGTCCGCAGCAGACCTCTTCTTCCCTTTCCCTTTTCCTGTCGTCTCAGTCAGATCAATTACATCATATGCGCCAGGCCGGCCGTAGAACCCATCAGCGTCGTCATGATATCCCCGAGAATAGGATCCCCGGTTCCTGTTTCCCAGCTGTAGTTGTGCCAGTAGATCCCTATCTTTATCGTCGCTCGCCTCCTTGTCTTGGTCTCCTTTGACTTCGTGGGATACAGATGAAATGGACATCGACCTCGACCCCTCCGATGCGGACCCAGGCTCGAAGAGCGCCACGGCAGGCGTAGCGCTCTGGTCCTGGCCTCGGATCTGCAAGTGCGGATACGGCGTCGGCGGAGGCAGGGACCTCGGCGGAGGAGAAGGAGAAGAAGACTCGCTGGAAATAGACCCGGGGCCGATGGGAATCGCGTACTTGGCGCGGCCGTGGTATTGCTGCTCCGACCCTTGTCCAGAACTAGACGATGGCTTAGTAAAGGACGCCGCGGCAGGCGAGCGCAGGGGGTAGTGAACTGACGCGATGGTAGTAGTGGCAGCAACAGGAGGAAGAGTAGTGGCATGAGCTGCGGGAGTGGCAGGAATGGCCTTTTTCGCCTGTGCCCCTGATGCCGACGCGAACGTGACCACTTTCTTCCCAGCACTGGCTTTGGTGTTGTTGGCATTGGTATTCGCACTGACGCTCCTGCCGAAATACTCGGCGATCCGCGTACAGCTAGGCAGCGGCCGCTTCTTCTCCTCGACACTCACGTTCTGAGGCAGGTCCTGCGGCACTCTTGAGTACCCGTACTTCCACACGTCGTCGTACTTCTCGGTCCACTGCCTCAGCGAGTGCATCGCCACCGGCCCCAGCTGCAGCCGCTGCCGCGCGACGCCCTGCGCCACCATCTTCTCTTCTGCGATGATCCGGTTTAGAGGGTCCCAGACGTGCGTCTCGGCTATCTCGGGCTTGAAGATCACGGCGCGCGGCAGCTCCTGCAGTTCGAGAAGGGAGGTGAGGGTCGGGAACCGCCGCTCCTGCTCCTCCCAAGTCACGAAGCCCGTCTCGATCCGGTCGACGACGGACGCCCGGGGCTGCTTGGGCGGGAGCACCTTGTACGCCCAGACACCGTCATCCGGGTCCACCGTGTTCAGGCGCCACCAGGTCGGGTCGTAGATGCTTTTGTCGGGAGCCGGGGGCCTGTATGGTCTATAGGACGGCACACTCTTGTTCATGTCATGCGACTGGTGTGGTTTGTCGTGGGGCAAAGGGGCGCCAGCTCCCTTGTCTACCTTGTCTACCTTGCCTATGATGCCTCGGTTGGGCGCCTTCCGGTGTTTTCGATGAAACTCCTTTTCCAGTTCCCTGTCCCTCAGCTCCTGCTGCGATTTGGGTTTTACAACGGGGGCTGAGGTGCCTCGTTTCACGCCCTTTCCCTTATTGAGTGCCGCCTGTGCCCGGTATTTCTTATGCAATTCATATTCCTCGCGCGATCTGGGGTAATCAGTGGGCAGGAAGATACCTCCTTTGTCCTCATTCATCTTCGCCCCCGCCTTCGTCCGGTATCTCCGATGGATCTCCCTTTCAGCCTGTAGTGTGCTTCGTAGCTGCTGCTTGTGCTGGTTCTTGAAGACCTGGGCAGCCACCTCAACCTTCTGAGGACTATCATCGTCTTCTTCCTCTTCCTCTTCCTCTTCTTCTTCTTCTTCTTCTTCTTCTTCATCACTTTGGCTGCTCTGATCATCCAACTCCCGATCATCCTCCGGTTGCTGCTCTCTCCGTCGTATATGCTGTTGCACGGGGGGATATGTCACCTTGTCAGCCCCTTGCACTGGGTATGAAGACAACAAAGTGTTTTCTGTCCTCCCCCGAGTCTGATTCGCTCTCCCTTCTTCGAGGATATTTTGTCTACCCCCTGTGTTTGTCTTTGCGTTTGTCTTTGTGTTGGCCATCCTTCGCGCACCCCCACGCTGCCGTAGGTCTGGTGAGACGCCGAAGGAGCGGAGAACCTGCTTCACGTCCCCGTGCAAATCTGTATCCCGGACAATGCTCTCTGTATCCGTATCCGTCTCCGTGTCCGAGTTCGAATCAAAAACCTGCGGCGCACGTGTCGTAAACCGCTGTTTGGAATTCCCCGTGTATATCGAGTCCTCCGACTCTGACTCCGAGGTGAGATCAGACTCCGGTGGCGTCGAGGGCGCTTCGGCCAGGAGGGTCGCAAGCACGTTATCTGCAAGCACGTCAGCCCAGTCGCCCGAGCCCGTGTCGGCGGTAGCTTGAGCCTGGGCGACCATGGCATAGGCCGTATCCATGACCTCGTCCGACACATCGTCGAGATCGAGGTCAGCAAGCCCATCGAGTTTCACATCGGTGTCGATGTCATCATCTCCCTCCCACGTCGAATCGTAGACCAGAGCATGTTTGGCTAGGGCTCCAGGCTTTAGTACGTAGTCCTCGGATATCGAGCCATCCTCCTCACTACCGCTAGTCGAATCTTCCGGTCCCGTCGTGCGACTACTCACAAAGACCGTGCTGGGCGAGCGCGAGGTCGAGCGGTCCCGAACACTCTTCTCCCTGTTCGCCCAGGTGCGGAAAGACCGCGCCATGGCCGCATGGGAGCTCAGGTCCGAGTCGCGGCGTCCGTCAAGGGGCCTGTGCTGTGTCAGGATAGGCGCTCCCGGGACGTAGTGGCCCGTGTGGTCTACCCTGCCTACCCCACGGTACTGCTTGAACGCGGCGGCGATGAGGAGCTGGTACGATGTGCGCCGCACGCGCTTGCGAAGCCGCTCGGCCTGTTCTTCTTTCTTGGCCTCGGCCACGCGCGCGCGAAGCTCGGCCTCGGACGGCGTCGGCGTCGGCTCGTCTTCCTCGAGCCTGGCCAAATACGCGGCTTTAGCGGCCTTCTTTTTCGCTGGACGTCTGCGGCGGACTTCGGCACGCTTGCTGACCCAGCTTTGATCCAGGGCCGCTGCAATTTCACTCCAGGTTAGTAAGAAGTCGGGTTTGTAATGTAGAGCAATGTAGAGTTGATGAAGTAGAACGCATTTCCAACGATAGGAGACATGAGTAGGTGGAATGATGCAAAGATGTCTGACGTACCCCGTAGATCTAAACCCATTTCTTCCAAATTCCGTTCCGCCGCGACCCTGTATGCCTCGAGTCGCTCTACCTCTGCTCTGAGCCGCTGCACTTCGATTGCTAACGCCTCCTCCCCGCCAGGTACTTCTTGGTTCGCCATCTTAGTTTTAGGCTGTCCTCACGTCGTTCAAAATATGTTACGATGCTAAAGAGGGCGATATGTTACGCGGCACCTGTATGCAAGTGAGGCAAGGAACTTGGTGTGTTCTCTGGCCTGGCTTCACGTCAACTGAAGGATTAGACAAATATGAGTAGCCTGAATCAAACGAAACAGGTACACATGCCGCCGGAGACGTCATATCTACGTTCGGATTCACTGGGTAGCTTCTTTGTTCTATTATCCCCCCTTTCAGTGAGTTACCGTGGTCCTGAAGGACGTTTCCGGAAACAGCTGCCCTGTCTTTCGGAAGACTAAACAATGCTTCCAGAAGTTTTCGCCTGGACTAGAAGTCGCATCTCTATCTGTTCAGGGGAGCGTACATTTAAATAGACGAAACCGGACGAGGACCCTACACATTGTTAGTCTAGCTGCCTAAAAGCTTCCCAAACATTGGACCATCATACAGTGTAGTGTATCATATTGGCACTTCGAGGCTTTACCTATACTTCCTAATAGTAATAACTAGACAACTTCGCACATGAAAAGACATACAACAGATGATCAAGCTTGCATGCATAGTACATTTCTTTATTGAATATCTTCTCTAGCTTCCAAACTTACCTTGGAATCCGATGAGTGTGACAATTCTCGCCCAGTCCATGGTTGAAGCAGAAACAAGTGTCGAGAGAAATTGCAGGACATGTCATTGTCATTCCCGACGCGTGCGCAAAGGCCTAGGGGCAAAACTCCCGCAGGTGTCATATGCCAGGCTAATCTGCAGCTCAAAATATGCATATGCACATGATGCTTCATTAGCGACTTATTAATAAGGGGAAGACTTTACTTATCGGTAGTTGGGGGTCCAACTTCTCCATCGACGGGCTCAGGAGGTGCATGAGCAACCGATGCGAGTTGCTCCGTCATAAATGCGCGAAGTTGAGATGCTCAAGTTGCAGTACCACTAGAGCTCATGGTGTTACGGTGGCGACAACTCGTCATACATTTCAGTGGTGTAATGGGCGACATAAACTGTGGTGTGGTGTGTAGCGCTTTTAAGGCGTGTATCAAAGGTATTTACGGTAATATATGGTCGAGTCGTATCAATGTTGCACCTTTTGGGAATTTGCGATCAATTATGTTGCATTCTGCTGGTCCTCCAACGCAGAACTGCTTCGAGTATCTGCTTCGGCATAGTGTTGCTGAGAGCTGGCGCAGTCGTCAAGCTGGAAAAGAAACCCCGGAAGAATTAATGATACACGTTGAGACTGACTGAAAGGCCGATCCCGACCCCGTGGAAGAAGGGGCATTGGCGAAGGCGAATCCAAGGGTTCATGGATGTGGTGAGTGTATGCGTGGGTTGTGCCCTAGATCTTCCTCACAACACCCCCAGTGAAATCCCGACTACTAGCAAAAGTGCAAATCGCACCAGAAGCCCAATGCAAACCTAGTAGCATCCAGTCTTCCCCTTTTTGTAATAAAACATGTCCGAAGTCGAGAACGCAACAAACGGAAACGAGGACAGGTTGAGAAAAGCACGAGAAAGACGAAAAGAAATCAATGAGAAGCTACTCGAAGCCTTTTCCATCCATGTATACCTGCCGAAGATTAACTAATCTTCTGCAGTTTCAATGAGGCCCACCTGAGACCAACTAGGGGTCAAGGAGACGTCCACTATGGAATCGTCACCAGAGCGCATCCGATGTAACATCGTAGACGATGGATACTCTAATTGGCAATTTGAGTGGTTGAAACAGCTCTGCGTGGGCGATTATGGTGCACCGGCGTATGGTTCACGAGCATCGGTGCGTGGGCCAGCTTCGGTGTATCCGGAAGCAGCGGGATCCCGAGCTCGTTGTCCGTCGCGATCGGAGCGGTCATAACGTTCCCTGTCATAGCCGCCAGGGGCGCGTCTGTCATCTTCGCCTCGAGGAGGGTACCGTCCACGATCCTCACGTGGTGCACCGCCACCCCCGTAACGATCAACGCGGCCGTAGCTATCGTCGTTGCGGTCACGGCGGTCGTGTCCACGGTCGTGGCGCTCTTCTCTACCACCAGCACCACCCCCGTAGCCACCTCGGTCTTCACGATAGCTGCGGTCGTACCCTCGGTCCTCGCGGTAACCGCGGTCACCGCGGTCTTCGTAGCGGGGACGGTCATAACCACCACCACCTCCTCCGCGGTAGCGGTAGGGATCATCTCGGCCACCGTAGCCACCGCCACCACCGCCGCCGTAGCCACCGCCGTAGCCTCCACCACGACGACGGTCATCGAAGCGGGGACGTCCACCGTGCTCTATCCATTCATATTAGTACACAGAGTGAAATTGGATTCTGGGGTACTAACCTCGCTTCGGTGGGCCGAAGTATTTGCCGGGAGTAGGAGTGCGAGGTCGGGCGCGGCGAGCTTTCTCGATGCTGAGAGATCGGCCATCTATCTCCTCGTCTTGGAGGCCCTCCTTGGCAGCATCTGCCTGCTCGGAAGTGACCATCTTGACAAAGCCAAAGCCTCGAGACTCCTTGGTGTGTGGGTCTTTCATGATTTGACACTTCTCAACCTCGCCGTACTTCTCGAAGAGGCGAGTAACTTCAGCTTCGGTGAGACGGGGGTGAATTCCAGTGACAAAGAGGTTAGATCCGGGGTTTACAGAACCGTCCTCGTCCCTATCGAGGTCCTGCTTGGGGGCCCTGTGAAAGCAAGGGTATTAGAATGGCGGCAAATGGATAGCGACCATCAGGACGGATGTTGCTTACCTGCTGGGCTGGGCGTTACCGGGGGAAGCGGATCGGCGCCGAGAGCTATCGATGCCGTCGTCGCGTGATTGGCGGGGCGAGGCGCTGCGCTGATCGCGCTCGTAGCGAGGGCCATCATCTGCTCAAGAGGGAGCACATTAGTAACCCGTGGCACGCGGTGGGTAGATAGGGCGCAGCGCAGAGGGTAGAACATACCTTCGTAGCGATCACCACCAGCTGTCTCGTAGTCCATCGCGGTGGTCGCCATGATGTGTAGGGTGATGTGCACTATCTAGTGCTATTGGTAAGCTGACGTGTATGGGGGCGGGCGCGACGATGCGCGACGGGCAACGGTTCAGGTGAACTGAGGTCAAGTTGAGGGTGGCGAGTAGAGAAATTGATGGAGGCGGATGAGGCTGATGATAAGGTGAATGCAACGCAATTAGGTGGATTGATGGTGCCGAGGTGAGCCGTTTGAAAATAATGGATGGGAGAGGCGAGGGCGGAAGGGGTGCTGGGAAGAGAAATAGGGCGAGGGCGAGGCTCTGGGTGGGTTGGTGCTCGTGGGTGCTTTTTTGTCCGCTGAGGTTGCACGAGGACAGGCTGGGCAGGCCAGACAGGAGTGGAAGGGGAAAAACAATGCGCAGTGGAAGAAAGAGGCGGCGGAGAGTGCTAGAGTGAGGACTGGGGCCCGGCCACAGTGCAGGATCCTGTGGTGAATGGAAGCTTTGAACCTGCGCAGGCGAGGGCGATGAGGTCCGCAGGCTTGCTTGCTTGCTTGGTGGACGGTCGTCGGTACCTACCTCGCCTGCTCGTACTGGCCTATATGTAGCCATACCTACCTGGTAGTAAGTACCTTAGTGCTTGCCCACTTCCGCTTGGTCGTGCCAGGTTGCAGGTGCAAAGGTGGTATGGGATGGATGGTGTATGGGCGCGGAAGCCAGAAAGCCGACGTGACAAAAAGCCAACAAGGAAAAGCCTGCACACAGCGCGTACGCGTGCGTACGTACGCTTCTCTCCGTAATGCGAACTCACCTAGTGTCTGTCGTGTTCTCCCTCTTGCTGTTGCGCTCGTCGTATGTGTTCCCGACGTGTATACGTCAGCACAGGAATAAGGGAATTGATACGGATGGGAGAGAAAAGAAGCTGCTATGTTCATGCAAAACACGCCGCGGTAGCAGAAAATGATGTGGAATGACGGGGCGGAAGGCAGAGGAGGGTCCCGTTTGCTTGGAGACCCAGCGAAAAAAGAACAAAAACTGGGGGAGGCAAATTTGAGGCTTGCATGCCCTGTAGCCTTGGAAGAGGTAGGTATGTACCCAGCCCCCTACAAAGTATCTGTAGGTACCTCAGGTCGCCTACCTGCGCCCCCACCTGCATCCAGGCAGCCTAGCTCGCCTAGGTACATGTACTCGGAGGCAGGCACCCGCAGCTACGGACAGCTACGGCCAGGTACCTATCGGATATGTGCCTGTGGTGGCCTGTCGAGCCTATCGCGCCGCTTACGCGATTGAGGTACGCAAACTCGGTATCCCACAGGTACCGACGGAAGGATCCCCACCGCTTACCTTGCATGTACCTAGGTACTCATCCAGGTTGCTCAGGTGCCCAGCTCTACGGTATGCGCTGCAGATGCCTAACCTGAGGCATGTATGCAGCACATAGTGCTACGACAGGGTTAGAGAGGGTCAAGAGTCAAAGTCAAAAGTCGAAAGTCAAACGATCCTCGAGTACCTACCTAGGAGGTACGTAAGTATTAGGGGGGATGGAGTGTGCCACGTATTTCAGTTAAAGGAAAGAAAGGGCACATGCGTCCCAACACCTTATTCTCTCCAAATTTGGAGTGTTTCTATCCATTGGACAAGAAGATAGATCTACTCCTCAATACGCTTCGCTACCTCCCTTCATCATAGCTCTCCCACTTCGGCCGCATTCTCAGCCGCCAGATCCATCGCTAATACTTGCTCCACATCAATGTCGGCCGGCGCCGTGGAGTCGAGGAATCGCAACGCCTCCGCCGCCTTGCCCTGGCACGCTCTCTCCAACGCCAGGAACGCGAAATGGCCTCCCACAACCGGTCGCGCCATGAAATAAATCCCAGGGAAGCCGCCCTCGCCTTCTGTGTCGTACAAATCCGAGAAGGGTCGGTCTGGGTTGATGTGAACGTTAGTGTCAAATCGGGAGCTTGCCACCAGAAGAAAACAAATGTAGCTAGCTTACCTGTCGCTGTTTCATTTACCCACGCTGCCACATGCTGCAGTATCTCCGTGCGTACTGACTTGCTAGCCACCGCTGCTGCGAAAAATTCCCAGTCACTCTTTGTGTAGAGATGGCGACTGTCCAGTGGTAGGCCGTATCGCTGAAGCACGTTGTGGTACCAATCGCTTTGCATCTGGTATATCTGGTCCGGGATCAGTTTCTTCAACCTGTTCTTAGCTCTGCTCACATCATCGAGCGGTTCTTGGTCAGGGCCCCAGAACCTGCTCTGTCCCAATGCGGCTGACTTTTCCTCGGGCAGATGGAAACACAAGAGTGCATCAGCAAACATGTTGTACAGTGTTGTCCACGATCCGTACCACGTGTATGCCAACTTAGCGTGAGTCTTGTCTCGAGAGAGACCAAAGTCTTGCCACTTGTCGATGTACTCTTCTGCTACGCTAGCATAGTACTTTGCATCAGCCTCTTCCCCTACTATTTCCGCGATACCGCTCATCGCTCTGATGCCAACAATCCCTTTAAGCGCTAGGTTCGTTTGATTCGCCAGCCAGCCGGCGAAGTCGTCGGTACAGAGCTGGTTGGCCGGAATCAGAGACTCTCTGACAAGGTAGCCCGTCCACTTCTTCCAAAGCTTGTACGAGTGGCGCAACCATTTCTGAGCAGCTCTCTCGCCCGTGATCCCTATATCTGTGAATGCGACATCCATTCCCTGGGCATCGACGTGCAGAGGGCTCTTCTCAGGCCCCTGGCCGAGGATTCCGGTTGATGGGAGAGCGTTGGGCGAGAATGCAGGCTTTGTATCGTCCCTCAAGGCATTGGCCATTGCGAGACCCATGATCAACATGTCGCCGCATTCTTCGACGGGCATGTATTCATCCTGACCGTCGCTGTGGCCGGTAGCGTTGGGAAAGTGCGTTCCAAGATCATGCATTGAGTAGTCATTCGGGTATTGGCCGCTTAGCTGATGCTCCAGGAGAGGCTCCAGGAGATAAGCGAGCCACTGTGGATTGGTGTAGAGGAAGAAGGGGAAAGCCGGGAAGATAACGTCGACCGTTTGGAAGTTGCCGTTCGACGAGATCTCTTTGAGGAATAGAATAGGGGTGTCGGGAGTCCCCGAGAACTGCGTGGCCCCGAGTACTTGGCGGGCGGAGAGGGCCACGATATCTTGATAGTCCTTGGACCCAGAAGCGTAAGCATCTTTAGCCAGCTGGTCGGAGTAATTACGCGCAAGGTGTACAGCTGTCTCGTAATCGTCATAATGATACTGAATCATTTTGTCGGCAGTGAAGAAATGGGAAGCCCATAATGGCCGCATCATCGTGAGACCACGCGCAGAGGCGAATTGAACAACCGGGTCCTGCGTATAAGCAAAAGTGAAGACAATGCTGTCTTGACGGGGGCTTGAAGAAGACGTTGAGTTGCTGCTCAGCTCGAACGTCTTCGAAAAAGCAAAAATAGGCTCTTCTTCGAAAATGCCCCGATAGAGGTTGTCGACTTTGTTCTTTAGCGAGCCTGCCTCGGCAAACATCCGTCGTGTGTATCGTGCCTCCCCAGACTGGTGCTTGACATCTCCAGGGGCCGTAACACGCAGTGTGCCCCATTCCGCACGATCTTGAAACTCCTGGAAGACTTGTTCCTCTGCCCGAGCGATGCGCCAGGATTTCAGGCTCGTCCCTGACTGGCTGGCCTGGGGCTGGTCGAGCTCCCATCGAATCTGACTGCGCCTGTCGCCGCTCACCCATTCCCCATTGACATCTATATAGAGGCTCACGTTGGTGGAACCCTCGACAAAGCATGTGAGATAGCTGGCCGGCAATGCTTGCCTCAGTGTCGAAGTAGGTGTAATGGGCGATAAGAACGACAGGGTAATTTTGACATCGGACTCTTGAATAGTATAGGTAAGATTGGTGGTGGACGCGTCAAACGTGGCACCGTGATACTGAGGAAGAGATACGTTGTAGCTTAAGTTGTATTAGGTTAGTTTCGCTCGCAAAAGCCATTCCCGCCGATTGAGTGGCATGTACACACCTCGAGCTGTGCCCATCTAGGAAATCTTGTGGGCGACCAAGTAGAGGATATACGGTCTTGGAATGCGGGATGGATGCCATGACGGCAAAGCCAACCGTCTCGCCCCTCCAAAACATGGGCCATGCCTTCCACGGGTCATCTCGAGCGTGGGGCAACCAGATGCTCAAATAAGGATTCCGCACAATGAGCGGCAGCACGGGGGGCGTGAGAGTCGAGGCATCGACAAGGGCGACTGCCAGAGCCGCAATGGCGGGCCCGAGACACAACTTCATGGCCGCGGTCTCAAGGATGTCACCCCGCTCCTCATCTGCCAGTGAGTGAGTGGCTTGAGAACAATGAGGTCGGATAGAAGGTCACGAAGCTAATGAGATGCAAATAAGTCTAATTGTAGCAATACGGGCGGGCATAAAACAACAATGAAAGCAGAGGGCTAAGAAGTTCACAGCAAGCAGCTAGGTAGCAATGGAGGCTTAATGGATGCAGGCGAACGTTTGCAGAGACAGCCGTGGAGCCTGATGGCTCGGATGGTAAGCTTCGATGATGTTGAGCTGAGGGAGTGGAGACCTCCCGGGCCCCCAAATCGCCAGCCTGGGTGCCTGGGTGACATCACACACCTTTCCTTCCCCATGTTTCGCCAATGGGCCTCCCCACTTCCTGCGTTACAAGCTTGCAGATAGATGGCCGACGGGGCGAGGGGCTGAGGATTGGGACCTATGAGAACCGGCCTCGATAGCTACCAGCAGTACAGCTTCTGTTTTCCTTGACCACGCCCTGGTTGGCCATCGACATTATGTCTTGATTGTCGCGCTTCTCATAGTTGGTTACAAGGTCGATAGCTGGTGGTTTTACAAGTATTTGACGCCGGTAAAGAGCACTGCGACAATGTGACGCAGCGATTGCATTTGAAATAATGAGGCGCGGCTGCGCTATGAATTGACCGCGATAATGGCTCAGACTAAAAGGGGAACTGGGGATCAGACCTCTCAAGTGTGTCCACTTAGCCACATCGCACACCCCTTGGCGAACTGGACCCTGGCATGTCTGGATCTGTTGCACCAGTGGCATTGCTATGCCAAACAACATCATCATACATAGAAAGTATGCATCGGGCTCCATCAGCTGGTTGGCGTCGTGCCTAATATCGCGCCAAACTCAATGAAATATCCCATCAGTAGTGCAACACACAAGAAAATAATCATGAAGGTGTCCGGGGCGTTTTCAAGCCTTTTATGAATGCGTATTGCGCAACTCGACCAGCTATTCCGGTCTCCGAGTAGCGACAAGCCTAAGGTCACTTCTACAGCACAAGTTTGAACAGTGGTATGCAGGAGGAATCTCGTTAATATAAAAAAGATATCAAGAAAAAAATATCGAGATCATTCGAACGGTTTGTATGTAATTGCACAATTGCAGACACTAATTTCTTTGGAACGGCAATGAAATAAGGCGACAAGTATAAATTAAAACTGTCTACTTGTCTTTAGCTTTAACAGCATTACGTTCTAACCACAGAGTCGTGGTTTACTTTCATGACACCTTTCAACTTTCTCGCATGTGTACCGATGCGGCGGAGATCATTCCAAGGGCACTGGGTTAATGCTGAACGGTATTGGCAAAGTTCCCCAAGACGCGCTTGAGACGAGTCGTCAAGTGATGTGCGGCATATCGAGAGGTTCTCCTGGTTAACTGATGCATCGACGTTAGTATGGATAGCCACAAACAGGATCAAACAAGTATTGATGCAAAGTCCGTAAATCATACATCCAAGGAAGGATATAAACGCTCATCGTCCGTCTGTATGGGCTTCATGGCGACGGCTAGCGTGGAAACTGCGAATAGTGGTGGTATATTGAATCATGCTGGACAAATAGGTGTGAAAAGAGGAGATTGCGCATACCTAGGTAGGGAAGAGCTCAGATTCGACTCAACGGGACAGTTGTGAAGCATGACGACTGTTTCGATGCAACCTATTGAGGAGAAGTCTATCGGGTTTGGCAGCCCGTATCAATCTTCTTGGTGTACCGTCGGCAAAACCTCCTCGAAGTGATTCTGATCATGACGGCCGCTGACGAAAGCGACAGCTCCGGTGCTCAGCAGGTCCTCTGGGTTGCGCTGCGTGCGCTGAACCAAGATGGCAAACACCGGCTTTCACTTGCCTCGGGGCATCTCCATCGTACTGGCATCGCGTTGTATCGGCAAACGGTCAACGGCTTACCATTGGACTCCAATCACCTGGTATCGTGCATGTTGAGCCAAATGCCAGAAAGTGCATGGATGGATGGATGGATGGATGGATGGTTCTGCAGCAGACAGGAGGGAAGTTGTGAATTTAGAAGAGAGAAGGAAATTGTTCTTTAGCTTCTGAAAATTTAGGTGCTGACAAGGATGTCCACACAGTGCCTGAGAATTAGCGAACAGTAACTACTCTTTAGAGGTGTCAGGGCTCCCAACCAGAAGGCGGAAGCGGGGTTCGTTGAACCTCGGCCAGCCAGGGGGCCAGGTACCTGGTACCACGTCCATCGAGGTACTCCGTAATTAGCTGTGAGCACGGCAAAGTCACCCTATCAGCTTGCCTTATCTACATACATAGTAGTAAGACGCAGCAACTCCAGCTTCATGTTGTGGGTTTCCAGGTAGGATATTCGGGGGAAAGTGCACATGACGATTGATGATCTCTCAACGGTTACCTTCTAACTCATCGGGAGGTTCGCGGCCCCCTGGTGAACCAAGCAGATGTTGGCTGCGAGGTAACGAGCCAGCTGCGGAATCAGGACACACCGTAGGTAGCTTGAACCAAACCTTGAGCTATCGAGCTCAGGCAGAACTGAGGCAGATCATCCAGTCAAGCAAGATGGCAAGTTGGTTCCTGTTGAGTGCGTTGGGTCGGGCGGAACCTTGGGGTAGCGAAGTACCATGAACACAGAAGTGCGGGACCTCCTGCATCTATCCGCATGCCATATCATGTAGTACTAGCCGACCGAGCGGGTGCGTGTGTATAACAGCATCATGTAACAGAGATATTGTGACTCGAGGTGTTCGAGCTACTCGTATGTTCTCGACTTTCATGGTGTCCAGGCAGTTCTATCTACGAGTATCAAGCTCGTCTTCGGCTTCGTCCAGTCGTGAGCCTCCTTGTCTGTACGTAAGCAGGTACATCATGGTAAGCTTTCCCGATTTGTCTCGGCGAACAGGACCGAACGTTGTGCAGCCATGATCTGTCGACCAAGAGCGTCGATTATTCCGCGCCAATCATCTCACCCTCGACTACTCCTTTGGACGCCCCTCTCCACAGCCGGGCCGTACTCCTCTTGATTGCGCTCCTGCACTGGCTATTCCGAGCGAGAGGGGTTAATCGTATTCGCGATGCATGGTAATAGGTTGGGAAGCGTTGAGAAGGTAGACATATCTTGCATGCCAGACTTGGACCTGTTTCTACTCCTCACCTATATCTTGCTGCAGAATATCTCACTTGCTTGCGGTAGCTCAGACTGCCCCATTGATGAATCTTGAAGATATCTGAATTGCATCAACACATCCCTCCCGTCTTCTTGTTTGATATGGCGCTCGAGGGGAAAGTTATTGCAGTCACGGGCGGTGCCAGCGGGATTGGGTTCGCTACCGCCAAGATCATATCTGACAGAGGTGCCACTGTCTGTATCGCCGATGTCGATCCTGATGCGATAAATCGAGCAGAGAACTACTTCCAGCCCCTCAACGTTCCGTTCAGGATTACCAAGGTGGACATATCAGCAAGGGCCGAGGTCGAGTCATGGATCAACGGCATCGTAGCCGAGTTCGGGAAGCTCGACGGAGCTGCCAACATTGCCGGCATCACTGGAAACCATCACGGACTCAGGGAGGTGAAAGATTTAGACGATACCGAGTGGGACAGAATTATCGCTGTCAACCTGACGGGCACTATGTTAGTTGCGTCGTCACCAACGCGTTCGCAAACCGGCTAACTGCCAGCAGGTACTGCCTAAGAGCCGAGCTCCAGAAGATCTCCGACGGGGGTTCCATCGTCAATGTTGCTTCGATTCATGGGCTGAAAGGTGCTAAATCATTTGTATGGTCTGTCGCACACAGATAGTGCTAACCGGCAACCTAGGTTTCGCGAATTATAGTGCATATGAGTACGTGAACCCGTGATACTCTCACGTATCAAGACGCTGTTTGGATTTGATGCTCCGATCGTTCCCGACTAGCCTCGGTGATCTTCCAGGTTCACCACGCATGACAACATGATAACATGACAGCATTACTCACTCTTGGTTTTTGCAGTGCCAGCAAGCATGGTATCGTCGGATTGACCAGAGCCGCCGCCAAGGAGAATGGTCACCGCGAGGTCCGAGTCAACGCCGTAGCCCCAGGGGCCATCTTCACGCCAATGATGGAGCGGGCATGGAAGCTTCACAACTATACACCCGCACACCTTGTCAAAGACTTGCCCCCGGAAGACGAAGCTGCCTTTGGGCGGCAGGGAACAGCTGAAGAGGTTGGGCTAGCAATCGCGTTTCTATTGGGGCCAGATAGCAGATACATGACAGGAACTGTCCAGTCTGTCGATGGAGGCATGTAGTCGGAGAAGTTTGCATGAGGCGGCAATGCTCTCAAACGAGCGGCTTAGAAGACATCCTCTGGTTGCACGACATGATTTCTACCATTGTCTCTAATGTGCTTCAGGGTTGCGTCTCTTTTGCAGGGCTTCCGCATATCGTAAGCATCCTCCCCATGGGCTTTAGGGTCGTTAGGGTTATCGCCATAGTAGTCCTTTACCACGCGATAGACTTTGTAACCCATATTTTCGTAAAGTTTGATAGCCGTCTCGTTGCTCTTGCGGACAAACAGATCAACAAACCAGGCGTCGGCCTTCTCAGCGCCAGCCTCAAGCTTCTCACTCAGGATTCTGCCGATACCCAAGCGACGGGCTTCTGGTGCTACCGTGAGGGCCGTGATGTGTGCATGCCAGGGAAGATAGTGCTCAGAATGTTTGAAGTAGTCGGGCGAGCTCTCCGTCTTGCCCATAACTGGAGGGATGGCTTAGAAGGGATATTCTCGTGCCGTATAAAAGGGGTATCGTCAGTACCTACTGTAGCCGAGTATGTTTCCGTTGTTGTCGACAGCAACCTGGAACAGCGAAGGCCAATTGGAATAGTACTGTAGGTAGAAACCTATGTCATACGTCTCGGTGAAGGGATCGAGATTGCATTTCGCAAAGCGATTCAAGTCTGTTGGGACAAACTGGCGAAATTCAACCATGGCGCGGGCGGATTTTGAGGCGAGGCTGTTGGAAAGGTTGCTTGTTTGGAAGGGAAGATTGCTTGTAGTGTGACTTTATGACTTGATGTCCATTGTGTGTTCAATGAAAAATGAGACTTCCAACTTAATGGCCCCTCCTTCACCACCTGTATACCTCGCAGGTCAGGTATCTTGGCTTCAGGGAGGCGCAGGTGGCATGGCGGGGTCTAAACCCCCTCGACCCCTTATATTAGGTAAGTGTTTTTGGGCTAGTGTGCCTAGGTATATTGCTCGCTGTCAGGGGCTACCTAACTTGTACCTAACCTCGCCTACCTAGAGGGTCTCACTCACATGTGGAATTTAGCTATGAGGAGCACAACTGACGTAGCATACTACTAACACAAGGTATTCGTGCATTCAGGCATACACATTGAACTATCTGAAATTTAAGATAGCTAGTATCGATGTATTCAGGTGGTTGCTTCTACTTCAGTGCTGAGGGCAATCTGTGACAGCCCAAAAATTGCATGCATATTCATAGTACTACCTAGAAATAGCCCGATAAATTCGACGTGACCTGGTGCGATTCCTTTTCGAGCATGAACATATCTACATTCTCACTAGAACGACGATATGAATAGCTTTTTACTCTGTATTCAGATAGATACCTACCTAGGTAGGAACCATGGCATCATTGGTCACAGTGCTCTCTGCCTCCCTCCTTTTCTCTCTGTGCATGCAGGTATATGTGTATGTGTATGTGACCCTCCCTTATAGAATAAGACAAAGGGAAAGATCTTGATCTTCAAAGTGTACTACTAGTAGGGCGTATGTATCTCCTCCCCAACGTGTCTGCCTGCCCTGCCCATGTTTTGCATAAATTCAAATGACCTTAAGTGAAGCAAAACAACCAACCAACCAAGCTGCTTTACTTTACGCTCTGACTTCAGTAGCCGTTCATTCCAAATAGAATTCCCTTCCAACAAACAAAACTCATGATTTCTAATGCGAGTGACCCAACATTCCTCTCTTTCGTCGCTTTCGTTCCAAATCGCCTTATTAGTGTCATCCAGTAAGGACAAATATATTTCTAATGCAGTCGGGGTGTTATTCCCGTATCAGGCCGATGATTCGGCCTGCGCCAGAAGCCTGGCCCTCCAAGTGTCGCAAACCTCCTCAAAGCCACCGACGACGTCCCTGCAGACACCGGCGCATTCGCGGTTCTGCAGCCTCTCGCCCCAGTTACCCCTGGCGAGCCAACGCTCACCCTCCTCCTTGAGCTCCTCCTCGCGCCGGATCTCCGACACCATCTCCTTGGCTGTCCGCAGGCGCCGCGTGGCGGTCGTGGTGGTCTGGCGTGACATGTGTAGGGTATCGGAGAGGTAATTCAGCGTCTGCACAAGGTCCGAGGTGACGGAATGTAAAGCCGCCAGGGAATCGAATGCCGACGTCGCGGGCCGCGGCATGTCGCTGGACACGGCTGTGAGGATGGGCAGGAGGGCGTCGATGGTCTCCGGGTCGGGTGGCGCGACGAGGGGGGAGAGGAGGGGGAATGTAAGGTTGTGGAGTTGTCGTGTCTGATGCGTGAGGTGTGTCGCTAGGGCGGAGTGTGCGGTGATTAACCTACAATGTATAGAGTCAGCATTTATTCTCATGTGATGTACCTGTCGAGAAGAAGAGGAAGAGGAAGAAACAAACAAATAATACATAGACTTACCTTGTCGTACTACCCTCGACCCCAGATTGGGAACCGAGGTCTCTTAAGCCATCAGTGACCCGCTTGAACACGCCATCTGCCGGACTCCCTGTGCTTTCGGTGCCCCTTCTAGCAAGCGACTCGACGGCATCCATCCTGGCAACTAGGCTGGGCGGCATACCCGCTGACTCAAGGTCGGATTCCGAGCCATATTCGCTGCCATCGTAGGCACTCTCCATGCGGCGGTGGCCGCGGGGGATGGGCAAGGGCACGTCTAAGCTGGTATGTTTCGTCCTGCTCGGTAGATCCCTCTGACTCGCAACGTCCACACCGCTGTCCCTGATGCCGTCTACCGTGGCTTCGTGGCCTCCTTCCTCGAGCGTTTCATCTCCTTCGTACTCGTCGCCGTAGTATTCGTCCTCGTCGCCGGATCCAGACAAGGCGTCTGCTAGCTCGTCGGCAAGGTTTCCGAGCCCGTTATCGTGACCAGGGCCGGCCCCACCCACGCCGAGGTCGTGGAACTCGGCTTCGTTCATGCTCTGCCGGAGCGGGGTCAGAGGTTCGTTGAAGGAGGACTTGGACTGGCGTCGGACGACGGGCGACATGCTGGGGCTTATGTTGGAGTAGCTTGTGTCGATGGCGGCGGAGGAGTGGCGCGAGTGACGCGGGGTTTGAGGCGATCGTGACATGGCTGTGTCTGTGCCTGTGTCGGTCTCTCGCGGGGGGTCGTAGGGTCGCAGGGTCGCAGGGTCAGGCCGGGGCAAGCAAACGAGGGCTCGCCAACCAAGCGGAAGCAATGGCGCAGGAGGTGCGCCCGGTGGCTGTGAGAGGTATAAGGCAACAAGGCGGTTTCTTGGTTTCTTTATGTTCTGTTTCACTCGGCGCACGGGTGTCGATCAGTACAGCTGCTGGTTGGGTGCGGCGTGGACTGCGGATACAGGCGGGTTCGGTAGATGCGGTGCACGGAAGGTTACCAGCGGAGAGGAACCGGCAGGGCGAGAGAGAACAGCTGCAGCTATTCTGCAGAGACTAGACGTAGACGGCACGAGTGATGTGTTGGCAAGCGCATAGCGGGTATTCCGTCGGATGTTGGGGTGCGGAGCGGTCGCTGGGCAGTGGGCAGCAGCCGGGCCTAAGTACTACCCGGGGAAGCAAGTCTCAAGAAAGAAAGAGAAAATGATGTGGGCAGTCCCTTCTCGTCCTCGACCCTCACAATGCTTGGTGTTTGTTTGTTTGGTTTGTTGGTTTGTTGTGATAAAGATGTTCTACGGCAGTCGAATTAAGCCGGCAGCGACCAGGATAATGGCGGTCGGCGCCTTAATTCCATTTACCACCTACGCCGGGCAACCATACCTACTTCCATGTAGGTAGGTTAGGTAGGTATCTAGGTACCTGTAACAACGTCATTGTTACCCATGTTTCACCGGACCCCCACGCATTAAGATGTTGATCCAACGTAGACATGTCTCGGCTTGTTCATGGTCTGCTATCTCTTTCATTCCCTTTGACGTGATTGATTCATGGAAATAAAACAATACACTTGCTTCACAAAGTAGGTAGGTCACTGCGAGTCTGGAGAGAGACTTTTGGCACTAAACATTATCGGCATGTGCTCGACCCCACCTCTTACCTTTAATGGAAGGATCCTCAGCTGCCTTAGTCGGGCAAGCCACCTGCAGGCTTAAGGTTCTTGATTTATATAGGGAACAATAGGGTCATCAGCTGTGTGTCTGTTAGGGAGGTTTTCCGGTACTCCCACCACTATACAGATGTGCATTTTCTGGACAGCAGTCGTAATCGTGGTTTAATAAAGGTGTATTGAAAGGTAGGTATAAACTATGATTGTAAAATAAGTTGATAGCTGAGGAACAAAGAAAAAAAAGAAATTAAATCGGGCAACATAGTGCTTTTTTATAGATATGAAATCTTCTTTTCCATGTTTTCCCAAGGGTTGCTAACATGTTGTCAGATACCTTATAAGTGATGGCATGCATAGTGGTTAAATTGAGTGTATTGTGTGTTGTTCTTGTAATTGTGTGTTCCAAGCCACCCACTCATCGACGACTTCACGGAATCCCAATCTCGCCAACTCCCGGGCAACGCGAACCCTCCAATCCGTAGGCAAAGTATCTCCAGCTCTTTCCGGCAAATCCATACCACTTGAGCAGTGAAACTTAGTACGGATCCAATCTTTCGGAACATATCCAACCGTTTCCCAGTCAATGATACTAATCGACCCATCCATTTCATCTAGCAGGATATTTCCTGGTCCTAAATCGGCATGATAGAAAACAGAAGATGAGCAATCCATCCCAATTTTTTTGCAGTTCTCGAGAAGACGACCGGGGTAGAAACTCATTTCATCCGTAGACTTTTCCAGGAACTGATCGGTCAGCCGTTTACCGTCGACCCCACTAATAGTTTCGCCCTCCCAAGTCGCCAATTCCATACAAATCTTAGCGATGCGGCGGACACACTCCTGTTGCTTTGTCTCGCCCAGTTCATACCATATTTCATTCAGAGTGCGACCGGGAACTCTACCCAAAACAATCAAATAGCGATCACCGAAGTCGCTATAGTAGTAAACATCCGGGATATGGAAGTCAAGCGGCTGCTTATTTCGGAGGTACTGCAAGGTGGTATGCTCCCTCGTTGCATTTGGGGTAATTAACCTTTTCAGCTTAATGAAAGCCTCGCCAACACGCCAGACCGCTGAGACAGCTCCTGCATCATAGACCTTTTGAATCTCGCTGGCGTCGGGGAGCGGTTGCGTTTCCGAGGGGGGTTTGGAAGAGCTGGATAGAACATAGAAGCCGCCATTACTATCGCTCCAGGTAGCGAGATCGGAAGATGATATTTGCTGGCGGCAAAGCAACAGGCTGCCTTCTATTAGCCAAGATTGGTCATCAATCTGGCGGATTGAACTGTTGATAGTAGACATGTTGAACAGAACGTTCAGGATAGCAAATAGGAAGATACAGGAAGAAAGAGGACAGAAGGGTGCTAGGAGAAAATACTTGGGCAGTGACCAAGGTGGTGTGAGTAGCGTCAAATGAGCTGTAGGTTGCCTCGACGAAACGGCAATTTCAAGTGTAAATCTTCTGCAGTATATATCCACCGAGGAAGATGAAGATGAAGATGAAAATATAGTTACGAGAAATGCGGGAAACATTGGTAAAGAGGAGGAGATAGCGCGCGCGATCAGTCGGTCAGAGGGCCCACACCTGCGTACAGTTGGCTGCAGGTACCAATAAAACCTATCTCAAAAGTTATTTTATAATTGTATACCTACCTAGTAGGCCCGTAGGACACATAGGGGTCTCCCACTATTGGTCAGATGCATGAGCTATGGATGGCAAGAAAGTACCCTGGCTAGCTACACTTGAGAAATCGCAATGAAATACGTAAACGACCGTGTACTTCAAGTCATTTGAGAGTTCTGATACGATTAATGCAGAAGATAGACACGGCCTTGATCTAAGTGTGAAAATCCCAAATCGTTTTATACAAGTTCAAAGGAGTATGCATTTTTCCAACGCCTCGATCTGACTGACTGGCTAATACAATTAGAACATTTCCTCATAATTCAAGAGTCAATACTCTTGTCCGGAACACCACCATTATTTTGCGATCTTCTTATACTACTGGTAAGCTTTGCTTCGTCCCATCTCAGCTAGCGTTGCTATCCTTGCGCAGCATCTCCGCAACATCGGCGTCGATGCCGTCCTCAGCCCCTAGGTCCGGAAAATCACTCGTCTCGTCTATACGTCGCTTCTTGGCCCCGTTGGCCGCGGTCGCGATAGACTTCGCTATGGCGGGAATCGTCTGCTGCGAGGTCTCGGTCGGCGGAGAAGGGTGGGTGGGAAGCGTGCTGGTCTCGGGCGTGAAGTCAGGCTGCCACTCGGGCGCCTCATTGCTGCTGCCTGCCTGCTCCGGCTCGAAATCATCGTCTTCCTCATCTTCCCCTCCTTCGCCGTCGTGAGAAGGCGGGGTCAGGGCCTCGACCTCGGGGGCTGGCTGCTGGTCGTGGCTGTCGTCGAGGCTGCTGCCGCCGGTCGGGTAAGGCTCGTCGTTAGGAAGCCCGGCCATGATCGCACGCTCGACCTCATTCTTCTTGTCCTCGACCCTGAGCTTCTTCGTCAGGACGTCCTCGAGCTCGTCCTCGTCCGCGATCAGGGCGTTGCGGTTCGTGTCGAGCAGCTTCTGGAGCTCGCTGACGAGCTCCCTGCGCGCCTTCACGCACTGCTCCACGGCGCCCTCGGCTTGGGCCAGGGTCTTGAGCAGACCACTCAGTCGGGCGGCGTAGACGGGGGCTGAAGGGACGGTGCTGCCCGGGGCCATGAGGTTGTCATAGTCCGATTTGGCCGAGGTTACGGCAGGCTTGACGCTCTGGACCACTTTAGAGACATTCTGCTGAGGCGCAACTAGAGGCGTCAGCTCCTGTGGGACCGAGGAGGCCGCGCCAAAGATGGAGCCGCCGATTCCGCCAGCCTTTGTGGTGCCGCGAGTCTTGTCGATCTCTGTACAATGTTAATACGAGATGACATGGAGGATGAAAGCTTGCGGCGTTTGACTTACCGTGGATTCGGGTTTCGACAGCTTGCTGGATCGGTCCTTCGAAGACACCGCGCTCCCTCCACACGTCGACGACCCTGCGGATCCGCTGTTGGACGTCGTGCGGAGCACCCTTGTAAGCAGCAGTGACGGCCTCGGCGATGGCAGGCGAGAACGAGACAAGGAACTCCTCTTTACGACGTGCTTTGGATTGCTGCGCTACCTCTATGTTTGTGTGTCAGGGATGGCCACCCACATCGAAGTCAAATCGAAGAAAGCTGCCTGGGGCGGAGGGCTTACCATTGGCGAGGTAGATGAGGTTCAAGCGTTTGTGACTGGACGAATCCTTCAATTTCTGTAGCCACAACTGAACAGTGCGGTCTGCGTGACGCCTGATAAATCAACAGTCAGCAGGTTAGGGCAGGTGGGTGTGCTGGCGCATGCATGTAGTATGTAGCTGTTGGCAGCAAGACAATGGACGGGTGGCATTACCTGTAGAACATGATCCATTGGGCTACGCTCACAATGCTGTCTTGCGTCTCGGATAGAGACGAGAGCTTGGCGAGTACGGCATCATCGTTGTACGCCATGATGGCAGAGAGGGCGGCGATGCAGGAGCTTGATGAAATGCGTAGGCTGTTTGGGGGGTCGTGAGGAGTTTGTGTATGCGTAGGTGCAGAAATATTGGCCGAAAGCTGTGTGCCAAACCTCAATTGTTTGATTGCTTGGGCGTGTGTGATGGTGTTTACTTTTTCAGACGAACATCAGACTACGGGCAAATTCGCAATTGAGTGTCCGGATGTTTCATCAGGCGGAACAAAGCAATGTGAATGGCCGATTGATGGCTGAGATCTAGCTACTGTGCAAAGCCACCCTGCACCAGGTCCGGTATCCTCCCAAGTGTGGTGTACTCAGAGCTACAGTCGAGGTCGGCGAGTGACGACAACTAATGTGACAATAGACGTCTACCGACTGACCTTTGCGTTCTTTGCGTAGTAGCTCGTCAGCCTCACGTGTTTGGATAGCGCAAGACTACCTATGGACTAGTGCGGGGTCCCAGTTTCCTAGCAAGAGTCCGAAGGTGAGACTGCTAGGTAAAGAGATTTGTTCACTGGCAGTGGGAGGTAATACAAGGTTGCAAAATTCTTTATGATGTGAGGACGTGAGGAATGGCTGGATTACAGATGTTGTTAAAGACAAAGCAAAGATACACGTGATTTGATGGAAGCTACCTACCTAGGTAGACAAGGCCACATCCCTGGGCTGCATTCTGGCCAATCAGTGAAAAGATCAATAGTTGGAGCTACCTATTTAAGGCTTAGCCGCATCACCCCATGCAGATGTCCAAGTAGTAGGTAAGCACGTCGGCACGGTAGGTACAGCTAAGGTTAGGTGCGCCTGCATCGCTAGCCGCGCATACAGTACTAGGAGAGCTTGATAGATCTTCTTGTCGCTAATTATGTCGAAATCGATATGAGTCTGGCGCCAAGAGGTGATTGCCTATCTGATTGCACGCTGACATCCTTTGTTGAACGCTCCAAGACATTTAACTCGAATTACACAGAGCTCACCAATTCCCACCTAGATATTTGTCCTCAATGGCACCAGGGATAATCAGTTGGGAGGGAGTGCTTTGGGTATGTGAAGAACTTGGTGAGGACACTGGAGTACAATATACCATTTTCGCAATGGTGGAAGACGACATGATGTACTACAGCCGGTTGGACAAGCCAAAGGCAGATATCTCATTCCGGCATGCTACTGATGTCCTTGCTCGAATTCCTGACGAGGAAATATTCTCCCAGTGGTCTCCAGATCTCACCCTTACTAGGAGGTAGGGCCTCTAAAGAGCTCTTGCATCTTTAATGTACTTTGCACGATGTTGGCCTAGCCCTCGACTACTTAGTTACCCACTAAGCCCGAGCAGAGAGGAAAGAGAAAATTGCCAGAAGACTCGCCTGTCTAGACCTCAAAAAGTCATTACTATTATTACGTGTAATACCACGGCGCACGGTAGCAGACGGGAACCCAAGTAAGTTTGAAGTATCAAGGCGGCGGCCAGCGGAAGGCCCAGCTCGCCAGGGGGTACATTTGGCAAGTACGTAATGGCCCACTTTGTCCGGCACTGTATGTCTTCCCGCTAAGCACTGTACCTTTGTCAGTCTGAGGTATGTATCCATGCAGGTTATCCAACCACGAAGTACTGAGCAAATGCAACATTCAAGACGAACACGTTGATCACTCCAGCTACCGAAAAATAATCCCATCCCATTCAAGCTCACCCGTCGTAACTTCTCCTGCACTTAGGATATACCAACGAGTGCTTGATCTCTGATCCCGCAGGCGCGTCTTGCCTCCACCGACACCAGGCTTAGCCAGCTACCTTTACACACATCAAAATGGCCGACCGATTTCCGTCCTTGGACGACTTTGACTCCGGTGGTAAGCCTAACATAAAGACCCTTTTCGGGCCCAGAGATCGCGCTCTAATTATAGTCGGAATGCACAGCCCAGACCGACATCAAGGAGGCTGGCTCACCATCTGCCGACGATTTCCTTGCCCGCGAACGAGCACTCCTGGGCGAGGATGCAACCCAGTTCACGACCGGTAACGAGGCCGCCGCCCTAGCAGACGCCGACGACGACCTACTTGGAGGAGGAGGCGAAACTCCCGGTGATGCGCAGTTCGAGAGCCAGTTCCCCGATCTCGCCTCGCAAGAGGTATGTTGCCATATCCCATAATACACAAAGCAGACACGAGTCTAGAGGAGGATGGAATCTGATCGTTTCACCGCAGCATTCCGGCCCCGGCATCACCGGCCCCTCAGTGTCCTACAACTCGGGCTACGGCGCGTACGCGGAGGAAGAGCAGGAGCCCGAGGTGATCAAGGAGTGGCGGGAGAAGCGCGACGCGGCGAACGCGAAGCGGGCGGACGAGTTCGCGGCGCAGAAGGCCGAGACGATTAAGGAGGCGCAGCAGAACATTGACGAATTCTATGAGAACTACAATAACAAGAAGGACAAGACGATCGCCCAGACGCGCAAGGACGAGGAGCAGTTCCTCGCCAGCCGCGACGACACCACCTCCGGCGGCACCAGTTGGGAGCGCATCGCCAAGCTCGTCGACGTCAGCGGAAAGGGCCAGAAGGGTGGCGCCAGCGGCTCCGGCAAGGAGCGCTTCCGCGAGCTGTTGTCTACCCTGCGCAAGGATGAGAAGGCGCCCGGCGCCGATGGATACTAAATCTAGGTATCTTTCATTACATCGCACATACATACACATCAGGAGCTGAGCTAGTCCGTGTCGGGTGGGTGCTTATGCCAACCCCTCAGGCAGCCACATCTTCTACAGATCAAAAAGCCTCGGGTTTCCGGGTTGTACTTTAGACAGGTGCCAAGTACGCCATCATTTAGTTGGGCATCGTCGTTAACATGGTCGTCAGTCTATCCTGCGGGTGTCTGATGGCGCAATTGTATTCCATGGATGAGTTGACATTAAGCAGCAAAATAAAGACATAGAGGAACAGGCTGGTGGTTAGGTAATGTGAACACTTTACGTGAACGCCTTTCTATTGTATGAGACTAGTGAACCGCATCGTTGGTGTTTCGTACCGGCTTGCGTCACACAACCCTCATTCTATCTATCTCCCATTGTACTGTATTCAACCGCCTAGGCACTGCCGAAAGCGCTATTGTAGCCGGCGATCTTGCGGCCCATCATGTACAGGGATGCTATTGAGTGCGTCTCGTCAGAAAAGCCGCGCCAAGAGAACTTCTGGGACACCAGCGACTTACCGCCAAGGCTACCCCAGAGCATGATCTGGTAGGGTATGAGGATCTTGGGGCTTCGGGGGTTCTGCGTCATATAATCTGTCAGTTGATGGTGAAGGGTCGGCACGAATGGGTGCAGGTAGGGAGGCATCTGATAAATAGATATCGACGGGCGGACGAGCAGTGGGAGGTGACGTACGATCTGCCAGAGACGGGTGTGTTGCTTGTAGGCTTGTTGGTAGAAGCGCTGGTGCTGGGGCACCTTGTTTGGGGCGTCAAGCATACTGCGATTGTGTTGCTGGTCAGCATGCTAGAGGGGATATCATTCGAGGATGTACATCGGTTTGGGCCGGGCTAAGGGATCGAGAGTCGGCCAGTGGCTGGTCGCTCGAGGCTGGCGATGCCCATTCCGCGTGTCGGGGGAAGCAGGAGAGATTGAACGTACGCCATTGTGAAATTGGAGGGGAGATGTGTCGGTGGTGAAGGTAAAGAGGGACGTTGCTGGAGGTACGGTCGCGAGCTACTGTACGGTCGGAGCTTGGGTTGAGAATCAAGACGTCGGCAGGAGACTGGCGGGACTGGATTGATTGGTCTCCGGCATGGTTCGATTGGACGGTGACGGAGAGCGTAGGTACCTAGGTAGGTAGAGCCGGCAGGTGACTGACAGCCTGACCCTGACTCAGCGCCTATTCCTCGGCTAATCACCCCCGAGCCAGCCGAGCTGCCCAGTGCCCAGGAGATATTTACTGGGATGTTACATTCGACATCCCAGCGCACTTGGACTCTTTGCGCTAGTACCGAATAAGTAGGTGGGATGCTGCTAGCAGGCGACCTAGGCAGGTATGGTACTGTACTTTATACTTGCATTCGCCAAGGTCTCCACGGTCTTTTTCTCTCGACGATCGGAGGCTCTCCCACATCATTGAGTCAACACGGCCGAGCTCAATGCCCACCACGACACCGCCCACCTCGCTATCACGGCAGAGGCTCTGCGCCCCCATCCAATATATCGCCTTGGCATGTGGCCGCTGAGCAGTAATGCGATTGGCGACCCGCGTGTTGCGAGATGTACAGCTGAAGCGGCCTCTCCCCGGTCGACGGGCCTCCCACCTGCGACCACGCTTGCAACCCTCTTGCAACGCCCGAGTCTGTAGCTCTTCGACAGCCCACTGCTACGGCATACGTCGCCTGTCGACAGCGTCGCTTCCCGCTGCCGTTGCCGACTACGATTTGATTCACCCAGAGCTGCTGCTACCCTCCAGAGCATCGACCGAGACCGCTGCGGCTTCGCCCCAACCCGACACGCGCAGTTCTCTCGTCATAGAGAGCAGGGACTTCAACAGATGGGCTGCCCTGCTGTCAGATCCCGCTCGCCTCGCCGTCGAGTCTGACTTCTTCCGAGAAGGCCCCGCAAAGCAATGGGCCAGTCGGTTGCTGGTCGACAAGTTCGAGAACCATGGCGATTTGGCCCTATGGGGCAGTCTTCTCGACTTCCAGATGCGAATCAATGGGCCCGCGGGTGTGGCGCACGTATGGAGGGGGCTCTGGGGTCGCAAGTCGCTGCACGACGTTTCCAGCCCGCTAGCTGAGATGTTCTGGCGCGTTATGTTGGAAGGCGCCCTCATGTCCGACGACCCGTCATTCTTGGAGAATATATGGGTCTACAGCGAGTGGATGTACGACTTGCATCAAGTTCGGTGGCCACATCTTTACACCACCATAATCCGGCACATGCTCCGGACACATCAACACGAGCAGACTTTGAAATGGCACATACGCTTAATGCGCAACTTCTACCCCGGCCCCCATGAGTTTTCCAGTATCATCAAGGAGTTCGCCTTGGATAAGGAACTCTACCAGCTGCACACACTCCCGACCCTCTACAAGACTAGCCCAGTCAAGGGTCTCTACGACGTATTGCTTCCCTACCTCTTCGACCATGGCGAGTCGTCGTCGGCGAGAACATGGCGACGCCATTTCATCCGACATGGCGAAGTCCCGCTAATCCCAGCGCCAGTGAAACCGTTCCTCCGGTTTTTGAAGGGCTATTATCCGGACGATACACTCACCCCCGAGGAGGCCGCTGCTTTGAAGTTCACGCCCGAAAGCGTTCAGAGTGAAGTTCCCAATCTGACCAGAGAATTTGTGAATCGAGTCTACGGACGCACGTTCGGCATTACTGTCAAGAATTACAATGACCGGCTGGGAGCCAAGTGGTTTGCCAGCTCTTGGGTGAGTCTGGATGGAGCAATCGCAGCTGTATCCGCTCTTGGCATCGAAAAAATTGGGCCGCTGTCTCTTCAGTCGATTGCCCTGCGAACCGAGAATTCGGAAGATACGCTCAATCGCATCTCTCAACTTCGAGAGCACGGTATCTCTGTTTTGGACTCAAACTACTACCAGCTAGTGCTTCACCTCGCAAGGAAGAAGGATAATGAACTTCTGTATGATCTCTTGCGAAGCGATCTGCATCCCGACGTGTTCGACGACATTAACCTTCAGACGAGGCTCGTCAACTCCGCGAAAGGGATATCGGACTGGCGAACAATGCGACTGCTTTTAGTCGCGAGACTCGTAGTATTCCAGCGATCGGCTCGGGAGATTGCGAATAATGTTCTACGGGTCTCCTTTCAACAGAGAAATCAAGATGGGGTGCTCAACATCCTAGAAGACATGAAATCCAGGAACATCCCACTCAACTTCGAAGAAGCAGAACACATCTATCAAAACTTGATCGACGACTACAACGATAGCCAGAGAATCTTGACCGCCGAGCCCTCAGCTTTCTACCTCTCCATCTTTCGACAACTAAGGACAATGGACGTTCCAGTACCCCTGAGTCACTGGAAGCTCCTCATTCTCAACATGGCGCGACAAGGACGCTTCAGAGACCTCGAGAGGCTCTGCGTCGAACTCGTTGACATGTACCGCGTCGCACCCTCGCAACGACCCGGGTTCGTGCCCCTGCACATATGGGATCTCCCAGCCGACATGAAGGGCCCGCTCGCCGACGTCGAGAACCTATTAGGCGTGTACATACCGCAGGACATTTGGATCGGCCACAGCAAGCACCCGCTGCGGGAGCTCTTCGACAACAAGGTGCTCACCGCGGTCGTCGAGAGCGCCTTTGTGTACTCCCCAGGCCAGGGGTTCAGTTCGAAACATAGTCCCCAGCCTGCTCGCTCGCAGCCCCACATTGCGAAGGTCATACGGTTGTTGCGATTGCTGAGAGAGAGGGGCGTGTGGATCGCCTCCTATAAAATTGATTTCATCGTGACGAATTGTCTGGTCAATATCTACGGACCGAGACCCCCCAGGACGAACTCGGCACGGTCGATGAGGGCTGTGAATGTCCTGCCGTTACAGCAAATGAAGACTCTGGTTGATATCTCGTGGGGACGCCCTCTGCTGAAGCCGTTGGATAAGCTGGCGATGATTGTCCATACGAGGAGACCGGGCGCCACGCTGGATACGACTAAGCGCAAGATGGAGCAGATAGCACGAGAACAACAGAAAGAAGAAGACAGAAGAAGCTTCGACGAGTCCGAGGGGCAGAAGGAACTAAAACAGCAACAGGACGAAGAAGACAAAGGCTTTTACGATCATTTCCGCGACGTTAGATAAGAGTTTCGCGGAGGCTTTGGGGGGTACGTGTATTCGCTTGAGAGATATGCTCGGCCGAACCGTATCATGTAAATTAACCTTGTGTACACTACCTATACTACCCATATAGACGAGCGATACCCCCAAAATACGACGTAGACAATGAATGATTCAAAAACTTCAAAAGTTCGTATGTGTGTGTATATGTATATATATGCATGCAAATCTCTCTTACAAAACAGAATTTCCGACTCGGTTAATCAGTCGTTTGTGCAGGCCGTATGTATATACGCGTACCTCCTGCCTCACTTATTAGATTCTACCTGTTGTTACAGAGCCAACCCTCATCAACGCTCTTCACGCAGCAGACTCCTCTTTCGTCCGCGCGTGTTGAGCGAGTATTCCATGTTTGAGTTTTAGTGCGGCCTGCCGAAGTTGACGCTACTACAACCCAAGCCCGCCCGTGTCTCCTTGAGGTTTTCCCGGTGAATCTTTATTCTCACCACCCGCACCAGCACCAGCACCAGCGCCGGCGCCGGCCCCTCCCCCTCCGCTCCCCACAAACTTGGGTTTCAGCACTAGCAATATGATGGCGCCGGCAATGAGCAACAGCAAGAGTAATATCGCCTTCCTCTTCGTCGTCCGCTTCTGATACCCTTCGGCGACGACGAGCTCCTTGTCGGCGGCTTTGACGTCGACGGCCATGCGCTCGACGTTGTAGTCGATGCGGTCGAGCATGGTGCCCTGGTCGATGACCATGTTCTGCAGGTCGCGGAACAGGTCGGATAGCTCGATGATGCCCTGCGCAATGTCCTCGATCTCGCGCTCGCGCTGCAGGATGGCGGCGTCGTTGCTGTGGAGCAACCGCTGGGCGGTGGTTTGTTGGAGGGCCGATTGCGAGTAGGACCGGTCGGCGTCGGATTCGAGGAGGGAGGGGTCCGAGGCGTAGGATGTGGAGGCCCCGGCGAGGGGCGTGCTGGCGCGGTCGCCGATGGGGGATACGCCGCCTAGGCCGGACATGCCGCGGAGTTCTAGGGGGGGTTACGGGGTCAGCCTTTCATTTCTTTCCTGCTCGTCGGGGGGAGGAAGAGGGGAGTGTAACGCACTCTTGAGATAAGCGCTCTGTTTCTTGCGAAAGCCGGCACTGGCCTCCTGTACCCGGCTCGCGAGATTGATCTGTATATTCTTGGCCATGACCTCGTCGGCCCGCGACATAGTGCCGCCCTGCTGTCCGTCGCGAACCATGCGTTCGACGCGCTGGATGCAGCGGTGGCAGTCGTGGAAGCCCTTGGTGATGTCCTGGGTCAGGCGCTCGATCTCGGTCTCCTCGGCGCGCTTGGCGTCCTCGTCGTTGAAGCCGGGGAGCACGTGCTTCTGGTGCAGGCGCTCGAGGGTCTGGGACTTGCGGGCGATATCGGCCAGCAGGTCGGTGACCTCGTCGCTGACGTCGGCCCAGCGAGGGGGGAGGAGGTCCATCTCGATGACGGCATCTCCGTCGTCGTGGTAGTCGGCGGCGGACAGAAGGCCCTGGGTATCCTCGCCGCTAGCGTTTCCGAAGTCTGAGAAGGCATTCCCGCCGCCGAGTCCGGGGCCGGGCCCGTAGCGTGTCTTCTTGGCGGGATGGTGAGCGTAGGACTGGCGGTATGATATGTAGCTGGATGTCGGGTCACGGCGGGTGTCAGCGACAATGTGTCGAGGCTGGGCACGGCATGGTGTAGCTGTTCCGGTCATGAGACTTACAGATTGGTGCGGTCTCGCCACATGGCGGACCCTGAAGAGGGCGAAATGCGCCGCTGATTAGGTGCTGTTACTGTGCAGCCACTGGCAGGAGTGATGGTCAAAGGGAGAGAGAGATGGAGCGGGAGCTACGTGGTCGAGACGATGAGCTGGGGGCGGGCGGACGTAGTCAGATGTGCTGCTTGTTGTGTCACAGAGCGCGTAGCGACGAGGCGCAATGTAGTTCTGCGAGGAGAGTCGAATACACTGTACGATAGGCACTATCTAGGTAGTTTGACAGCTTCAAGCGAAGGAATGGCAATGGTCTGAAGACTGAGGCTGTATCGGTTTGATGGCTAGAGGTAGCATATGACAGCTGACGTAGGTAGCTTGTGGTTGGTTGGTTGCCCGTTGGTTGGTTGTTCGGCGTCGATGGGGGCAGTGAGGTCGCGAACGGCTCTCCTAGCCGGTGTTCGCCAAGCTGCCTTAGGTACCTACATACCTTAGGAGGTAGGTACATGTAGGTACTAATAGGATCCCTATCCCGCCTGTATCCTCCCCGGCCCCCCCTCCTCCCCACTGGACCACGCCCGCGAAACTCTGTTACAAAAGCCAGGCTCGAACGGGGTTATACTGCCCATAAAAGGAAGACCCGTCGGCGTGATAGGCGCTGCAACTTGGACCTGTCACACTTTCATCATTCTTCGTTCCATCTGCCTAATGCAAACACGTAAGCAAGGCGTTCAGGCAAGGCATACTTGCCGTCCCTTTCCTCCCGCAAGTTGCGTGCCACGGTTCGCATGTGCAGGGATTGGCGACCTGTCTCTTGTGAGTTATAGGATTTCCAAGCTTTTGACAACCGCCAATAGATAGACTGTGTTCAATGCAGGTGTTGTTGCTCTTAGGAGGTACCTTAGGTTAGGTACTTAGATACTTCCTCTTTAGACGTACGTGAAATGAGGTCCTTCCCAGGATTATGTTCGCCCGGTGTTCGCAGGGCCTGGGCCGCTGGTGCTGGACCTCCCTCCGCCCCTGTACCACCCACCTCCCCAGGCGCACGCTGGCACGGCATGTAGTGGGACCTCCCCAAGTAGGTACCTGAGATGCTGAGGTTGGGCTACATAGTAGCTCTATATTAGCGTGTCAGCCCTGTCCGGCTTGCATCTCCCATCTCGCTTTCACCTCTCGCCTATGTACATTTCAACCCCCCTCATGGCCCATTATTATTTCGACACGGTCCCAAGTTGAAATCAACCAACTCTCCCCCATCTTCGATCTTTGACCTTACTCTCCTCCCCCCACCTTTGGCCATACTCTTAAATACGCCTCTGCCCGACTACCAATACCGTCGGCCTCCGTGACAAATCTCGACACATTCGCTTCCACCAACCTTCATAGCGCGCAATGGTCAGTTCATCATCAGCCCTACCGCCTCTCAGGCTTCCCCGCCCTTGCCTGCCCCGCGCGCTTCGACAGCTCCGGTACCTCGTCCTTGCAGCGCCCTCACTGACCTAAACCTCCTATTCTAGGCCGACACTTTGACTGAAGAGCAGGTCTCCGAGTTCAAGGAGGCCTTCTCCCTGTTCGTAAGTCAAGTCCTCAAGCACAGCTTCCACCCACACACGCTCACACACTGCCCTGCTGCTACCCTACCACTTTCTATCCCTGGCCTTCCTATCTGTCCAATCGACCCTCGCTAACCTCCCCCTTAGGACAAAGATGGTGACGGTGAGTAACGCCCTGCACTACATTCTCATGACTTTAGTCGCATACCTCTGTCAATTTCCCGATCGACCGTCTGTAGCCAACAACGCTATGCCTTCTGCTTCCTCCACGGGTGGTCTCTACGTCATGAGTATGGACACTGGCGCTGATCGGCCCTCGCGTATTAGGACAGATCACTACAAAAGAGCTGGGCACCGTCATGCGATCGCTGGGCCAGAACCCCTCGGAGTCTGAGCTTCAGGACATGATCAACGAGGTCGATGCCGACAACAACGGCACCATCGACTTCCCTGGTAAGGCCTTGGAGATGCCACGAGCAACACTAGACAACAGGCTGACCTCTTGATCGCGTAGAATTCTTGACCATGATGGCCAGGAAGATGAAGGATACCGATTCCGAGGAGGAGATCCGAGAAGCCTTCAAGGTCCGTCATCCAGCTCACTCATTCGTGGCCAAAGATACTAGCATAGGATTGACACGTTGGGCAGGTTTTTGACCGTGATAACAACGGGTTCATCTCCGCCGCCGAACTCCGCCACGTCATGACCTCCATCGGCGAGAAGCTCACAGACGAGGAGGTTGACGAAATGATTCGCGAGGCCGACCAGGATGGCGATGGCCGCATCGACTGTGCGTCTTCATGTCCAACCATGCCCAACCAAGATTGTTTCTGGCTAACGTTAGTAACACACAGATAACGAGTTTGTGCAGCTCATGATGCAGAAGTAAAAACCCAGTCGGGACCCGCAGCGCAAAATTTCATAGCCCCCGATTCATACCCCCAATACATACCATGACGCGCTCATTGTCGGTTGCTTTACGCTTAACGCCGGAAAGTTGGAGCAGGAGTTGAATTGAGTTGGGCTCGTGTTTTCGTCTCATATTGCTGTGCCATGTTCCCGTGAGAGAGCACGGAGCCCTGTGATCAAACAATGTGATAATTGTCTCTTGGTTTTTGTGGTTGTGATCAGATATTAATTTCTCTATTGACATCTCTGGGGACATGCGCGTTTCCAAGGAGGGGCCCTGCTCCCCTTGTCCCAACCTTAACCTTGACTGCTTTATGCTTATCACGCCGCCCATTTTCGGCTATGCTTGTTCTGACGTCGTATTGCCCTCGTTCCTACAACTGACCACACCCATTGGCAAGTGAAACATTGGGCCACCTCAACCAAGAGGTTGTTCGGGTAGTATTCTCCTAAGGAAATGCCTAATTAACTGTGTGTGGTGGGTGATACTGATCTTATGTCGGGAAACAACTTACTCCGGATATTATTTTAGTAACATTTCTAGGTAGTTGACTATGTGGTTCTCATATGTTTCATGAACAAATTTTGGGAAAACCAAGTCATGTATATCTAGGTCTATGTCTTTTTTTTATAAGATTATAAGTGGGAAATAGGTGTAGTTAAAAAGCTAAGTTAATATGTTCTACTTTACTTCTTCTTATTAATAGCATAATGAAAGTAGCTTAGACTAGGTAGGTAGCCTGCTTGTAGCTACTATTAAACTATATATAAATAAGGAATTTATTATGCTAAAAATAAAGAAAATATATAACCCGACGCGAGACTCGAACTCGCAATCTTAGAATAACCAATAATTTATAGAAGTTCTACGCGTTAACCATTACGCCAGCCGGGCCTAAGAAATTGACGTCTCTGGTTGGTCGCAGCTTTTTCCTCATTATATAGCAAAGTCTCGCGCATGCGGGGCACAATGGTAGCCTTCGTCTTCATGAACCCTTATACACACATGTACCTAGGTGGGCCCAGTCGGTTCCTGCTATGGGTTTAGCGACCATGACGGCATTCCGCTTTCGCTAGACCGGGTCCCCTACCTCACCATTTTCTGATCCCAGCTCCCGATACCGATGCCTTCCGGCTCACACCACCGAAACCCCTCGACAAAACGGCCTCCCCCGACAGCCACAGCGCCTTGAGAGCGACCATGCCACAGCGCACAGCACCCACTGCCCGGACGAAGACGATACTGTCGCAGTAAGCCTCCCTCCAACCATGGTGTCGGCTCCCGCCGTGCGGCACGCCCTGCCGCTTCCCCGGCGCGGCGCCGCCATCGCACACCACCTCATTGCGCCCAACTGTCCGAGGCCGAGGAGCAGTCCCTTCGCCCATCTTGGAGCTCCCCAGCGCTCGAGTGCTCCGGCATCGCCCCCGTTCTCTGCCTCCTCTTTTGCCACCCAATCTCCTTCCAGATTCCGCCGGCCGAACCCATCCGGCCCCTCTTCGTTCCTCCCAACGCCGACGAGCCTCGGGCTCCGCGCTGCTTCGGCAAGGCCCTTCTCCATCACGCGCATAAACAACAAGGACACACAAAACAGCCCTACGGCCAAGCCCCCGACAATTGCGGCCTCTCAATCCACCGGCGTCCCGGACAAGGCCGAGACCTTGGTAAAGGATGCGGTCGAGGAATCTACCGCCCTCGATAAGCACCACCACGCCTCTTCCCTCGACAGCGGCACCAAGGGGGGCAGGCTCAATCTAAGGGCACGCCTCACCAGGGAAAAGGACGACACTAGGAGATGGTCCGCCTTGAAAGAGGTATGGCGACTGCTGCGAATCGCGAGCCGCGAGAAGTGGCCGCTGGCAGGCGCTGTTTGCCTGCTCCTCGTCTCGTCCGCCGTCACCATCAGTGTTCCTCTTACCATCGGAAAGGTCATGAGTAAGGAACCCTTGCTCCCAAGATTGCTGCGACGGTTGGAAATTGTGTTGAGCTAATCTGATTACTCTAGATCTCGCCACGAGCGATAGCGATGCTGAAGCTAAGATCTTCGGTCTGACCCTGTATCAGTTCTTCCCGGCTCTGGCACTCATTTTCACCCTCGGCGCAGCAGCTAACTTTGGTCGCGTTATCCTCCTTCGAGTCATCGGCGAGCGCGTTGTTTCGCGCATGCGCTCCCAGCTGTATCGCAAGACACTGGCCCAGGAGGGCGAGTTCTTCGACGCCAATAAGGTCGGTGACCTGACTTCTCGCTTCATTGCCGACACCACTATCGTAGGCAAGAGCATAACCCAGAATGTCTCCGACGGCCTCCGAGCTCTGATCAGCTGCTGTGCAAGTTTCGTCGCAATGGCGTGGATCAGTCCCAGTCTCGTCCTGACCATCTTCCTCGCCGCTCCCTTCATCGGTGCTGGTACGATCATATACAGTCGCGTTGCGAGGCGCTTGGCTACCAAGTCGCAGAAAGCCCTAGGTGCTCTGAACAGGATCGGCAACGAGCGATTGGAAAGCGTGCGCACCATCCAGGCCTTTGCCGCCGAGTCCAAGGAAGTCGGTCGCTACAACACGCAGGTTAGGAAGCTGTTCAACATCGGAAAGACCCAAGCCCTGATGGACGCCCGCTTCTTCGCCCTCAACGGCTGGCTCGGCAACATGATCGTCATCGGCCTTCTCTGGCACGGCGGCAGTCTCGTGCGAGAAGGGTTCCTCACACTCGGTGACCTGACGACTTTCATGATGTACGCTGTATACGCCGGAACGAGCGTCATTGGCGTCACTAGTTTTCTGTCCGAGCTCATGAAGGGCGTGGGAGCCGCGACCCGCCTTTTCGAGCTCGAAGACCGCAAGCCCACGATCCCGCCTACCATCGGCGCCCCGATAGAGTCCGCCAAAGGCGCCATTGAATTCGCGGACGTCTCCTTCGCGTACCCCACACGCCCTGACAACAGGATCTTCAAAAACATGAGCTTCTCGATACCGGGCGGCAGCAACGTGTGTATTGTGGGACCCTCGGGCGGCGGCAAGTCCACCGTCACCTCGCTTCTGTTGCGCTTCTACGACCTCGACAGCGGAACCATCCGCATCAACGGGACGGACATCTCCGCGATGAACGCAAAGTCGCTCCGGCGGAAGATCGGCGTTGTCTCCCAGGAACCTGTTTTATTCTCCGGGACAATAGCAGAGAACATCGCGTACAGCAACCCCTCGGCCGACCGGGGCGCCATCGTCCAAGCCGCGTCGCGCGCCAACTGCACCTTCATTTCCAAACTGACCAAGGGTCTCGACACGGAAGTCGGCTCGCGCGGCACGCAGCTCTCAGGCGGGCAGAAGCAGCGCATCGCCATCGCTAGGGCCCTCTTGAAAAATCCAGATATCCTCATCCTTGACGAGGCGACGTCCGCGCTAGACGCCGAGTCCGAGGTCGCGGTGAACGCGGCGCTCGCGCAGCTCATGAACGGGAACATGACGACGATTTCGATAGCGCATCGTCTCTCGACGATTAAGCGGAGTGATATCATTATCGTGCTGAATAACGAGGGCGCGGTCGCTGAGACGGGGTCCTATGATACCCTGAGCAAGAATGAGAGGAGCGCGTTCAGTAAGTTGATGGAGTGGCAGATGACCGGGGGCGAGAATCCGCATCCGCAACAACCTGCGCCGTATCGGCCGGAGCATCAGCGTCATAACGAGGCAGAAGAGTTGGGTGAGGAGGGAACCACTGAGGAGTTTGAGGAGATTTATGAGGATGAAGCGGGGTCGAAGGAGGAGGAAAAGGGGGAGAAGAGGCGGAAGTAAATGTATATGGTATTGGGCATGGGCATATTATTCTGCGCCCTCACGAGAATCGCGACTATCAAAAGATATGTGGCTTGGGAGACGTATCTAGCATGGGATGAGAGGGGATGCATGCGTCGAGGGGGTATTGTTTTAATATTGGCTTGTTGTACATGTACATATATGTATCTCTTCTCTAAGCGGCATTATTTCTTGTTCTTGTTCTTCCTGTTCTTCTTACTTTTTATTTTTGTTCTTGTTTTCGATATGGATCGAGTTCCTGCTCTGGAAGGGAGTAGGGATGAAAAAAATGGAGAGACGAAGGTTGAGGGACGGAAGGGGATACGTGTACATGTGTAAATAAACATAGAGAATCAGGTACGGCCTTTAGGGATTGATACCATAGACATTAAAAACCGCGATGGTAAATACGAGGCTTGAGATTATACTAGTAATGTTGAGACTTCCAAGCTTCCCCTCAACTTCTATGTATTCACATCGTACAAGCTGCCTAGGCCTAGGTACTATTTAGGTACACCAAGTTGTGTAAATACACTCACTATAAGGAATCGGAAGATGGATTTCGTTCTTGGACGCATATCTCTAACAAGGAAGTTTTTGTGAAAGCCAATGATATTTATGCCTTTGACGTACTTTCGTCTTTTTATACTCCGGAATCAGAACCAGTGATTAATGTCTGGTCACTGCTCACTCTGCTTGAAGAAGCTACCAATGCTCTAACCGGGCGGAGCGTACTTTAGGTATTACCTACAGAGGTGCCGATGTCGAAGTTGTGTGCCAGCAGGTGGGAAGCTGAACACTCAATCAATCCTTCGGATGGTTGTAATTTCTACTTTGTAGATTGTGTTGACGTCAGGAAACTTAATACTCAAGCTCGAGATAGAAATGGAGATGGAGTCCGTGGGATTCTTTCATACGAGGTGGCAGGAGAGAGGACGGGGTTAAGGAACTGATGGTCTGGAAGAAAGAATGAATATATTGCCTTACTTGCACCTTATAAGTTGTCTTTTATTACCGCCTTCGGACTAGCTGCCTCTTGAGCTTCGCAGGTAGCTGGTGCTGGCTCTTAGAGTGGTCATGTCGAACTTATTTTATAAACGAATCGATAGTATGTGACCTACCGGATAGATGGAATCGGATCTACAGTCTGTCCGTCCTTGTTAGTGGTTACCAGGCGGGCGCTCAATCTCTCCGGACTGGGTGGGGCGTTGTAGCCGAGGGCGGCAAGGGCTGGGCTCAGCTGGATGACTTAGCCAGTCCGCCCAGTGCCGCAGGCTCGGCAGGCAAGGGATAATATAATTAATTATACTCACTAGCGCCCGCGATGGGTCTTGTCCAGGATGCCAGGGCCGGTGACATGTGAAATCGAGGTTCATTAAATCCACTTGGGTCTCATTCGACGGGATACGAAGCATCATGTCGCTTCAACCACTTCGTTCAGTCAACTAACATCAAATTGCCAAGGAGACAAAGGGCATTCAAAAGGTGCATGCGCAACTTCGGATCCCTTCAATTCTCAATTGTAATTAGGACTTGCTGCACATCGCCCATTTAAATAAAAACAAAAAGTCATAAAGATCAAAGGTCAGTTCAGCTCTCTCACGTAAGCCTGACGTCGTGCTGTTTACTAAGTAAATGACAAGATAAGGCAAGCAGACAGGCGTCATTGAAGGCATTCAACCCCCCATTGCCATTTGCAAACCCAACCTTGACTTACACATTAAGTGAGAAAGAGAAAGCACTGAGATCCTACTTATCTTATCTACTTACCTATTAGTAGCATCGCCAAACCAGCAAAATGGTTCAAATCACAGAAGGGTCATTCGCCATTGACGGCACAAGCCTCTTCACGAAGACATGGCTGGTAGGTCTGAAAGCCACATACTATGAAGTTCTTACAAACAAACATATTAACATCTATAATACCCAACACCCGTCCTTTCACGCATTACACGCCCGCTAACATTGGGACGGCGCCAGCCCGATGGCCCAGCTAAAGCCAAGTTGATCATGTTCCACGGCTTCAGCGACCACGTGGACCGCTACTACGGGTTCTTCCCGCATCTCGCCGAGCACGGCATCGCCGTGTACGGCATCGACCAGCGGGGCTGGGGCCGGAGCGCGACGAAGCACAGCGACCAGGGCAAGACGGGGCCGACGACGCGCGTGCTCGCCGATATGGCCGCCTTCATCCGCTCGCAGCTGCCCTCGGAAATTCCTGTCTTCGTGCTGGGGCATTCGAGTAAGTCTCAACACTGGTCCAGTTCACTTCACTTCAATTCACCACGATGAGGGCGATGTGATCGTACTGGAATGCGCATGCCGGCCAGAGTGGACGGCGCATGATGGATGTATAAATAAATAAATAAATAAATCGATAAACGAGAGAGAGTCTTACTGACCAAACAACCCCATTGCTCAGTGGGCGGCGGCCAGGTTCTCACCCTCGCCTCCTCGCCGAAGTACGAGGACGTGATCACGCAGATCCGCGGCTGGATCCTCGAGGCGCCCTTCGTCGGCTTCGCGCCCGAGCTGCAGCCGTCCTGGCTCGTCGTGGCCTCGGGGCGTCTCGCGGCCAACGTGGTGCCGCACTTCAAGCTGCACCGGCCCATCCCCCCCGAGGACATCACGCGCGACAAGGAGGTGCAGGAGAGCATCCGCAACGACGCGCTGATGCACGACTACGGCACCCTCGAGGGCCTGGCCTCGATGCTGGACCGCACGGCCGACCTGTCGAGCGGCAAGCTCGTCCCCTGCAAGGCCGTCCGGTCCCTGCTCGTCACGCACGGGACCGCGGACAAGGCCACCAGCTTCGACAAGTCGAGGGCCTGGTTCGATAGGCACCAGGCCGGCATCCCCGACGCGAGCTTCAAGGCGTACGAGGGCGGCGCGCATCAGTTGCATGCGGACCTGGGGAAGGAGGAGTTCTATGAGGATGTGTGCAGGTGGATTGTTGAGAGGGTGGATGGGGAGGGGGGTCAGAAGGGGGCTGTCAGTGCTCATTTGTGAGGATGAGGATAAGGTCGGAGAGGGAGAGGGAGAGGAAGGGATATGATTTGCTTGCTGTTCTGAATTCTTTGGGGTTTCTGGAGTCTAAAGGTGATTACTTAGACGAATTGCAGATGTTGGTTCTTGAGATGGTCTTATGAATAGCCTCAAAGGTCAGATCTACGAGTTTGAGCTGCTGGAGAATGGAAGCTGGAGAACTCTTACTGACGATGCCAGTATTATTTGGGATGAAACGAATAAATGAGCAAAAGTGTCACTTCATGCAATCCACGAGATTTGTATTACGTCAAGATGATCCTTTGTGATGTCTGTGTACCTCATCTAATCCGGGAGTATAATGTATGTTGATTATATACCTGGAATCGCCCGTCTACTACTAATGTTCTATTGAACACACAGATAAAATGTGATGTGATATGTTCCGGATGATCGATATCCACCAAAATGGCAATGTGATGTATCGTTTTCCGGTGCACTATATCTGGTTGGTGACGATAACCAGCACTGCACTTGTGACGTCCTCTTCGTTTTCTAAATACACCCTAACCCGTACATCGCTCCTCCGGAGAAAGCCATGTCAGGCCCAACTTCTCAAAAACTCGCTTCTCGGCCGTCAGAAGGTCCGGGGCGGGATTTCCGTCCGCGTCACTCTCCAAATCGACCCAGTCACCGCCATCGTCACGCCTTCGGACCCCGCTACTATCGAACTTCAGCCGCTTCACCTTCTTGCAGTACCGTCTCAGATCTCGCTCGAACGTCGTGCCACCCGACCAGCCCACTACCGCGCATCCAGCTGTTTTCCAGGGGCTTACTATGACGAGCTGTTAGCATTGCCGTTTCGTGCGACAGATACCAAGACTAGCCAGACTTACTGATGATATCGACCCTCCGGTGGAGGTTGGGGTTCTTGGAGACTGCGGTCTGATCCCACCTGGGATCCTGCCACACAACCAAAGCCTTGTCCAACGTATCAAACCCAGCCCCCGCCTTGGTCTCGCCCTTCCAGGGGACAGGAGTCTGGCCGCGCTCGCTATTCTTGGAGCTGAGAGTAAGCGTATGTGTGATATGTTCCGTCTTATCCAGGCTCGTCACAATCTCGTTGATGAAGTATTCCGTGGCTTTCGGGTCCGGATGGCTCAGCACCACATCTACATCGCCGCTCGCTGCTTTCCCTCTGCGATACCCGCCGACCACGACCATCTGGAATCCCTTCTTTATCCTGTTCGCGCGCTCTAAGATAGTGTTCGAGATGGCTTCGACCTCGGCACGGGGGATATTCTCCTGCAGTTCCTCGTAGTACTTCACGCCGATCTGCTGCACGCGTGTGATCTTGTCCCAGCCATGCTTGACGATGTCGTCCAGGTCCCGCCAGCCGCGGTTGTAGAACTCGTTGGCGGTCTTGGCGCCCACGCCCCAAATATCGTAGAACAAGAGCAGGACTTTCATCTTCGGGTTTGAGGCGGCTTGTTGCACGTCCTCTAGGAAACCGGTGTCGTTCCATTGCCTGTAAAGCTCGACGATCTTGGGACCGCAGCCGTGGAGACGGGCAACTTCTGCCTACCATATCAATATGAGGCCGAGAGGATATGTAGAAAGGGAAGGAGAAGGCCAGTCTTACCAGCGGCGGACGAGATAAGGTACGGATATGCTGCCACTGCCGCAATGCTCGTCGAGTAGGCGCGGACGCCCACCTCGTCCATCTCCAGGGTCCTGAAGGTCCTCATCTTCTTGAGCTGCTCGATGAACTCGCTATTCGGGCCATCGGGAGGCGTGGGACGTTGGCAGGCATACTCTGTGTGCAGTAGATAGTCCGGGACAGGCGGTAGTCGCGCAGCTCTGTCATGCTCCGACGTTGATTCCTGGACGAGATGCGGGCGCTTGGCGGGCTGTGATCGCGGGTGCTGTGCCGCGTTTGCATAGCCATGGGACTTGAACTGGCTTTGTGGTGTCGGGCGGCTGCTGCTGACGTCGTCCTCCCTCGCACGTTTGAGTATATCCTCTGCGTTCACGACTGGCTTACTTGGTGGAACCACCTTCTTCCGCCCTTGGTAGACTAGATATTCCTTGACTGGTAGTATCTGTCCCTGGGCGAGACTGTCGGTAAACCACGGCAACCGGACGACTTGGACCATTGAGGCGTCCACCTCCTCAGCTTCATGCGCGCCATTATTCACGTCGACCGAACGGCCCTTTTTAGCTTCTTTTCCCTTTTTGGCTTCCCCAGATTCACTTTCCGTACCTGAGGCTGTGGTGTCTCCCGCGCCAGAAGCTATCGCCGTTGAAGGCGAGAGCTTCCTGCGCTTCGCTGGCGGCTGGGGAGCGGCCAAGCTCTCATCTGCCCCATGCCCGTTTCCAGACGGTGTCGGGATAATCTCGTCGGTGAAGACTTTGCGCGACCTCAGCTCGAGAATGGCGCGTGGTTTCTTGCTGACCTTCCCCAGCACGATCTGCGCCTCGTTGATGTTGTACGTCAATGTAGGAATGCGACCCTCCAGCTCGGGCAACTCTTCGGGCTGGAAGTGCGCAGGCAGCAAGAAGATGGTGGGGAACGCGAGACCGCCTGCCATCTGATACAAGGGACGACGAACACCACGGTTGTGTGCAATTGGAAGCTTCTTTGCACGCCTCCTCCTACGTGCGCCTCGGTGGTCTGGCCTCCGGCTTAGGCAGCATCCCCGGCCTGGTCAGAGGCCTGTGAACCTGGGGTGAATTTTTCGATGGACAAGAGCTAGTCAAGTTGGTTGCATGTCGTAATTTGATGGAATATTCGACGATGTTGAAAAATTCTGGCCAAATGGTGTAAATGTAACATGAAATGCAGGAGCCCCAGCAGATAGTATGCAACATCTCATTGTCGAACTTTTACGTCATGGTGAATATCGATGAATTAGGAATGGTCACTTGCGTTCTAGACTCTAATGTATTGATGCCCGCCTTCTTTCCTCTCCGCATCGCGGTTGGAGTAATTTGCAACAGACGGCAGGCTGTTGGCCTTTGTCAGTGACTACCGGTACCGTGTACCAATAAGGGACTTCGTGTCAAGAGCGGAAACCCGACACTTGGATACTGTCAAGCAGTATACCTATCTAACTTGCTGCACGCTTGCTCTAAGCAAGACATGATTATCTCATTGTTATGGCCCGAGGTCTGCTGTACCTTTGGAGTTGGAGTATACGAGTGGGTGGGGAAAAGCTAACGTTCCAGTAGTTGGCTGGATTATATCTCCTCGATCTAAGAAGCACCCACTTACACCAATATCGTCCCCTTTTAACAAGAGGCTATGAGCAGACGCCCGATCCCGCCCACACCCACACTCGGATGACGTAAGTCGTTGATGGCAGAGATGAGCAGCGCAGACATTGTTGCGGACGTTGAGATGTATGCGACTGCAATTTTACAGGTGTGTCCGTATCCTCGACGAGACTTTGATGTCGTCAGCCAATCGCGCCCACGCGGAATGCAGCAGAGGGTTGAGGCATCACTTCAGTCGGCCTTTAAGACGCTACCAACCGCCAATATGGGAATCTTGAACTGTCTACCGCCGGAACTTATGACATTGGTTCTTCATATGCTCGATCTGCGTTCTTTTTTTGCCTTTCGTCAAGTGAACCGGCAATCTCGAATGATATCAACTGGCCTACGCGAATACAATCTAGTCTCCCAGCCTGGATTAGAGGGCTTGCGAGGCCTGTTACGCGCCCAGCTTGCTCCTTACTTCACCATGAGGGACCTCCGGGCCCTTACCACTGATAAATGCTCAACCTGTGGCGCTTTTGGCGGGCCCTTGTCCTCTTCACTGCCCAGAGATGCTGCTTTGATTCCCTCCCACCTTCGTCCCACCTTCGCGTCGTCGCTCAATCTACTTTCGCTGAACTGGCACACATATCTTTAAGTCAAGGCAGATTCCAACATCGACCAACACGCACGGCAAATCGCACCTGATAGCCCGGCGGAAGGCCAGGAAAGGGGCCGGCGCTTGGCCGAGAAAACACCATTGCTGGTTGTTGGGCGAGTGTAGAGAGTCTTCCAAAAGCTACCTACTTATGTAGTCAAAGTCGAGGCTGTAATGTTGATAGTTGGTCGTCCCAACTGTGTCTGCTCCCGTCCTGGACAGCGTGCTCTCTCATTGGGCCATCTAGCCGCTTGTGTGGAATTTTCGAGAATTCCGAGAATCTCCCTAACTAATCAAGTGACCTCAATCGTACTAAGTAAGTACCGCGTCTGCAACCAACAGTTCGCTTCGCTGCATAGGCTAGGCTAGGCTTTGGATTCTATCGGGATGTGCTTCCCTGCCTCAGGCGCGATGACAAGGCGCATTTGGGTGCTTGGCTTGCTATATGGATTTTCCATTTTACCAACCCTGTGATTGCTTTGGTTTGCAGGCTCTCCCTCGTCTCGACTCGCCATCTTTCGACTTTGTTACTTACCAGACTCGAACTTTACTCACCCCCTACCATCGTCCCATTGTTAAGGATATCGTCAATCATGGAGCTTCCGCGGCTGATATCTATGGAGGTTTCGAGGAACAGCAGATGCGACTGTTACTATCGCATTCTCGCCAAACAAAGTGTTAAATATATCACCATTAAGGCCGGCGCCCTCAACGCTGAGGCGTTGGACGAGATGCCCCTTAACTTCCAGAGTATTCTTCCTCCTCTCCCCTACAACGAACACACGTGGAATTCTGCGCATATCACTCGTGATCCCTCGTCCGATCGATTAGAAGCCACATTATCGTTAGCCGAGTTACCTGGCGTGCAAGCACTAAGGCATCCACATAGAATCGACTCTCTTGGTATCGAACGCACCAAGCGCCTTACTCTGTTGGCGCAAGAATGTGAATACGAAACAGAATCATCGCCAAAACGAGCGGTCGCTAAGATGGCGCGCTTCTTTTGGGAGGTGCAATACATGGAGGCCGAGACTCGTATGTACCAGGTCCTTGAGGGCCAGAGCATCGCTCCCAAATTCCTTGGGCATGTCCACGAGGCCGGCAGGGTCATTGGATTCCTCCTGGAGAAAGTGGTGGACGGGCGAAATGCCGAGTCAACTGATCTGGAGACGTGCAAGGCGACTTTGCGGCGTTTTGACGCGCTGGGGTTCGTGCATGGCGACTGCAACAAGTACAACTTCATTGTCTGCCCCGACGGCCAGGCTGTTCTCATTGATTTCGACCACTCCGAGCCTTGCACCGACCCCGCCCTGATGGAGGCGGAGATGGCGAGCTTGGAGGAGCAGTTAGCTGAGACGACAGGTCGTGGTGGAGGGCTCATGCCTCTCGGGGAGGGGGATAGCGATGCAGAGGAACCTGGTATATGAGCAGCAATACAGACTGTATCTACTCATCCACTCACTTGGAAATATCCCGAGAGTCACTCCTGTTATTGAATTGCAGCACTCAGTTGAAGCTTCGGGTTTCTTAAGTGATTGTCTCTTCCCTACAAAGCTACCTGGTTGCCAGGCAGGCTTCCCTGGAATCTGGCTTGTAATGAAAACGAGGTATTTATACTAGGTAGGTAGTAGGAGGTAATTACATGAAGGTGATACCTAAGGAAGAGTTGCGCAAATACCTACTACCCAGACCATGGTGTGTAAATAGTAAAGTACCTATAAGTACCTGTACAAAAGCGGCCTAGCTCGGGGTCCACACTGCCTGTAGCCTGGAGGCTCCAGGCTGGAGGCTTGTCACTGGGTGGGACTCACTGCTGTCCCGTCCACTAACCTCAACCTCTTAGGCAGGCTTCGAACGAGAGAAGGCTTGAAGCTCCCATTCAATGTGCTACCTTTCTTCCCATGCCCATCCATCACTTCAACATACGAGAATTTATCCTTTGCGCATGCGGGCCTCTTCTCAATACTATTCTTGCGTCACCTACCTGCAACATAGCTACCGTTTCCTAATAACAAAGTTCATTCCGTTCTACATAGATCCCGGCACTTGCGAGTTCGACCCTCGGAGCAATGCCTTTTTCTCTTTGTGATATTCACATTTCCTGACCCTCCCTTGTCTTCGACTTGTCCTTGACTTGCCCTTGACTTCTTCACGACTGCTGCGCATATCGGATGGAGAATTCGTTCCAGGCTACCTCGCGGTAGAATTCCCATTCCCAGCACCAGCAACACCAGCAGCCGGTTGCTCGCCGCCGACCCGTGTTCGCCATCTTCCTCAACCCGCGCCACTCGTCCGTCGTCTCTGGCGCATCGCACAGTAGCCCGTCGACAAGCCGCGAATAGCCCAGCATGGATCTGGCCCAGGAGCTCGTGCGCTCCGTCGTGCGCACCTTCTACAACTCGCCCGACGTCGACAGACGGCACATCATCATCATCGACGCCCTCGTCACCCACTCCTGTCTTCGCGACGACGACCTGTCGTACCTCATGAGCATGAACCTCAAAGATCTCCACCGCATCTGCGCGAGGCTGCGCGACGACCGTTTCTTGCACGTGTACGGCAGTCCCGCCCGCCTTCCCTGCCTGCCGGATCTGGCGTGCCTGGATATCTAGACAGCCTCGCTAACCCGGCTGCTCACTAGTCACGTTCGTCCCGAGCTGCGCGAAGGCCAGCAGCGGCCCACGAACCGGACCTACTACTACGTCGATTACCGCCAGGCCATCGACGCCATCAAGTGGCGCGTCTACCACCTCGACAAGGCCGTCCAGGGCAACGCCAAGCCCGCCAGCGAGAAGAAGGAGTACTTCTGCCGCCGCTGCCGCGCCGAGTGGACCCAGATGGAGGTCCTCGACAAGGTCGACCCCATCAGGGGCTTCATCTGCCACCGCTGCGACAGCGTGCTCATCTTCGACCCCGAGCGCGAGGCCGGCGGCCACGAGCAGAGCACCAAGCTCAACAACCAGCTGCGCTTCATCACCGACATGCTGCCCAAGCTCGACTCCATGGTCGTGCCCGAGAACACCTTCGACACCGCCCACGCCGCCGCCCGCCCCGTCGAGCGCGATGCCACCAACCAGGCCGCGCCCTCCATCGTCGTCGAGGACCCGCTCAAGCCCACCGCCGTGAAGGGCATGGAGAACACGGGCCCGCAGAGCATCGCCGTCGACATCGCCGACCACGAGGGGCCCAGCGAGGCCGAGCGAAAGGCCGAGAAGGAGCGCAAGGAGAAGCACGCACAGGCGAACGCCCTGCCCTCGTGGCACTTGCAAAGCACCGTCACCGGCGCCTCCTACGTCGGCGCGAGCAACCCCACGCCTGCCACCAAGGCCGACGACAAGGACGAGAAGAAGCCCACGGGCGACCAGGTCGACGACTCGATGCACAGCGAAGAAGTCAGCAATCTGTTCGAGATGCTCGCGAGACAGCAGGCTGAGGAGGCCGCGCGCAAGGAAGCCGAGGCGGACGACTCGGACGAGGAGGAGGACGAAGACGAAGACGAGGAGTTCGAGGACATCTCGACGAACAATAACACTAATATCGCCAATAGCGCCGCGAGCTCGGTCGGCCCTGGCATCACTGGTGAGAAGCGGACGGCTGCGTCGAGCGGCGCGACCAGCGCGGCGGATACACCTGCCTCGACGGCCGATGACAGACCGGCCAAGAAGGTCAAGGTCGAGGAGCCTGCGGACGATGCGGATAGCGATGAGGAGGATATGGCGTTCGAGGATGTATGAGATACAGACCTAGGCGCAGATCGAGATCTGAAAGTCGAAAGGACTGAACCTCGGAGTTGGAAACTGTTGTCGTATCTACACGTGCCTTACCTACAGACGGAAGGCTAACTCACGAGTGTATACGATGTTGAAACGTGGAGATGGTCACGCCAGGGTCTCGTCCGCTAAGTGAAGTGGTGATATGGGCTTGCTTGGGCTTCTTTCTCACACTTGCGTACGCCCTCAGTGCTTCACTACACCCCACTGCTGCGAGCTGAACTGTTTTTGTTTTGCTTTGCTCTGTTTATTCGGCCTATACCATACACACTATACCACACCACACCATAAACCTACACATCATACGGGATGGATGATCGTGTATTACAAAGAGGGAAGCAGGGGCTTCTATTCATTTTATCATTTACAAAGCAGTCAACCATCCAAGCAACCAATAAAATACATAGACACGGCGCAGGCTGGCAAGGATCGTCGGTGGTTGCAATCTCGGGGGAAAAAGTTTCTTCTTCAAGTTTCTTCTCGGTTGGATGGTTGGGCGGTCATGGTTCATGGTGGTTAACTGTTCTCGATATCAATAGCAAAAAAGATACTGTATTCACAGTTTCCTAGATACTCCAAATCTGAGTGAATAGGACTTTACTTTTGCTATATTGATGACCACACACACACACACGGATGAAACCCAACTGGTTATTTGTAAACATTTGAATTTGTAGTTGTATGTATCACCCATCATACACTAAGCACCATGTTAAGTAATCCTACTAGCATCCATAGCGTATTTGAAAATCTCCAAGCGAATCCAAGCATGCCTCATGGTTCATGTTGGGGTGTTTTGAGAGTAAAGTCTTCGGGGTAGGCGTAGATGAGAAATGTTGCGTGCAATGCACACGAACCAACTCATCTCACCAACTCATGAGCGCAGAGGGTAATAGGCAAGTGACTATACGTCTTTCGACCAGAAGCGCCAGGTAGAAGACGCCCAGCGTGTGTAAGCCTCCTCTCCTTTCTCTCCTTCCCTTCCTTTTCGTGAAAAGGATCGAGTCCAACCGCAGCTCGGTGTGGCCTTAAAGGTATTTTCGCAACTGTCAAAAAAAGGTTAGTTACAACTTCACAGAGGAGTATGGCATGGCGTCTTGCTAATTCTGTGGCAGTGAGCGGCAAACTAAAAATAAAAGGCAACTTACATCTAGAGTCAACGTCTTAGAGCTATTCACCTCCTGGTCTCTGAACACACCCACCAGACTCTCGCTGTCCTGGAACAGCCCAGCCTTGAGACTGATGACGACGAACTGCATACCCGGGCCAGCATGGTTCCTTATGTAATTTTTGATCTTCTCGACGTTCGCGTTGTCCAGCGCGGCGTCGACCTCGTCGAGCACGAAGAAGGGAGACGGCTGGTAGCTGTGGATGGCGAACAGCAATGCCAGCGCCGCCATCGTCTTCTCGCCACCGGACAGGTGCTCCATGTCGCGGAAGCGCTTAAGCGGTGGCATGGCGTGGTACTTGATGCCAGAGAGGTAGGGCTTGTCCGTGTCCTCCTCGATGTCGAGATACGCCTGGCCACCAAGCGGATATTGGTCCGACCGCGTCAGATCCTTGTAGACCTGCGAGATCTGCTCGCGGATGTGTGTAAAGGCCTTGTCGAAGAGCTCGAAGCGCTGGGCTTTGACCTCGTCAAAGGCTTCCTTGGCCGCCTTGTACTGCGCCTTGGACTCCTCAAAGTCATTCTCAGTCGCCTTGAGGCGCGCCTCGACGACCTCTAGACGTTCCATAGCGCGCATATTAGGATTGAGCTTCTCTAGCTCTGTCGTGAGAGACGAGATCTTGTCCTGCAACTGTTCTTCGACATTCTCGTTATCGGGCTGCTTGCAGTTAGTATTGTCTGCAGAATCCCGAGCATCAGCCGTCACTTACATTCTTCAGCTCGTCACCCAGGTCGTCGTAGTCGATTTCAATACCAAAGTCATTCAGAGCATCCTCCATCATCTCGGCGTCGTCACCCTCATCGACATCCATGGCATCGGGATCCTGGTGCAAGAGGTTGTCCTCATTAGGAAGGGTATCCAAGGAGCCCGCGGTGAGGGGGATGTTGATCTGTTCTAACCGACACCTCCTTAGAAGAGCAAATTTACCGGCACTGTTCTTCTGGAGTTCTGTTTCTTGAGTGGTGATCGCCTTTAACCTGCCTTCGATATCTCTGCTTCTCCTCTGCACCTCGGACTTGGCAGTGCTGACCTTCTCATTCTGTTCTTCGAGCTCCCCTCTCAGTTGCTCTAGTTCCTCCTCGAGTGCGGCGATATTGTCCTTGTCGCCGCCCATGGCTTCTTCGATCTGAGCCTTTTCTCTCTTGTATGTCTTGATGTCTTGATTAAGGCTTTTCAGACGGTCCTCGAGGCCACGAAGTCTACCTCCCGTCTCGGTGTGCCTGGACACTTCCCAGCTCTTGTTGCTCTCGAGACGAGATCTCTGCAAATCGAACTGGCTGCGCTTCTCAGCAGCTTCAGCTTCCCAGCTGCCTTGTTGCGCCTCGTATGCTCGAATATCTGCATATCCTAGCCGCTTGCAGAAGTCGGAAAAGATCTTATCTTCCACTTGAGCTATTGCGTTCTTGAACTTTTCGACTGAAGCACGAGTTTTCTGCAACTTGTTATCCTCGTCCTTGTACTTGGGTTGCCACTCCTTAAGCTGGCGTTTGACGTGATCGAGTTCTTTCTTCTTGCTTGATAGGTTCTGTTCGAAGTGGCCTAGTTCATTCCGGGAGTATTGTAATCGCTGCTCCAGCTCTGCCAATTGGTTGCGCACAGTCTCCTCGGCTGTGTTCCGGCGGTCGCTGCGTGGCAGCGCGTCTAATTCTTGCTGGTTCTTGTCCAACGCCTTCTCCAAATTCTGGACATCGGCATCTTCAAAGCGACGTTTGCCTCCCTTGTGATCGGGACCATGACCACCCGTCATCAAACCCGCTTTGTGGATGACGGTGCCATCCAACGTTACGGCCTTGACGCGAATGCGTCGATCAAAACATATGTGCTTGGCCACGTCTAGATCATCACAGACAACAGACCCACCACAAGCATACGACATGGCGCGCTCGAGGGCGGGGTCGTAGTCAATCGTATCAATGGTCAGCCTCGCACCTGTTATGCCCTTAACAGCGGTGTTTACGGCGTTGACCTTGATGTTGTCGAGGGGGATGAAGGTCATGGGCGGAAAACGTTTTTCCTTCAGATGTTCCACGCAAGCGATACCAGTCTTCTCGCTATCCACAACGACGGAATCAAAATCGCGTCCAAGTGCCGTGATGACTGCTTCGTCAAACTTCCTCTGCTTGGGTTTGCAGAGGTCGCCGATTTGGCCTTTGACTCCGGGGAAAAGCCGCTTGAGCGAAGCGATCATCTCTCTCATCCTTCTCTCCTTGTCGCTCCGACGTCTCCCATCGTCGGCATTTTCCAGCTGCTTCAGTAGGGCGACTCTTTTCTCATGCAGCTCATCCCGCCTTTGGGATGTCCTGCGCTTCTCTGACTGTATGGCGTGGAACTCTTTCTTTTTCGCGTCAATTTCTGCCGAAGACTCTTGGACCGCGACCTTTGTGGCGTCTCTACGCTCCTGTATAATGGTGAGTTCGGCCTCGAGCTTCTCAGCAGCTGCTTGGTAGGCGTCCACCTTGCCGCGCAGACTGTTGACTGTGACCTCGTCGGTCTTGAGTTGACGATTGAGATTCTCTAGCTTGACTTGGTTTTCTGATAACTTGGCCATTGCCTGTGCCCTGAGGGTATTGTACTCTTTCCGGTCGGCATCACTCAATTCCTTGCCTTGTTTCTGCATGGTCTCTTTCCACTGGTCTTCAAAGAGCTTCTGGGCCTTTTGGACTGTCGCCAAGTCCTTCTCGATCTTGGCTATTAACTTGGCCTGCTCGTCGCGCTCTTTCTGCACGGAGTCGATTCGCTTGCTCACGGTATCGGCCTGGCTAGTCGTCTGCTGTACTTTCTCATCGACAGGGACCAGGGTGTTCTCTTTCTCCTCTAGCTCCTTCTCCTGCTTCTTGATCTGACGCTCCACCTTATGAACTTCCTTGTGAGCATTGACCTGCTCCTTGCGGGCATCTTCGAGTTTTCTCTCGAACGAGGCGACATTGCGACGGAATTCCTTCAGGTTTTCCTGGTGCTCCTGTATGGCGGCACTGGATTCGTCCATGACCCGCTGGAAGTTGTACAACTTCCACAGCACCTGGGTGACGATGGCGGCGTCGCGCTCGTTCGTCTTATCCTGGAAACTGAGGGCTTCCTTCTTCTGCTCCTGGTATTGTCTGATCTCGGAGTTGATGCCGCGGCGCCTCTGGAGTTGAAAAGCCGAGTTCTCGGCGGATTGGTCTGCCTCACTCTGCAGTCGCTCATATTCGGCCTTGTATTCCAAGCTGCCCGAGATCTGCTCTATCAGGCGGGTGAGATCCTGGGGCGACTGCGAGGCGATGGCCTCGACATCGCCCTGGAAGACGAGGAAGTTCCGGGCTTTGATCAAGATGTTCTCGGCCTCGAGGGCCTCGTTGTACTGCTGGGCGGTGACGACGCGGTCGTTGATGCGGTACTCGCTCGAGCCTTGGCTGGTGATAGCGCGCTTCCATTGCTGCTCGTCGCCGACATCGTCTTCGTACACGGCCATGACCCATGCGGTTTTGGGGTCGTTGCGGGTCGGCTTATCCGGGTCGTCTCCGTTCGCGTGCCCGTTGGTCTGGCCGTTTGCGACGTCGACAGCTGAACCGTCATCGTTGATCTTGGATGTCTTGAGGACTCGGCCACGGTAGACCAGGTCCTTGAGATGGGCAGAGCGTAGATGTGATGACTTGATGCCGAGGACGAAGGAGATGGCGTCCATGCTACAGGCGAAGGACGAAGCTAGTCAGCGCGGTTTGGTTTTGACGGGCGCAACGCGTGCGCTGGGAGCGCGGCTGGGGTGGGGATGCACGTACGAATTGGACTTGCCGGAGCCATTGGGGCCGATGATGGATGTGAAATATGAGTCGCCGAACAAGAGGGTGTGGTGGCCCTTGTAGGACTTGAAGTCTGGGAGCTTGCGTCAGTACGTGCCAGCCACGATGCGGCCACGCGCACAGAGGGCCATCCATCGCCGGGGTCTCGCGCAATGACATACTGAACAGCTCGAGACGCACGAGTTTCCCCATTTTGGATGGAGTGCTATCGGCGGAGCTCAGACACGGAGATGTGCTGTGCGTTAGACGTTGGTGTTCTCTTGGTGGTGGTGGTGGTGGTGTTGGGGGTGAATCGTGATGACGGCCGGCGCGGCCTCTCTGGTCTGGGATGCGGGATGCGGGATGCGGGATGCGAAATGCGCAACGCAGAACGTGGGACTGGAGATCTGTGGAGGGGGACGCGACGAGGTGTACGGGCCTAGAGGCAGGCGAGGTACTAAGGGAACGAACGGCCAAATAATTGCGACAAGCTACCTGGTAGCAGTTCGTGGGTGAACTGCCTCGACTGCCTACCTAGGTACATAGGTACAATACACACACTGCTGGGCGTCGGGAGGGAGGTGCGAGTGTAAGTTGCTGATCAAAACGATGCACGCGCTGTGTTTAGCAGCCCCCGAAAATACGCGACTTGGAAGTACCTAAACTACCTAGGTAGCCTGCTGGCGTCGTATGTACCTGACATGCTGACCCGGCCTGGCGCGCGGGAACCCTGATCTGACCTGGCAGGAGCTGGCGGCTGATGAGGTAAGTTGCCTCAAGTTGGCGTGTCACCAAAGCAGTGCTCGGCAGGCACGAACCTCTGCGCCGTATCGATAAGCCCTGCCCAGTACCAAAATCTCGTCGTGTTTGGTAGGTACCTAGCATGCCTATGTAGGTTGGCTAGGTACCTAGGTAGGTAAGTAAACTGTTGCTCAAGAGATTATTTTCCCCCCTCAAACAGTTAAAATAGCTTCAACTATGCATCAGTGGTTTAAAAGGAAATGAATTTTATGCTTAATAAACGGTTATCTAACGTTGATTCACTATCGATTAATACATGATTGTCAATGGTTTGCTGGCCTGGGCAGGTTTGGTACCGTTAGGTTCTTGAGCTGTCCATTACCCGATTATCCAGAATATAAAACAGGTAGCTTCTGATTTCTTCAAGCGAGTGCTCCGGCGTTAGCTACATCTGAGCAGGCTTAAGATGGGTCGAATCTGGAGAAACATGAAGGGTGACAATATTTGGTCTGAATCAGAAGGGCAGGAGAAAGCGCCGACACAGACCCATCGCCTTTTCCCTCTCCTCCCAGTGAAGCATATAGCTTGGGTTTTGAAGTGTCAGGATGTTGTCACCTTCTCGTTGGTTGCTTGCGTTGGTTGCTTGCGTTGGTTGCTTACGCTTCCTTCAAGACACGGTGGAAGTAGCGTCGACACTCACCCACCACATGCGAAGGCCTAAGATTTTGGTAAGAGCCTACATTATGGGCAATCTATGCTGAAGGGATTACGGTGAAGCGCATGTAATCATATAGCTCGTGCGCTCTCGACCAATTAGCATCACGATTTGCCTGTTCTTCCAACAGCATTCCCGAGAGCCCATAAACGACCGCACAATTATTCACTCTCTCTCGCATTGGGACCTTGACAACTCTGTATTGATGATGGGATATCTGATTGCCGGTGTGGCCGTACCTAGTCTTCTCATCCGCATTTCCTGTGCTTCAGCTCGTCTTGGCAAAGGTCATAACACACGGACTGGTTTGAAATCAGTTCTACCTGCCGACTGCCTAGGTAGGTAGGTGTTTGTTTACTTACGAAATGCGTTTAATGTAGCCACGTTTATCGTTAACCTTGGCTCTCCTGCTACCTAGCTTCCACTGCTCCAGTCGTTCGTCCGTCGGACCCTGCCTGAACCATGAGCAGCAATGGTCGGTCGCAAGATAACCCGCTTGAGACCGTGCTTCACCTGTGTGCCGTGTAAGCGCCGGAAGGTAATTACTTGATCCCCGGCACACCCCTCGGACCTCCGCACTCGACCACATACTGACTACTTCATCAGGTAAAATGCGACAAGCGGAAGCCAGGTTGCCAGCATTGTGCCAAAACGGACGTCGTCTGCTTTTACGACACCATCGCAGCTGGAACACCAAACTCTGCCCAGCAAGATGCATTGCCAATACCCACGGCCTCGTCCTCGCCGCCGCCGTCATCAAAAAGACGGCGCGTGCCCCGGGACGAAGAACAAGAAGATCCCACGGGCTGCACTTACACCAGCCCGGCTAGAGACCGTGACACCCGAGACACCGAGATGACATCGGGCGGAATTCTCCCCGCCATAGACTTTGGAGGGAATAATGTGACTATAGCCAGCGACATAGAGAACCACTACCGGGCCACGCTGGAGTCGTACGCAAACTCCGATCACACGTTGGATGGAGCGACGTGGGATGACTTTTATGAAATCGACACTCTGCAGGGTTTTCCGCCCCCTGACCTGGGATTCCAATCTCATGCATTCAATCTACTACCTATGTCTCCAGTGCTCATGGGTAATGTGGAAAGCACAGGTTGGGGGGAGTGCTCTACTGGTGTTAGTCGGCAGTTGAACCACATCCCCCAAATCTCTACAACAACACCACAGCTGCCTGAGGCCGAAAGGAGTATCATAAGCTTAAAGGTCCCGCGATCGCAAGATGCCAGCAGCGAACCTCCGCGCCGCCCCGTCGGCCGGGCATTCTGGGCATTTTTCGGCGGCTACAGAGACAGTCACCCTGATGGCGAGCATTTCCGGCAGGCACAGCAAAGAATGTACTTGGACCGAAAACTTAGCGCGCGCCGCCTCTCGAAACTTCACCAGATGGCGCGCAACGTCCCCCCCAAGTCACTGTGCGACGTCCTATTGCAAGCGTTCCTGATCGGCGTGCACCCCCTGCTGCCTCTGGTTGACGTCGAGACGCTACGTATCCGCTACGACGACTTCTGGAGCCAGCGTGGTCAGGATCAGTCATTGGTCCATGGCGAGCACGGCTTTGCGCGCATTGCGTTCCTGGGTCTCTTATGGGCTGTCTTGTACTGCGGAGCCGTGGCCGCTCCTAGTTCTGTCCAGGACAAGACCTCTCCCCTTCAAACCCCAATCCCCGAGGCCTTCCTGGCTCGCCTGAAATCCAAGCTGAATAAGACGCTGTCATTATCGTGCTATAATGAGGTGGCGACCCTTGATGGACTCGTAGCTTCTGTACTCGTCTTTGAGTGCGATCCCAATATGGACGGACTTGTAGGCGGGCCATCGGGTCTTTCACGGTTGGTCCAAACGGCCAAGACCTTGGGACTCGACTGCGAAGCATCTTGGAATGGAGGTGGCAAAAGTGATGTCGAACGTGATATGGGTCGACGGGTATGGAAACATATTGTGCATCTCCAGATCATGACCGCCTTCACGTCAGGGGGGCCGTTGCCTCCACATCTCGGCAAAGTAGACGCAGATGAAGGTGACGCCCACGATATAATCGATGACATGACTTCGACCAGTCATATTCTTGCCGCAGGGCGTTATGAGACCACCCGAACTTTACAACACGTGGTGGAGATGTGTTCAGACAATCAGAACGGGATGACGACGGAAGCATCCGAGGCTCTCGGACGACACGTAGCAAAGATTCATGACAAGCTCGATGGCCTGATACCCCGTCTATCGTCGTGCGGCCTCCCGGAGCATGGGCAAATCCCATCGCAGTTATTCGAAACGAGTTCTCTGACCGATCCGTGGTTGTACGGCGACTATCCTCGGCGGCAGACCGTACTGAACTCATTTGCACGCATACTACTCTCCATGATGAAGCATCACATTTCAATTGTCTCGGGCCGCATGCTAGGGTCGCCCTTGGAGAGGTAAGATACACCCCAGAATGAACCTGGTGATTTCGATCGTATCCTAAATGCCCCTAGCTTGATACCGAGTTGCATTCTCTTCCTGCATAATTATCTCCACGTTTCTCAGCTGCCCGCTTTTTATCCTTATCGCTGGCTCTTCCCAGGTAAGTGGCAGCCACTACACGAGTGCCTCGTCGTGCTCGAATATTTAAAACAACCCGGTCAAGGGCATGACATACAGCTTTTGCACCACCTATTGAACGAAGTCTTCAACATCTTCAAGCCCCGTGGGGTCAGTGACGAAATTGGGTCCCTTGAGGCTTGGCAGGAGTTGTACGCAGCGCCATGGACTATGTTGCGGCAAATCTACGATGCTTTAAAGGGAAGGGAATCTCGATACGGCGACCCTTTAAACCACCCACCACCTCTTCAATCGACGACATCATCCCATACTCTGCACGGGGAAAGCTGGAGTAGTAATAGCTTTGGTGCCATGCTACGGCAAGGTAATGTGGCTAATGCTGTTACTGCATCAACCCATGTCACCAACTGGACGAAACTGTCAAGCGTGGATAGTGCCTTAAGTCAACCAGCACCCCAGGACTCCGCAGATACTATGGATCCCCGGCTCCTAAGTAAAGGGGCTCACGAGCGCAAGCGGGGAGGGCAATTCGACGCAATAGCGGGACCGGCAACATCTAACCGCCCCGTTATCAGACACACACACGCCTTGATCGTTGGATCTGGTGGCGGTGCTCCCCCATCTGAAATATTGCCGAACCGTCGGAACGTACCGCGGCGGCCCCCCAGTCATGACGATAATGATGATACTTATGACGATGAACCTCAAACCGACAGTAGTGAACCGGAAGATGTATGGAACAATTTTATAGTCCTTGAAGCAAGCTAGGGGATTTTAAACACAATAAGCAAATGTTACTATTATACTTAGAATAATAATCATAGTAGTTTCAGACCGGTTAGCAACCAGATAGATAGTACTAACTATTCTAAAATATATATAAGCGTGTTAGGTAAGTAAGTAATAAAATGATCAAATCCAGCGTTAGTACGCATGCATTATAGTAATTATTCGGGAGTCTGTGCTTATTAACGCTTTCGGTGGTTACTTCTATTATATAACTTGAAGGCAAAGACGCAATCCAATAATGCCTGTCTATAATTAATCCATAATGTTGTGAAAAATATGCCCTGATTTTAAGCATATCGACTTAGCTCGGGCTCGAACTTGCTGCATTCGGCCACGAGTTCCTTCCATGCCTTTTCTGAAAACGCCTTACCAGCCTCTTCGTCTAGGAAAGGGATCTCGTTACTAGGGAAGAAAAAAAGATCAGCCAATCAATCATGAAGAAAACATATTAAGGGAGGAGTAGTGGCAAAAAACTTACGAACGAATAGTATTGTTCTCCCAAAACTTGCCGTGTGACTCGGGCCCCTCCACCGCCGTCGCGTGGATTAGCGTGCGGGCGCCCTCGGCGACGGGCCGTGCCGAGATTCTGCGGTAAACATACATAAGGGGTCTCAACCATGCGGGGAGATCCTTGTCAAAGCTCGTGGATACAAGACCGGGACACATGTGGTTCACAATGACCTTGGGGTTCTCCTCGCCCACCTCCTTCGCGAGGCCTCGCACGAGCACGTTGACCATGAACTTACTGTCTTGGTACCGCGTCATCGGGCTGTACGTCTTTTGGTCGTCGAAGTGCTCCAGAACCGACTCGTTGGGGGCCAAGGGCTTCTTGGTCAGTGAATGGCCGCTCTGCATCGAAGAGCCGACAAAACTCAGATGGGTGGGCGCACCCCGACGCTCGGCGGTGGATATGAGCAGCGGAAGGAGGCCGAGGGATATCAGGAAGTGGGTGTAGGTGTTGACTGGCATCATTTTGCGCGTTAGCATGCGCGCGTCGCAGATGCGACCCGAGAATGGGGGATTGGTGCGCAATAGCTGGCTCGCTCACCTTGTATCACGCGCTCGTGTCCGCTTGCGCTCTTGTGGTACGTGAGGACGTTGGTACCACCATTGTTCAGCAAGATATCCAGCTCCGGGACCTCGCTTTTGACTTTGCGCACAAACTCGGCCCCAGACTGGAAATCGTCGAGGTCTAGGGGGAAAGCCTCAACTACCGCACTCGGGTTGACCCGCTGCACGGTCGGATCTGCTTTAAGCTCCGCGACAGCTTCTTTCCCCTTGGCTGGGGAACGCACGGCGATGATGACGCGGGATGCTTTGAGAGTCAGGTATTGCCGAGCTGCCTCGAGTCCCATTCCAGCATTGCCACCCGTCACAATTGCTGTCTTTCCCGTGAGGTCTGTTCCCGCAGGAGTTGGGGGAATTGGTGGCTGGCCCATGTTGACGATTCGATGGAAGACCGAGATGTATTCTGTGTCTATATTTTGCGGTTTTTGTGTGTCTGTAGAGGCATGTCATTGGAGAGCTGAAGCCAGAGAAATTGATCAAGCGCATCGCTTTTTATGTAACATCTACAGCACAAGGTGACGATGTTGGGGTCTGCCTGTCTCTCGGCCGAGAGAATCCACCTGTTGCTGTGGGTAACCAATCGCATAGTCCCCATGGTTCTGCGATTAGTAAACTGAAGCATGACTCTCAGCTGGTTTGAATCTGGCAGGATAGGCTTATAAATCAAATGCGCTTCTCCCAAGTTCCATTCTTGAGTGGGGAGGAGTTATACCATGATCTGCTCTTGAGAGTTATGTGCGAGCGATAAGGATGGACCAGTATGGTATTTCTACGTACGTTAACACATTTAAGTACGTGTCAAGATGCACGGAAGGAAATTGTACCACTATAAAGGTGTAGTTAATATTGTGAGACAAAACTGTATTCATATAACTGACATAAGAGACACCATGTTACATGAGTGGGTAGCTAGAGAAAAGGGGGTTAGGAGGTAGGTTTCCCCACGTCCCCCTGAAAACATGAATAGTGATATACAACATGCAGAGCCGTGTGTCCAATTCGCAGTGTTAATCTTGTTATATCATCTGAGAACCACCCTAGCAGTAGATCCCTAAAGCAATCCTTTGTCGGGTGGAAGGAGAAGAAAATGTGTCAAGGGCTGGTTTACTAGGGCCCAGAAATTGAGAATCGGCTCAATCCACCCAATGATTCTCTAGGGCGCAGAAGAGTTCATGTCCCCTTTTCCCCTCTACATGCGATATGAGAAGGATATTTTCTATTCAAGAGCCCTACGTCAGGCTCATTAGAGCCGTGTAGAAGTGTTAGTCAAGAACCCTTATGTATGTTAGGTCTTCTTCCATACTTGGGACCTGCTCACTGTCTCCGCATTGTGAACTGCTTAAGCTTTTTTAGGTGGTATAATGCATTGTGAGTGTAGGCTTTCCATCGGTCAAAGTGAATAAAACCGTGGAATAGACGAAGTATCTATCAAGAAAGTCAAAATAAGATGGCAAATGGATGTCAGGACGACGATACCGTCTCATACTAATTGTTACAACTGCGCGTAAGGTCTTGTATAAGTTCCAGCTGGGTCATGTCGTGCACTCATCTGCAACAAATTGGCAACGGCGGGTCCTGTCCTGTCCCGTAGAAGAAACAACAATAACAGTCGCTGGTTTACCGCCGCTGCTGCTACTAGAAAGCTAGCAATCCCAGCCAGGCGGCGTTGATGAGGCGAGTGTCTCTGGCATATAACCTATGCGTTTATGTTGTGGCACGGTGGTGACGGTGGCATGAGATTGCAGTGACGCTACAGGACCAGGGTCATGGCGGTGTTTTTGGTTTGTCCGTGAAGCAACGAGGGACACTGTTACCGTTCCTTCACTTTAAAACTGAAGCCCCTTTGAATGTTGAAAATTGAGGCATCATCTAGCAAAGCATGACTTGACAGTCTTGACTCGTACTAGTAGGCAGGGCAGTCACCAACTAAATTAAGACTTATTAGTTGTTAGCCGCCTTCTACAGAGTATTCGAAAAGGGATTAAATACTTTTGTGTCATGTATTGGCTAGTACATACCTTTCAGAAGCCCCCGGTCCGTAGCAGCGGCTTGCTCACAACAATATTGTTATTCACATTATGCATAAACAAATAGGAATCCTCGTCTTCTATTTCATAGTGCTTACTTGTTCTCCTCATTACCCCTAGTGTCCGATATTTATTGATTTTCCCACCGCTGTCTATCTATTGTGCTGAATCTGGGCATTTATATTGAACTTGGCGTATCTGAGATGGGTTCAATATTTTAAAGATGGATAGATCACATGAAAGGTCGCCTAATTGGAAAAACAGCCGGACGTTTGTTCAAAAGTAAAATCAGCTAGGTAATAGCTAGGGGCTTTAGTCATTATACGTATTTAATTACGATAGATTGGCTTTCGACTCGTTGTAAAATACATATTTCCTATATTAAAAGCAATCAGCTTAGCTACTTAAATTAGTAAGTAAATTCTGACTACGTGTAAGCAAAACGTGGGGTTGGGACTCGGCCGAAACACCACTCACGCGAAGCAGTTTTTGCAATCATATGTGTTAAACATGCCTTAGAAGAGGAACGTAACAGCAAATGCAAAACTCTCTTCTTTTTAAGACTTGGATTGGATCAATTTTTATTTCTTTCGATTCTGTTCGTGATATCTTGGTGTTGAACTCTGAGGAAATAGACTCTCATGGGCCCCGATAGGCACGAAACCGGAGATGAGCTCGTCATTTGACTGCAATGTGAGAACGCTCCGGCCGAGCGAGTCTATTTCATAAAAAGGGCATTAACCCTGATACAAACTTGAATAAATGAAGAAAGACTTAAAGAACTCCCTCTACTACAAGAAAAGTCAGAGAGTTATGTGAGCCATCATGCGCCAAGTGAGATTTACTGCCTTCTAATTCCCTCTTCCTCCCCCGAGGGGCAAGTTGTAGGCTTTACGAGTGTCTGTTTGGGGCCCAGCTCTTTCAGCCCACTTCAGCTTGCTCGCCAGTCGGATATTTGCTTCGTCGGTATGCCATTTTGCCGAGCTCATTCATTGGTCTGAAACTGCGGAGTGGCCCGGATATCGCGATGGCCGGGTGGAGTTTTGGGCTTTTAATATCTAGACCGCAAGCGTGCGGCGGGGTTAGCATCGGTGCCGATGTATATTCGGAACTTGTAGTCCATCACACATGTGTACAAGATGCGTAACTATATTCAATTCCTCAAGTCACTATCGTCTTATCATGCCAAGCCTGGAGGTTTCCATTTTGTCCCCATTTGTTCTCAGGGTGTCGCATTCCTACCGAAGAGGGTGCATAAAACATTTTGAGTTTGATATTGTCACGCACAACATGCTGCTGTACAGCAATTCAGATTGGCTATTCGCAGATGGCTGTGGTAGGTAATCCACGTGTGTAGGTAGAGTGTTTGGTAGGCCAAATGGCAGATAGACAGGCAACAAAGAGATTATTGCCATACATGTATAAGTCTGAATGACATTGTACGTGGAAAGTGTTGTTGGAAGATGAGGGTGCAGACCTCGTGGTCTTTGTAAGGGTTGTCACGGCGTTGTGCGGTTGCTGATCAGCATTCCGGCCACTTTGAGACAGTGGATGCCACTCCGCTACCTCGAACGCCACCCTCCCACAGGGCTGTGAGATACAATAGGTACAGTAGCGCCCTTAAACAGTACATCCTAAGGCACATGTAGCTAAGTACTTACATAACCTATCACCTTTCAAGGAGCATAATCCCATTTACAGTCGTCATGCAAAGGAAAGTCGCTTTCTTTTCTTTTTTTAATTCTGCATGCCCTTTGATTATAGATATCTCCATGGTCAACACGACCACAAAAAAAGAAGAAGGAAAAGAAGACCTAGGTAGGTAGCCATTGTGTAAGTACAAATAGTAGATTAGGTAGTAAACCTAGGTACCTACCTGTAGGTACTATAAATCGGTGCCTTGCGGCATCTGGCGGGGCATTGGATCGGCCATCTAATGAGAAAGTGATATTCGCAGCACGTTGTTGTCGGTTCAAAAGGCTCCAGGGCTGTTTCTGGCCAATTACAGGCCGTGCCCAGCACACGTCCCTCGCCCACCACCAGCTACAGGCCTGTTGCACCAGGAAACCCCAAAACCCTACCGTTGCATCATCCTCACCCACCATCCATCCATCACCAACTACGCTACCTATCCTCGGCTACTCTCCCAACGCCTCGCACACATACACCCTCCCGCTCGTCTCTGCCTAGACTGTCCCCGAAGACGACAATCCGACACCCTTTACACGCCACCTCAGCCAGACCCCCCCACCTCTGCCAGGACCCTGAGATCGTCACATGCGCTGCTGGACTGGACCTGCCTTGTCCCCTTCTTCCTAGCCCAGACCGATCACGCATCTGCCCGCCCCGCGGTGGAGCTGGTCGATAGCATAAAGGCATAAAGGTAGGTAGGCAGGCCCTTCTATCTTATTGTCGGATGCCACTCGAGGTCGACGACGTCTCTCGCCCTGTATACACCACCTCATCCCCCCCTGCCTGCCGCCCATTGCGTCATTGTTGCCCGATGTCGTACTTACTCATCCTCAGTGCAGCCGAGGCGCTCCGACGCATCGCTTTCCGCCACGATATCCAGCGCTATCCCATACGCACCATTGCCGAGATGGCCACCTCCCTCCGCTCGCCCCCCGCCAAGTCGGACGGCACCCAGACTGATGACGACGCGGCGCTCACCCCCGACGACACCCACTCCGTCTCCTCCACGCCCCATCAGCAGCATGTTGCCGACACACACCCCCTCGGAGACGCCTCCGAAACCACGCCTCCGCTGACGCGATCGCACTCCTTCTCCGCCAGCAGCTCATACCACGAAGACTGGGACACCCTCCCGCCCCTCGACCGCCTCACCGTCCTGGAGCTGCTCGACAGCCTTGCCTTGACCCCTCAGCTCGAGAGGTTGCAGAAGGGCTTCTCTGCCCAGAAGGAGAAGGTGCGCAAGTCGCAGGCTGCTTTCAAGACCAAGAGCCAGGAAGCCCGCGGCCGCATGGTCGAAGAGTGGCGGCGGCGCGTGCCCTCGGCCGACGAGCAGCTCGAGCGCTACCGGAAGCGCATGAAGCAGAACGTCGAGAAGCTGGGCAAGCAATGGAACGACACCAAGGTCATCACCATGCGCGAGAAGGTCTCCTTCATCTGCGGCGTCATGAACATCTTCATCAGCGGCTACCTCATCGGTGCCTATCCCGAGTACTTCCACTTCTGGTACACGGCCCAGCTGGCCTACTTCATGCCCATCCGCTACTTCACCTACCAACGTCGCGGCTACCACTACTTCCTCGCCGACCTGTGCTACTTTGTCAACTTCCTGCTGTTTGCGAGTCTCTGGATCTTCCCTTCCTCCAAGCGCCTATTCATCGCCGCCTACTGCCTCGCCTTTGGCAACAACGCCGTGGCCATCATCATGTGGCGTAACTCGCTCGTCTTCCATGACTTCGACAAGGTTACCTCCCTCTTCATCCACATCATGCCGTGCGCTACCCTCCACTGCGTCGTTCACTTGCTTCCCCCCGAAGAGCAGCGCCAGCGCTTCCCCGCCATCTGGACCATCAAAACCTCCCCGCCCGGCTCCCCCACTGCCTATAGCAACGTCATCTCCATGATCATCTGGTCCACCTGCACCTATGCTATCTGGCAAATAATGTACTACGTGCTCATCTCCGTTCGCCGGCGCGAGAAGATTGCCGCCGGACGTCCCACGTCGTACACGTGGCTGCGCAAATCCTACTCCAAGGCGCCCATCGGCAAGTTCGTTCTCGGCCTGCCCGAAGCTCTCCAAGAACCCGCGTATATGATGATCCAGTACTTGTACGCCGTCCTCACGATGCTGCCGTGCTCGCTGTGGTTTTACAGCCGCTGGGCATCGGCGGGCTTCCTGATCTTCGTCTTCACCTGGTCCGTCTACAACGGCTCGACCTACTACATCGATGTTTTCGGCAAGCGCTTCCAGAAAGAGCTCGAGGCCATGAAGGCCGAAGTCGCCAAGTGGCAGTCCAGCCCCGACCTCATGATGCAGATCAGCCCCGTCCTGACGCCCACGGGCGCCCAGGGCGAGGGTGACGTGGTGAAGGTCATGGAAGCCGTGGGTCTCGCTGACCAGGGTGCCGAGTCGAGTGTCGATGCGATCCCGCTGCTGAATGAGGAAGTGAAGGTGGAAGCGGCGACTACGGGGGCTGAGGGCGTGCAAAGAGATGATAATAATAATGCGCGAGAAAGGAAAGTGGCTGGGGCTGCGACAGGATAAGCACGCACCACAGCCCCCCCTTCTTTTTTTGGAATGATGTTCGATGCTATTGTACTGGACTGATTATACACTGGTCATCACCAAATCGGTCCCGTTCGGTCCCGTGGGTATGCGCGCGCGCGTGTCTCTCTCTCTCTGTGTCGGGTTTTATGTTTTATTATTCATGACGATTACGTGCGATACCCCCTCATATTACTTTCCCCTATAGGTCTTGAGCCCTGAGAATTATATAGTTAGATGCATTACACGGTATGGCGTTCGAGGTCCGTTCTTTTGGTCTAAGTAGGTAGGTAGGTAGCTCTAGGGCAAGGAGCCCATCCACTCATCATAATGGAAGGAGTTTGGTGGTTGTTGGAGATCTGGTGTGGGTTACGAACAAACAAATTTCCCTATTATTCCTAATCGCAAATCCACTCTAGTTTAGAGAATCAGTTATTATAAGTTTCCAGACATGATATTTATGTCAAACAAACTTTCGCCATGCAGATTGTGTGTGTGGGTGTGTGAGTGAGTAAATGAACTTGTATATATATGATTCCCAGGTGGTGGGTGTGAACTGATTGATTGACCTAGGCATGCTAGGTACCTATGGTAGCGTGTGGAGTGACGGGTGCTCTTCCACTTAGTTGCACCATGCCATTGACGGACGGGGGTGGTGATATGATTTAGTGATGGCTCGGCGGTGAGCACAGGCCAACAGTTCAAATATGTCGAGAAGCGAAGAGAAGACGTCACGTACGACAAGGTTGTTGGAAATACCCAGGGTGATGTTCGCTGTGAGGTATCAACATCGTCGGATCATCGTATCTACAGCATTTTCCTTTATGACATTTGACATGACATTCATTATACTACGAAATCGCAATCAGACATGACAACCTTATGACAGCCCCTTGAAGATGGACTGAAGGTACCTGACTGACCACACATTCAGAAACATCGACACCGTCATAAAACAACCAAATGTGCTCCATCACCAGTAGCCGTCCGCCATTCACATCGTTGGGCCGAAAGCGAACGAGGATAATTTAGGATTCGATAGATCCATTATTATTAACTTCATGACTTGGAACGATACGCGTAAGTACTTGGAAGTAAGCAAATAATATACGGAACGCCGCAATGCTTTAATTTTTATACACTCAACACCCGCACACACGCATGCCAAGCCAAGAGCAAGCAAGAAGTGTCGTGTTGAACACGAAAAACCTCGCCGTGAATCAAAAATAACCTCAAAACGCCCGCCTTTGATGCCCGTCCATCTGCTTGCCCGTATGCCTTGCAAATGCTATCAAACCAACCATGCCATGGGAATTTTTATAGAAAAAATCCGTTTCCTTAGATATCGATCAGATGAATGCCTGTCCCGTCCCGTCCCGTCCTGTCATGCCATGCCGTACCATTGAGGCTCTCGGAAATACGTGGTGAGTGGAAGATTTTGGTGTGATAGAAGCACATTGAGTGAGTCAACGATATGTCGTAAACGGAGCCCCGAGAAAAGGGCCAGAAGTATTGAAGGGGGCTGATGTCATTTACTCATCACCGAATGACAGCCCAGTCCGCCAACCTTCCTCCACTGCCATCACTGCCTTCCCTCTGCCCCGGTCTCCTTCCGAACACGGACCAGAACCTCAGCGTCTCGTCACCTGCGCCCGTCACTATCGTCCGGCCGTCGGGGCTCATCGCGAGGTACAACACCCGATAAGTGTGACCCGTGAGACTCACGACCTGCGACATGGACGGGTACTTCCATACGACGATCTGGTTCTGGCTGTAGCCGTGCGTCGATACAATCTCGTTCGAGTTCTTGGACCATGAGATGTTGCACACCTGACTTCCTGTGTCGATCTCATTGATCACCGTGCCTTTCACCGTGTCGTGGAATATGATCCGCCTATCCGCCGTTCCTCCACCCGAGGCGAGCAGACCACGCTGATGAGGAGACCAGGCTATGGCCTTGACCGCAGCGGTGTGGTCCGAGAACTTCCAGAGCGGCGTTTCTGACAACTTATCCCAGACCATCAGTTTGTTGTCGTTGCCTCCGCTGGCGAGTTGTCCGTCTTCGCTGTTCCACTTGAGACCGCAAACCTCCTGCTTATGGCCACCCAACTTCCGCATCCATTGCTCAGGTGCCCTTACGTCACGGTGGTATATGTATCGATCGCGCGATCCAGATGTAAGGATGTGCGTATTCCACGCTAATGCGCCGACGCGGGCTGAGTGGCCATTCATCGTCCTCAACCGCCGCGTTTTTTCGGCATCCCAGATCTGCACCAATCCTTTCCCCGTACCTATCGCAATATGCGTGCCTTTTTGTATCCAGGACACACTTGTTACAGTATCGTCTTCGAGCGTGCAAAGCTTGTTGACACGACTCGTCTGCGCGTTCCACATATACACACTGGAACCCAGCCCCACACCTAGCACATTGGCACTGCCCCAGTCGACCAGGTTAAGGTAGAAATCGTCCGCCAGCTCGGGTGCATCGAGAACCTTGAATGGGACCTTGCTCACAGCTCGGGGCTGCCGCCGAGGACTTAAGAGCATCTGCTGACTACCGTACCGAACGGGCGATAAGCTATAAATCTCTGACCTAGTATCCAGGTTCGGACCATGTCTACTCTGTGGGGTCCTCGACGGCGTGGGGTGGCCGGCAGCGTGATGGTGACGTGGTGACATGTATGTGAAGAGATTTTTGTGTGGCGTGGATGGGGTGAAGCTAGAGGGGAGAGCTGGAATGGGATTGGTTGGGGGAGTGTGAGATCTCGTGGAATCTTGTATACGAGTTGTATGTGACGAAGCAGAAAAGTTAGCGTCGGGTGATAAAGTAGGAGGCGTGTTCTGGGGTATTGTGTTCTCAAATAGCTCTTGTCTCAGCACATTGCGAAAGGTGCGATTGGCCTCCTCGGCTGCTCCTGGTTAGCATTCATCATGGGACACGGAAGTGGGTGTATCCTACTTTTTTGAAAATGCAACTCCCCATGCGGTGTGGGCTTTTTTCGCGAGGGGGTGGCTGGTGAACCCTCCTCATGAAGAAGAGCGAAGCCAGCCTCATAGTCTTGACCAGATCGAGAAGGTATGAATCTACGACGATCAGCGAGGGGCTCCTCCACAGCATGAAGACGAGCGAGGCTCGACTGCCGGGGTCATGGGTGACTACTACTCACCTGTCGGCATCGATGCGGCGTCGCTTGCCAATGGGACTGGCAGCCGGGGCGCTGTCCCTTCTGTCGGCAGACAGCTCTCGTGACAGGGCTCGGGAAAGCGTTTCTGCGTCCAACCCAACAGACCCGTTCCTCCCAGTGGAATAGCGACTGCTACGACGGGCGTGTTTCGAGGAGCGGCCATCGAAGTTTGTGCGCGCCTGTAGGCGTTGGCGATCCGGAGGTGGTGGAGTAGCCATTCTCGAGGGTGTGCGGGATACGGAGCCGTTGACATCGGCCGCCGGCCGCTTAGACGGGAGGGGCACCGGCGCAGGCGCAGGCTGAGGTTCTAGCGTCATAATTGCGACGCTCGTCACCTGTGCGTAACTGCGTATGTGACGACACCCGAGGCAGGTCAAGGAGAGGTGATGAAAGGCGCAGTAGCTGAGCGAAGCTCGAAGGGAGAGACAGTAGAGGCGAACGATGGAAGCTGCGTCGCAACGGTCGACCTCCTTGGCGTTCGGATTCCTCTACAGGTCGGTCTCTCTATCGCATGCTCACAAGCAGTCGATCTCGCGGGCCGAACGATGCGCAGAGATAACGGGAACGTTCAAGGCTGTGGGTAGAAGCTATGGGTGTGCTATCGTGGAGTCCAAAGAAGCGAAGGCTAGAGTCGTGGCGTGCGAATATCGAGTAGGTAGTCCTGGGGTACAAATCGTTTGTAGTGATGATGGTGGTAGCAAAGCTTCTGGAAAGCTGCGAGTAACAGACCGACGATTGCTGGGTGGCGATCTGGGGGATTGTTGTGCTGGCGGTTGTGCTGGCTGGTCGTGGTATCGGTGTTGTTGTTGTTTGTTGTGGTGGTGGTGGGAGGCGGAAGCGGAACTGGGAGGTCTGTCTAGCGTGGCGGAGGAGCACTGAGCAGCGAGCGGGCAGGCGGGCGGGCGTGTTGCTATGAGTTGCGCTGTGGTTTGCGCGATGGTGTGCACTGGTCAGGGTAGGGTAGGGTAGCTCAGGGCCCAGAGACAGGGGACAGGAGAGATTGGCGTTGGGGAAGCAAGGAGCCGAAGTGGGCTGCGAGAGCTGGAGCTTGTACCTTAGCACCTTAGGTAGGTGCTTTCAGGCGCCAGGGCGTCAAGTCAAGTCATGGCGCCAGGGAGGACCTCATGCAAATGCACCTGCACCTGCACGCGCAGCCTCTGATGCGCGCCGTTACTTGCGATTCTCCAGCAACAACCGGGCTCCATTGGCTATCTGATTGGTCATCTGGCTCATAGTGGAGCCTTGCTAAATAATGCGATTAGCGAATAACCCCGTAGGAACCTTGCTAGATACCTAGGTACGCGACTAACATACCCGTTACGTGCACAGATGCAAGGGTTCAGACCTTGAGGTCCCGTCCCTGGAAGCAGCCGGGCAACGCCTGGGCCTCTCACGCTTGTTGCTTGTTTGTTTCTGGACGTAGGACTGCCTACCACCTTGTTTTCATCCCCCAGCTCTGAAGACCTACCTCCTACCTACCTTAGGTAATATCTACCTAGTATCTATCTATCCCTCGAGCATGGTCCGATGTGTGATGCATGTCTTCCCGCGGCGGGACAGTGTCTCAACCAACGTGAGGAATTAGAATGGACATCTGCTCACGAGAACATCCATGCCATGTTATTGTTATGGTGAGGGCTGGCCTCGATTGCTTCAGGGGCACTGGTGTCGAACCTGACCCGCGAGAACAACAAAAACAAAACAACAACAACACATGGCCCCTCGAGAGCCTATCACCGGCGTCAGTGGTCACAGAGCTAGGCTTTGCTGTGCTGTGTGGACTGTGGAGGGGGGCTGCGCGGGCCGCATTTACGGCCCCTTTCGCGCATCCCAGGCCCTTGCTGAATCGAAACATAACAAAAAACAGAGTGGTACTGGTAGAGGCCCCCTCGGCCGGCCCCCTTTGAAAACGCGACACTCGACACCCGCGTACAGCAGGCCCCGTTGCGGACCTATCCCACTCGCCCACCTCGCCCATGCATGTCCGTGTTTATTTTCTTGAACTAGCCACTTCCGGCGCCTACGCGCCCAGCCAATTTTCCGACTGGCTCTCGGATCCCTCGAGTAGCGGTCGGCGTCTCGTCGCCCACCACCACTTGACATGATAGGCTGGTAGCTTTCAAGTCGCGTCAATCCGTCTTGGCCTAATTCGGCGCGAACCTGGTCACGCGAAGCGACAATCATCAATCAACCAAGCGTGCCTGCCAAGGAACCTTAGCTCGCCCAAGCAGGCGTTGCAGTTTAGGTATGATACCATGATAATTCACAGTACCTACAGTAAGGTACCTACAGAGTAGGTGCATCATACCTGGTAATAGAATCTCCTCCATCTCATCCCACCTTCAACACGAAGCTGTCTCCTCATTCCACCTCACATGCATTTACGCTGGGCACGGCTAGCTTGCTCCAAGGTTTCAACAATTACCTACCTACCTAGGTAGGTATTTCGCTTTTTCAATCTGCGCATATTGATCTATTAGTCAGCCCACGTGCCTCTAGAAAAGATTCAGCTGCTAAGTAACGTGGGCTGGAGCCGCGGCAAATGCATTCCATCTATTATACTTTAGTATCGCAGCTTACGAACTTCTCCAGCCTGGACACATTTCCGCATCTCGGTCCGAACTAGACAGCTTGAACATATCTAGGCACCTACTCACTCTCGCCCTCGTATCGTTGCAGACTTAGTTTTCTTGACACCTCATATCCACTTGCGTTGACCTATCTTTCCTTCATGTCATCGATGCGGGTATACTCGGATTCATCAAGCTCGGCTTACGTATGTTTCTGTCCTGCCCACTCTAGGCGGCTCTGCCATACAACCTGTACAACCTGTACAACCTGTGCCTTCACTTGCTGCCTATCGCCTACGCCCCTCTTCTTCGCCTGGAGTATGCAGATGCCGTAGCTCCCCGGATGCATCTCTCCGGGTCTTGATCAAAGTCCAATGTGTAAAGGCACATCCATGGATATTCTATGCTCGTGTAGGCCGAGTACGTCCTCGGCGGCTTTTTGCAGAAGATGCAGAGTTTTGGGTCGCATCTGCGTCTAGAACTGGTTCCATCGTGAATAGCGAGAACTTGTTTCTCACCAAGGTTTAAGGGCATTCTGATAATGCACATCACCTTTCGCGTTGGTGGTACATCTTTCAACAGCTCTCAAATATGAAAGGACGACTTGCTTCTTCGCTCCAAAGGCCGATATCTGCATGCCCCCGTATGTGAGCCTTTAATCGCAAGTTCGCCCAACCATTTAACCCGCATAACTTGAACCTCGCAGCACGAGTAGTGCTAAATCTTAACATCGACGTGGTGGCAGAGCAAAGCAACAGGTCTAATATTAGTAAGTCATGAACTGAGATCAACCACGACAACATAACGATAACGCCAAAGAAAGGGGCAACAGGATTGGATCGCTTACGAATAGCAGTGGCTAGCCAAGATGATATGAAAACTGATCTGCTGCAAAAATCAAGCCTTGTCCAGCCACGACAAAGGCGGCATTCTGATGCCCAGAGCAGGGCAGACAGGCTGGACCTGTCCATCAAGCCCGCCAAACTAGCATCAGATGAAGCCGACATCGACAGGCCTGAGATATTGGTATCCCTGCCGACTCATGCCATCAAAGCGTTGTTGAAGGCGGCTGGCCTGCCAGAGTCTCCGTTGATCGAGAGTTATGATCAGAAGAGGTATGCGAAACGAAGAGAAGGCAGCAATCTCACACATCATCTTAACGTATCTAGGTCCAATTCTTCGCGAAGACAGACTGTGGGTTCGTCAACGGCAGCTCAGTGGGTAGCCTGCCAGGCTGACTTTGTTAGCAAACTTGACGAGCCCGTACTACCACCGTCACTTAAAAGCCATTCCCCAAACAACTCAACCGAATCCATCTCTACAACGTTGGGTAGCTTGCTACCAGCCCTCCAGAGTATCAATATAGCAGATCATCAAGGGCTCAGACCACTTATTGCAGAGGACATCGACCCAGCATCCTTCGACCTAGTTGCTCCGCCAGAACCACCTGAGCCTCAGTATTCTGTGGAAATGAAGTCCGAGATGCTCTATTCTGCTGAGCATCTCAAGGTCATTTTTGAAGACCCAAAACATATGCAGAAATTCACAGACTTTCTATACACCTTGAAGCCAGATTCGGTGCCACTCCTAAATCACTATCTAAACTTGGTGAAAGCTTCGAAAGCCATCGGTTATGCCAACGCTCTCATAGGAGAACTGGAACGCATCAACAAAGGGCCGTCGAGTGAGCTTTCCATCACCGAGATCATCGGTAAGTCGCTGATGGGAAGAGCCGACGAGACCTTCGGGGTGCTGGCACAGGAGGAGCTACCGGCGTATGTTTCTCATGTGTGGACGCGGATCGTGAATATAACTATCAAACAGCGTATTGCAAATACCCTGCCGCCCAACTTGTATGATTTATCCGAGGGGCTGGCCGATGTGTACTGCTTGACGGACCCGTCACGGGATGACAACCCGATCGTATTCGCTAGCGAAGGTACAGTTGCTTCAGCCGATATGAACCCAACGTACTGACAGATCGACCAGAGTTTCATAGGGCTACTCAGTATGGTCGACGGTTTGCCTTGGGGCGCAACTGCCGCTTCCTCCAGGGTCCCAAGACTAATCCTCACAGCGTCACCAGGCTGAGGGAAATGCTTAGCGGCGGGAAAGAGCATTGCGAGCCACTGCTGAACTATAGGCGTGATGGATCGGTGTTTATGAATCTGCTTATGATCACGCCCCTATACGACAATCGCGGCAACATACGTTATCATCTGGGTGCTCAGGTTGACGTCTCAGGGCTCCTCCAAAAATGTGCTGGCCTCGCTTCTCTTGGGGAGCTCGTGACGCTGAAACAGAGACAGTCAGAGACACCTGCTGAGGAGGGAGTCGAAACGGCTGCGGAGGGGTGCTCAAGCAGAGATCTCCTTGCCAGTCTTGCCGAGATGTTCACCCTCGGCGACCTCAGGATCGTCCAAGCAGCATTCCATGATGGGAAGTCGTCCAAGTCCAACAGCGCTGGGTCCAACTCGAGCACGGGTAACCAGAAGAGCCAAAAAAGCAAGCACAAGTCTCCTCTCAAAGACTCGGTGGGGGTCAAAACAGAGCCCGAGATCCCAATGGTCAACTCTATGTCGTCTCTGGCACTGACGCCGCTGTCCAGCTCATTGCTCGTTGGCCGCTTCCGCGGCATCCTGGACAACTACCTGCTCGTGCGCCCCGCCCCCAGCATGCGCATCCTCTTCGCCAGTCCCTCGCTGCGCGTCCCGGGTATCCTGCAGTCACCTTTCATGTCTCGCATTGGCGGCACGCAGAGCACGCGCGACACCATCTGGCATGCCTTCAAGGACAGCCGCAGCATCACGACGAAGGTGCGCTGGCTGGCGCGGCCCATGACGTCGTCTCCGGGACGCAGCGCTGCGAGCTCCAGTAGAGGAGCAAGCCCGAGTCCGTCCTCGGGGCGGAGCCGCTGGATCCACACGACGCCGCTGCTCGGCGTCAACGGCACCGTGGGTGTGTGGATCGTCATTCTCGTTGACGACGAAGAGAAACGGAGGGCGCCGAGCGCCCCGCCGATCGAGCTGTTCAATGTCGAGAGGCCGCGCCCGTTCGACGTCGATCTCGGTATTGACGACGTTAATGAGGAAGATGGCGGGGATGGCGAGGGAGGTGGCGAGAATGCTGACGACGAGTCCAACTCCGATGATGGAAGCGTGTCTCCGGAGCAGGTCGAAGGTGAAGTCCTAGCATAGGCATACACTTGCAGAGAAATGCGCAACATTCAAGAAGCCATCGAATGAACGAAGCTGAACAGGCGCAGTGGCTGGCTCTTGGTCCTGGTAAGAATGAGGGATGGTATTGCCAAAATTGCTGAAGTTTTCCTAGATCAGGCTTCCATTCACAGATCACGACACGCAGACATCGAATTAAACGGCTCGTTCATTTTGTCCGACTCAGTTTAGCAACCAGCATCTGTCAAACGGCTGGGGTAGTCCGGTGCAAGTCAAAGATATCCATCATCGCGATACATTTGTTCGAGGCCACGCACAATCACTTCTTCGACAAATCCCACATTCATAAGTTTACAAAGAAAGGAATTTATCACTTTCTCTACGTGTTAGTTATCCGAAAAGCAGATTGTTTACAAGAGGGGGGAGGGGCAAAACATATATAACTAGACATGCAGTTCGCCAGATTGTGATAGAGCCTGGTTGGCAGCGGACGTCCCTCAGTGGTCTTATTCATCATCAAAACTCACTGCGCAGCTCACTCCATATAGCTTTAGAAGCATTCTATCCAGACATGTATTTCACTCTGTATTGGACAATTTGTGCGGGACATCTATCGCCACGTGCTTTTTGAGAAATGTATACCTTCTATGCCTTGGAACAGAAAGCTAGGTAGTTTCTGATTGCGCACGTAACTCCACAAGCTCCGCAATACAGGCCATCGTCCCAACTACCACTTTTTACACGTTCGACATATCGCAGTAGTTTGATGATTGAGCCCTGACCCTTCCACAAAAGAGTCGGGCTTAGGAACGAGGCAACTGTAGAACTATTCTAGACCTGTTATAATGTTGCTATGAAGTTGATTGGTCCCTTTACGATACATCCGATGAGATAGATGTAGGCCAAATCGAGGTTCGTCAGCTATTTCTCACTAGCTATGAAATCTTCAGCAATGTCATTGGGCAAGACAGTAGGTCGAATGAGTTGAAGTGAGGTAGAAGCCCCAAAGGTGAAGCGCCGATTTCATTGACTAAACCACCCCTTAGTAACTTTTCAGTCCGTTATGTGGCGGAAATTTACTGCACATGTTGATATATAACAACCCAGATGCTCGCCTCTAGCTAGGTACCTTGACTCTTGCAACTGACAGAAGTGTGAGCCCACCTGAGAACTCACAATGACATATATCCCTCCTTTCCAGAAATACCTCATCTCCGACTTGATCACTGTTTTTGCTTTGACGACTGAAAGACCATGACGGTCAATGGGGTAGTTTGATTTCGATACCATTTTGGTACATAGACGGTTTGAAGTCTGTGTATGCTAACACGACGGTCAAAACAGTACAGCGGTACCAGAGGCAAAGCAGTCATTTGGTTATTATGATACACAGGTGTCCACAGCCCCCACCACTCCCCCGATGGACTGAAAGTGTATGCATTAGCTGGAGCATGGCCACGATAATACCGACCAGAGCGTTAATGGCCACGAGCATCAGTTCACGTGGTGGCTTTTTAACACAACCAAGATTCTCGGTGGCCACTGTACTAATTGCGAATTTAAAACGTAGCGATGACATGCAAGGCATACAGGGCCAAACCCCAAGAGCTTGGTTCCAATAGTATCTCCTCTGTGCTCACTAACTTCTGCTTCTCAGCTTTGGTCGTTGTATAACGTCCACACTTTCTTAGCCATGTCGAAGCTGCTTTTGATGACGGTGAGCAAGACTTAACACACCCAGCAAGCTGATGGTTCAAGAGCGAGTGTCTTCGCATGATCTTGATAGTTGGGCTGTCTGTTTGGGTGTGACCAGCACATCAATACAGCAACGGCGATTGCCGTCGAGGAATTTGCTTGCTCATTAGTGGCGATCATCGATAGCATGATGTGGCCATCTGTGGCAGTTCTGATCTATTTACGGACATCCATAACCATGTTAATACTCATCGCCGATACGATTAACAATGGCTTTATTGAACACTATCATTCCAAGCCATCCAGGCCTCAACGATAAACAGTCCATCAATACATTCATGCCAGGCTCGGTGTGGCCGAACTCTCCCACATGATCGATGTTCATGCGGTGCTAGTGATACCTAAACTTAGAATTCACACACTGGTTCTACATCGTTATACACGTTTCTATTTGCCATCGGCAGTATAGGGGGCTGACAAAAGAAAAGGAAAGCGAAACAAGTACTTTCGGCACCAGCCTTCCCCATCTCGACCCCAACATTCCAAGAGGAGGGTGGTCTAGAATGGGGGGGCCTCCAGGTGTGCCACGTAAGGCGTGTGGCGAACATGCCCTCGGCAAGCAAGCTGTCTCGACAGCGAAGAAGAACGAGACAGCGCTGGGACAAGACGAACACGTGGAGATCTAGGTTGTTCGGCAAGGCGATGGTAAATGATGCAGTGATAGCCACACGGAGATATCTGAGACCCATCACGTCGCGCATATCTAACGAAATCCCACAACCACCTCCGCGGGCGACAGCAACGCTAGTTGACTGCGTATGTGGCGACGGTTGACTATTTGCCTATAGGGCCAAACTACTGGGGGCGCCCACGGCTCCCATTTGCCTATTTGAGCTGGCGGAGGTTGGCATCTAGACTCCCTGTTTGACCTCCATAGGATTCTTGATGATGGACTGGCACGTCTGGGCAGCGCCTCGACTCCCAATCTCATCCAGGTAGACACAGAACCGATAAATCACAACGGAGTGAGCATTTGTCAACGACGTTTCCTCACAGCACACACACTACGTAGGAATTGCGGAATTGCACCGTCGTGTTGCGACCTCCAAGGCCTGTAGCGAGACCATCTCGCTAGCCGATGTTGGGTAGGACGTCATGGGAATAGTGGAAATGAACCCGAGACAAGTACAACCGTTATGGTGTGCGTATTATGATAGACAGCAAGACTCGGTAGTACCCAAAGGTCAGGCTGTTCAAGCTAAGACGGGCATTTGGATCGTCCGGCGTGAACCAATTCCCCCCCCCCCCCCCCCCCCGGTTTCTACGGCATAGCGTCGTACCAGCCCAGGTGAGCGTAAGACGCATTGCCGGCTCCCTCACACGTAATTCTTATGTTTAAGCTGCAAACAAATCTATTGGATAGTCAATATCGGCATTTTCGACCGAGCTTGGTTTGATTGAATTATTTTATGCGCGTCTTGATATGAAATCATATTCCATCCATTCATCAATCATCTCCTTTTCGAACAGAGTGCGTGTGGCGGTCAGCATGCTCTATTTATACCGATACAGGTATCTGACCTAGGTATGCAGGTGTGTGTGCAACTTGAAAGGCAGTGAAATGAGCAACGCGTGGTTGTATTGACTAATACCCATGGGTACACCGATACAGTACACACCAACTGAGGCCTCTACTTATACTTCGCCCCCAACCCTCGATGATTCGGTACTTACCGGTAATTAGAAGGAAGGTAGAGTGGAATGGCATACGTGATGTCGATCACGGTATCCGGAGTCCGTGTTCTCTGGATTATGTGGTATTCCTTCGACGGTGGATCAAAATGAGCCAGGAAGTTGACTTTCCTACATATGGACGATGCAATAGGGAAAGGGGAGTGCTTTTGCTTGACAAGATTCGATGCGTTGGCGCCCCATTCACCGTTTGTGGATTCTCTGGTCCGTAACGGTTCTGGCTTGACGATTCCGCCTCGCTGGTGTGCCTCGAGGCGGAGTCTCTCATCCAGCTAATGTACGAGTAAATCGTCAACTGACTAGTCTCTTGCAAGCTCCCTAAAGCTCTACCAAGCGCTCGGATGATTCCACCGATGAGAGAAGCCACGATCGTGAAGCGCAAAGGCATGGTTCCTTGATGGAGGTGGGACATCGCAGGGATATCTTTGGAAAAAAAAATACGCCACGACATCACTCGTGCCTGATGATGCTGGAGCAATTGAAGATGCTCTATATCGCGAGGCACCTAGATGACAATATGGAAGCTTTTCGACAGGGATACTGGTAACTAAAGGATTGTATACTGTACCTGGGTTGCTTCTTCAAAATCATGCTAATATTGCGGTATGTTGCACTTATCCAAAGCATGCCTAAGGCGATATTTGTGATGTGAGGCCGACATGTATTTGGTGGAAGGATCGCCTCAAGGCAAGAAGACTGTAGAGAGCGTGGCGCGCAATCTAGAAGCAAGCACAAGCTCATAGTATTGGACAATAATCTCCGATAACATGCAGGCGCATGACTGCTGTTGTACACTCTCCAAAGGCAGCACGATCGAAATCAATGAAAAGCCACTGATGCTTCTGGGCTTGTCCACCGTGTCTATTGTCCAGGCTTACGAGTATGAGAGCCAATGCTGTCTTTCCGGGGCATCAATAGAGTTGAATGCCGATGCAGCCACCCATTCGCTCTAAAGCGGCCGTATTTATTATGTGGCGCCTCTCAACCTACTCACTGACCGGAAAGTTCCTGGTGGCAGTCACTACATCCACTCCTTGGACATTGTACAAAAAAGGAGCAGGCGAATCAATCAAAAGTACTGACAAAGGCTCTGACTAGTTGAGATATCAGTATAGCCTCTCATTAAGCCACTCGCTGCAAGTCGATAGCACCTTGCTATGTTTCGATTAAGGCTCGACGACCCGTTACCCGGCTCGATTGCAGCCTTTTGCAAGAGTCAAAAGTTACATGTGAAGCTGCTTTCAAGTGCTCATGCACGACCGAAACCCCTCAAGGATGCTGCTTACCATGGCCAAAGCTCCCAAAGCTGCTTGTCAAGGTAAGAATCCAATAACTTGGCAGAGGATTCAGAAGGGATTGGCTTATGCATGTTGGCGGAGCAGTCATTCATCCCAAGCGGGCCCCTCTCGTTCTTCTCGTACAAGAAACGAGCACGGTACATAGGCAAATACGAGGTTAATGCATATCTTACAGTACTCGTACACATAAAGCTGCAGGGTTGGAGGAGTTGGGGATTTACAACGAATGGTTGGTCACGCAGGGAAAATGAAGGGCGTTTCGAGCTACGACTTTTGCCAGTCGCTAGTACCGGAGGGGGATCGTTAAGCGCAGAGGGTTCCATTGAGAGCGGGTTAACGGAGCGGAGCGACGCGGGAGCCCAGAGAGCCGGTACGCTCCAGGGTTAGGATCACCAATGTGGTGGGTGCCCAGGGAGCATCGTGTGTCTGCGTATAATTACGTACATAGTGGGATAGCTACGTATTATGATCGTGGTAATATGTCAGCCCCTGCATGTCGTTTTGCAACCCATTATGCTCGTAACTTAAAGGGCAAGGGCAGAGTAGCAAACGAAACCCCAAACCTGGAGGACGAATGGTGGGATCGCATTTATTGCCGATTGTGGAGAAATGGAGCAATGGAGCAGTGCATGTCCCTGTGGAATGGATCGACGTGAGGGGGATTCATGGCTCAGGCGACAGTCAGTGTTGTCATAACATCGAGCATCGAGGCACGCGAGGGTTGATGGGACCAACCATTTCCGTCTATGCAAACGTAATCTCGATTTCAATCTGGTCGTTGAGGGAGAGCTTACCCGTAATATGGTTGGGACCATCTGGCCAAGAGCAGATCTTTGCAGTTCTTTATGAAACTGCGTCTTCTTGGACGCCATCGCTACGATACTTCCCACCCGAGCCACCTTTCCTCGTGGCACCCGACCCAGCTCGCTGGGACGGTTGACATACCCTTGCTGTATCGACAGGGTTCTCTTAATTTGGTGGCTTGGAAAGACACGACAAGACACACACCCTCGACAGAACCCGTGCGAGATTCAGGCTCTCAAGCTCTCTGCGATCCTGAATCCTGTCACAGGGGACCCCTGAACGCTCACCATAGTTGGTGCCTACTGTCTGGGCACGCCTGGGCATACGAGGGCATGTTGGAGGTGTTCGGACAGGGTTGACAGACATGTCGCAGAAGAGATTGGGTTGTCGCCAATCTATGGAGTAAGATCGTATATTACAGAGGTTTAAGTGCATCCAGGCCCCCTGGCACGCTGGTGCACCATGTGCTGTGTGCGCAACACGACAAGCTCCAATGAGCATGGAAATTATGAAGTGAACAAAAGAAAACCGTGAAGGATAGTTTATGCACTCCTCATGGTCTGGCGAGCTAACGGTCGGATTGGTGCCTAAGTACCAAATAACGATGGAGCCCTCGTACCATTTCTGCGTGTGGTTTTGCCGCCAGCACTTAGTCCTGTTGTCGGCTGCAGTCAACAATGCCTCTTATGCAAGAGTAGCACCTTGACGAGTTCTCATTAACCCAAGCGCGGGATTGACATCTGGCTTGCAACCCCACCCCCCTGGTTACATCAAGTAGCGCCCTATGTGTATAGCCGAGATACCCAACGCATGGTGTTGCTCGCTAAATTACCTACTCAGTAGGTAGTGGTGTCTGTGACTTATGTTGGCCATGCCGGACTGTTTGACACGATCTTGACGCGAGCGCCACAGTAAAGGAACAAGGTTGCAATGTTCGAAAGCCCCGGCAATTACCGGTGGCCGGGCTATGCCAGGGGGTCATGAGTTTAGCGCAGTAGCGCACAAACCTTGGGACTTTGTTATTGTCGTAGGTAGTACTGGGTACCTAAATATGAGATCAATGCCAGGGGCCAGGGCAGAGTTGGAGTAGCTTGAATTCCCCCAAAGCAGTAATCGGGGTCTTCTACAAAGCCCCAGCTGTGGTGCAACCTTGTTACGAAGGGAGAGAGTCTCCCAGCAAAATGTTGATAGTCACTGGTCGCATAAGAAGAGCAGACGCTGAAGTCCTTTGATAATCTTGATGATATGGTACGACAATCACGATACAATAACCCGATGGCAATGAAGAGTATGGGGGGTATGTCGGTTGGTCTGTCACTGACGGGCGCCGCAATTCTTGGCCTGAGCAGAGAATGGCGTTTGACTGGTTCATTGGCATTTCCGTAGCCTGTCAGGGTTCTGGGTTGACTTCCAATAGGGACGGGGACCCGAGAGAATGGGTTGCAATCGGAGCTAGCGTGAGTTGTTCGTCTCGAAATGGCAAATGGTAGTGTCGTTCGTGTGAGGACTTGGGCTGAAATTGGATTAGGGGGTTTTGTTGTTGTTGTCTGTGCCACGTCTGTGTGTGTATGTGTGTGTACTATGTATGTCTGTATGTAAGGTCGTGTTGCTGCAGCTTCGCTATTTTGCCCATGTCGAAGCACCCAAGAACCAATGCAGCTGCTAGGCTACATGTAGTTTCGAACAGAGGGGAAAAGAAATAGAGTAGAGCAACCTACCTTCCTTTCGGTCCCGAAGATAAGCGCGCCTATATACCTACCAGGTAGGTACCTATGTAGTTAAGGCTAAGAGAGTTAGTGAGGTAGCGTAAGTGGTCAGTCAGGGCTAGTAGGTTTGTTGTTGATGGGTAACCAGAGCATTGGAAGGGCCTGGACTCATCAATACCGATATGACAAGTAGTAATAACCTTAAATATTGTGCAACTCTGAACAGAGGCTTGAACCAGGCACCATGAGTTCTTGGAGCTTACGTCAGGAACCACCGGACTGAGTTATTTAGCACCGGCGAGTGAGAGAGTAAGTGTGAGTAAAGAAAGTACTCGTAAGCGAGGACGAGCTTGGCGCCTTTGCGAGCTCATACTTACGAGTTACTCGTAGAAGGAAGCAGGGAACGCAAGAATAGAGTGTGCTACGGTAGCTGTACATCGATCGCTGTTCCACTCCCTTCCCAAAAAGTGATGGAATGCGACCACACGAAACATCGCGAATCGCACATGACCGATGGCTTCAAGCCTTGTCGGGATCCGGAAGATCTGTCGAGCTTCTATGCATCATTCCAGATCGCCATCACATATCATCATCCAGCAGATTCATTAAATATCCCAGAGTGTCGAGTGTGTTGGTTGGTTGGCACGTCGTGCGTCCTGAAACCCGAGTCGGCGACCATCAAGGATCACGGACAGCCAATCGTCGCTCGAACGCACCGCACTGTGTTGGCTTCTCCAAGTTCAGGGTGCCAGTCGTGTCAATCCCCTGCTCTATATGTGCCAAATTTAGCCAGTGTAGTATCCATAACCTGCTGGCCGGATAAGACTACCTTATTGTGTCATTGACAAGATGTATGTCGGTACCGGTTGATGCGACCGTGCTGGTATCTACGAGTACTCGTAGGTGACAACACCATATTATCCCTTCCTATTTGGCTATCGGATGTACGCATACGCTTTGGAACCAACATTATCTGACCAGACTCTAGGATGGTGATGATGGCTCAAGACATGGTGAATCTCGATGATGTATTAGCCCCTCAGTGACGCAGATCAAAGTCTGAAAAATCCCCCATTTATCCGCTTTACTTTACAGCTATTCGCTACGTAGAAAGCGTATAGTGCAGATCATGAAACATCTTCACCGTTATCGACTGAACGGCCTGGTTTAGTATCTACGAGTACTTTAAACATATGTACTTAGCAGCCAATGCTCGCGAGTTGGAGTAGCGATCGACAATCTGCTTCGCTTTCTACACGCGCTATGTAGGGGTGAAAGATATGAGGCCAGGGTTCTATTGCCAGAGTTATAGTAGAGGTGAGTTAAGCGACGGGATTGATGTTGGTAACAGGGCACTTATATTGCAGTGTTATCATCATCATGATACGCGCATTTACCTTCATCGGGGGTCAGTACAACTATCCAAGCATGGCAGTCGAGCGGGAATGGTGAACCCTGGGCATTCAGCTGCCCTTTCGCAGAAATTCTTGCCGAATTAGGAGATCTGCTGTTACCGGGTATGGGTTAGTTAGTGAAATATATGTAATGTGGCCAGCACTCCGGTGGATATATTGTATGCCAGGATATCCCTTTCTGGTCTCTCAAGGCGAGCAGGGGCAGCCCATGGGGGAGATCAGCACCGGAAGCACATCTTCAGTGGAGTGGAGGATTCATCCCCCTGCCCGCGAGGGCGGAATTAACCCGAACAACATCTCCCATCTTGAGGCTCAATTGTTCCACCGAAAATAAATCGATCGATGGCTTGTATGGCAGAACCAAGAACCACAGCAGATCATGGTTTGGCTCAGGAGGAGGGCCGCTGAAAAGAACCATAGTATGCGAGTATGTTCCCTGACCTCGGTGTCAAGTCTGGCCATTTGTCATTGACCGATGCAAAGAAGCGGTTGGGGCTAATCCTCTGCGCTTGTCATGCACGAGTTCGCTATCCTGAGCTTATACTATGTAAGGTAAGCATCTGGTGCACACGTACCTAAAGGTATAGATAGTACCTAGCACGCATAGCTGCAGCATTATTTGAAGCCACAGGCCGGCACTTGCTCGCAGTATTTCTCGTCTTGGTCTTACTTACTCGTAGTAGTTCGGTGTCGGTACTGTACCTCACACCCTGACACGCCTGAGTGGGCATCCACGACGCTATCTTGACAACTGGTTTGATGCTAGCAATGCCTTGGCTTCGACTAATCTCATATTGGGTAGAACGCGGAGAATAAATGCATGATCTACAAGGCAGTCGAGAGTGCGCCTTGCCCCGGCGAGGCCCCCGGTCCGCTTGTCCTCTCTCGGCCGATGGTGCAAGACTCCCCATCCGAGGCCCATGCCAGTATGGTTTTGTGGTCTCGTTTAACCTTTCTGCTTTGGGACATCTGCCATCTTGCTATTGGCTATACGTTGGCTCGCAGTTGGCAATTAACCATCTCCCCTCGCTCCCCTGCTCATCTCCCTTTGGCCGCCCTTATGGGACGGACCTTAGACAGGCGACATGTTAATAAGATGCCTATCCTGGCCAGCCTGTTCCTCCATCGTCGCTCTGGCCACTCCTGTTAACTTTTCAACTTCAGATTATCCACAACAATTCCATGGCAGTCTAACGAATCGGGCCAAAAACTCACTGACATGCTTCACCACCTCGACCGCCCTAGCTTATGAAGCTGGGCCAATATGTCAGCAAGACATCCTGGCCGAGATCAACTGTTGATGTTGATATGTTGCGATAGTAGCTCTTGTGACCATGACCCCGCATCAGAATTACACAGTATCGTTGATAATAGGTAAGTATGATCGACATCAATGACATCAATGACATCAATTAGCGGAACGCGTCAATGGAGGCCTGGGGCATTCATCAACGATCGAGACGATGCCGTGGTGGTTTCTGTCTTCTTCGCCCTGTCAACATTCGACAACAGATGTTGCCGTTTGGTCTCAATGCTAGTGCCATTCACCATGCTATCCACAGTAGAGACATGTGAGTCCGAATAGTTAGGATGTTTAAGAAAGAGGTTCTCGACTCGACATGTGAGCATCTACACTACTCAGTCCGCGCGGGAACCTGATGCGCCAAGAAATCCTCCCACCTGATGTTCATCAACCTTTGAGGGTAATTAGCGCTAGCGTGAGAGGATTTTGTTCGCCAGCATGGTTGAGTCTGCTCGCGTGAAGATTGAATGATCTCAACATGGCAAGGTGTTGCAGTTGCAGTCCTGCTTTGCGTCTTTGCCTGTCTCGGAGAGCGCAACGAATATAATTGATACATGGTTAGATAGGCTGTGCTTAATGCTGGGGATCAATAAAGTTCGACTATTATTCCTACACGTACATACTACCTAATGTTACTATGTGTGTACCATCCTTCTAGTTTTAACCCGGCATGGGCTTTCTTGGTGGTAACGCATGGCAAACAGGGATGCGAGTACTACACTAGCGCTTATTTTCAATATCCCTGCTCCGGAGAGATAGACAGGCCGATCTCTCTGTGTTCAGGTACGCGATACAGCGACAATAACAGCGCTTTCGCCAGGAATTTGAACTCCATGTAGCGTTTTGCCTACTTACTTTGCACAACAGGAGAGCAAGACGTACGAGTAAGGAGAACCACTATGAGGCTCTGCCCTCCATTATCAGGCAGGATGCTACCCAGTACGCATTTATTTCTGATTTTGGTCGACTATAATCCGCAGCATTGGGGAGTCCCCCAACGAATTGTCCGTGGCATTCATTTTTAGATTATCCTCCGGAGTATCTTACCTAGGTAGTGCTGCAGCGCCAAACAAATGCACACCTATCCAGCCACTATGTATCATTGCTGTTCGGGTTGCAGGGTTCCAAGTTCACGTACGAATAGCTGTAAGGAACCCAGATGATTACAGGACCTGAATGCTTCACAACTGTCTGCGTAGGGCTGAAGGGTTCTCTGTGATCCTTGCTCATAGCTATCTTCGGACACTCATAAGGTGCCAAAGCAACCAGTCATCACGCCACCAATGCGCATTCCACTGAGATTGGGAGAATGCCAACGGGCTCAAGTCTCCCTCAACCCTAGCTGCTCTGCTAAAACGGGACTGCGACATTGATGTATGTAAGACCCCGTGGAATGCACGAAGGCTTGTTCCATTGGCGTTCCATTGATGTTCTGACAAGCCAAGATAACATGTGGTGGGAGCATTTTGCGGCACAGCCGGACGCCCACCACGTGCCGTTGACGATCACGAGTTCACTTCTGCCATGCGGCCTGTCTTACAACTGCCCTGAGCGTTTGTTGATGAGTAACATAGATATCGAGGCCTCGGTTCTATTGTTGCCTTAGGTTCCACTCGCATTGCGAGTAAGCTAATAATCACCGTGTCATAGAACTGAGTTGGATATGTCTCCCGCGAAGCGATCTATTGCCTCGGGTGGTGTGGATGTAAATGTTCGCTCGTACCGAAGTAACAGCTCATGAATGTCGCAAAGATCCCAAGCTACTATTAATAAACAAAAGTTGAGACTTCTTAAGCCACAAAAACATGTGCATTTCTTACCTCGATGTATATACCCCCCACACACACACCTGCAAGCCGATGTCGTATTAATCGTACTCTGACCAATCACGGTCATATAGCTCGTCACTACTTCCAGTGAGCCCAATCCCGTAGTATGTGGTTTCAGTGGTTGATCTGCCTTCTACGCTACACCTTAGCATCGGCAGCCCGAAAGAGACGGGGTTAACTCTATTGACAATATGAGACGATGTCGACGTCGGTGCGCAGTCGAGACTGCTCAAGTTGTGCGCGACGCACGACTCGTTGGACACCAGATCGGCGAATTGATTGATTGGTCGGATGGCTACATCATGCATGTCACTTTGTCCTATCTCTCCTCATCTCAGACAGCGCAACTTAAGACTCACGTCTCACACCTCCGAATACAGCGAATTGCATCTAGAGGTTAAGTAGCATTCAATAACCAAACCGACACGAAATGGTTTGGATACGCAAGGTGAGAGAAGTATGACGATGAAGCAAATGTGTTACATCATGTGTTATGACTACTCGACCACGCTGATCAACCAGTATATGGCGCACTCGCGATTCGAGACATCCCTTTCAACCTTGCTTGCACGTAAGGTAGTGGGATCCTACTATGCGCATCTGCGCTGAGACTAGTGTTATGTAGCGCTTCTGGTATTGTCAATGCGCTTATACCTAGATATCAATGAACCCATGACTAGGTAAGTAAGTAAGCAGCTTCTATCAAACCTAAAAGCCATGAACATGAACTATGCACAGCCGACACATTGTCTGCATGACTTCCACCGACATGCCTTCACCAAAGCACATTGCCTCGGACGTGGGGTAGACGTGCGCATCGTGTCCCACCGTCATATAGGTTTGACTAGCTCACGACGGCTTCGATAGCTTCGGCATCGCAAGAGTGGAAGCTTCAACGTCTTGGAAGCCGGAAACCCTTGGGCTAGTAAGGGTCCAGCCTCGACAAGACCCTGAGATACAGCAATCGTACAATCACCAGTTCACACACGGAAATCTAGACCCACTAGTAGGCGTTTTCAAGCCTGCCCTCGTTTGTCTTTACCAGATTCAGCATTGTGGCTTTACCATAGGGTATAGCGTCGTTCTAAGCATGATAGCACAGGACTCAGGGGACACTATATAGGCAGACTACCGACCAAAAGCACCTCAAGCACCTCAAGCACCTCTGGCATGGTTGGGTCGTCTTAGTAGTCCAGACAGCGTTGACAGCCGGCCCCACGAGTTAAACACCAAATATGCCTGGGGCCAACGCCACTGCTATTTAGGATGGGAAGGAAGAGCGCCCTAGTTTGCAAGTGCCCGCGATTAGAGGACCGGGTCAGCCCAAGGCTCTGGAATCGAACCTCACTCACCATGTGTGTTCAAACGGGCCAACGGCCGAGACTATAGCATTTCCCAGTGCTAGGCTACAGGTCCAAACGCGTGTATTGTCTCGCGTCTATTAGAGCTAGCCATACAAATCTCTCCTTAGGTCGGGACTGTACCCCGATTGGGGGACGGCGAGACAGAATAGGCGCTGGCTTGTCACTCCCGACTCTGGAGGAGGCGCCCTGTGACTAGGGATAGCATACATCCGGAAAACAACAAAATCCAAAAGTACGGAGGCACACCATGTCTGAACATGCCGCTTGAGTGTGGTGTGTGTGTGTGTGTGTGTGTGTGTGTGTGTGTGTCAGCATCTGGTGCTCCCGGCAATGTTTTGCTTTTCTTGTTGTCAAGGAACAACACAAATACTGAGATTGATCTGGCAGGCAAGGCGTCTATAGGACTTGTCCATGACGCTTTCCACGCATTCAGGTTGCACCGGATGGTGAAGAAACAGAGAGAGATGTCAGGGATCATCTGGTACTGGGGGGATGGCCGACAAGGGTGGCTCCTGTCGCTCGCATTTTCCGGGACCTTGGAATGCAGGGGCCAACAAGATCAAGAAGTATTGTATTTGAAGTACCATGCAGGACTTTGGGAGGCCCCTACCTGCTCTCGAGCATGAGATAGATGTCATGTACTCATAGTCCCGTTTGGAGTGGATGGGTAATTAAGTACCTACGGGTGAAGACATCCTCCCAACGACGACCCACTCGTCCAAAAGTCATCAAGTGGACAAACAACAACTCCCGTAAAGGACAAGGACAGGCTGGGGGGGATCAACCTCCCAGCAGACAGATGAGACAGTTGCTGTGATGTGTGATGTGTGATGTGTGATACACACATATACACTGTATTATACAATCGATTTTGCCGTGCCCGTTGGTGTGGAGAGGTGTTGACATTGGGACAGCTCTGGCTGCAGGGGGCAGTGCGGAACTAAAGCGCGTCAGCAAGATTGATCTTGGGATGGGACGGTACCTAGGTACCTACCTACCCACACCGTGATTGCATCCCGAGCGGACGAGCTTGTAGTTGCAGGTCGGTAGGTAAGGTAGAGAGACGGGGGCTGCCGAGCTGTTCATCGCACTGTATCAACGCTGCGACAGTGAGCGCCCGACTCGGAAACACTTTGGCCTGCCCGAGGTCTGCCTGTCAAAGACAAATTAAACTGCGGTGGACTTTGTTGCGTCAGGGGGTTATTACAACCAAACATCCATCGCTTTGCGACGACTCCTACCTTACGAGTACATACAGACATAGTATACGAGTACCTACATACCTCCCACATGCTACACGGCAATTAGGTACCAGCTGTGAGGCCAGCAGTGCTCAGTTGATCGTGAATGCATGATATCCCTCCCATCGGCGAGGCCCACACTGTATTGTCAAAAGGACAGTGAACCTTGCCTACCTAGCTGGGTAAGATTTTTCACAGAGCAAGCGGCCGTGGAATTGGGACTCTGTTTAGTTGACATCATGGTAGACGGACGGTTGACTGACCCTCTGTTTCAGTCCAGGCTCTAGTATCGTGTATCGTACTTCAATCTGCACTCATGTAGCGTCCTTAACACGAGGGGCATCGGCCTCCTCGAGTGCGGTGGGTAAACCTCCCTAGAGTTCAAGCCCTCCTCATCCTTTAACGCAAGTAAGCTCTCCATCTACTTAGCTACATACTCCGTACTTTGCTAGCATCACACCATCAACTATCCTCACAGTGGGGGGACGGGATGCCTACGGAGTATAAGTAGGAAAAGTATGTGGAAGGTACTAACTCGACATGGTCGTTTGTAGGCCGGAACTCAGGGAAATGGGCATCCTTTACCGCCCTCCTAGATTCAAATTGCAGGCCGTACACTGTACCCATTGGATTCCTGTGCTGCGGCCTGTTGTGTGTCTTCATCCCTGTCCCCCGTCTGCTTTGCTGTCTGGTGCTGCTGCGCTAGTCAGCCCCCTGACCTGGCCGTCAGAACGACCTCAGCGCTGGAGGACAGGGGACCCAGGGGACCCAGGGGAGCAGTAGCGCGGTATCTAGGTACGTACCGGTACGTCGTGACTTGCATGGGCCCCCCTGCTACCGTCAGCGCTGGCGCTGGCGCATGTGCCCATGTACTCCGTACCCGCCTAGATCGTCCTGCCCTATGGCCCACACGTGTGGCTCTACCTAGATCCCGTCCAGAAGACGCCCACCCGAAATAACATGCGCCTGGCTCGCCCTCCTCTAGCTTGCTCATGTATAATATGATCTGGAGCCCCCAAGCATCAACATGATGGCTTCTCTCTATTCACAGCTCCACAATATCTGACCAAACGAAGAGCTCGCTTTGCCGAAGCTCACCTCGCCTCTTGTACACTTCCTTCCAACATAGACGCACATATATCTATACCTCTCCTGCTTCTCCTTGTCGTAACACTATCTATCTATCCATCCTGTTGCATAGCTAGAGGACAAGGCATCAGCATTCAGGGAGACCCCATCAGGACAGACAGTCTATATCAGTTCACCACGAGTCGATTTCCCTCGTTCAACTTTGATCATCGCCAGCGACAAGTCAAGGGAATTTGTTGCATCTGACACTCAACACAAAGGCGCGAATGTGAGATTCACTGCTCCTCGGTGGCAAGCTGCGTCGTCTGGCCCGAGTTCCCGTAGCTGACCAGCCCTTGAATCTGCAGCGCGCTTTCAGCGATTCGGATTATACCGCCCAAGCACGACAGCAGCGTCAAGCAACAGGAGGATATGATGACATTCACAGCTAGCCATCCATATAAAATGTTGCAGCGGCCGAGCCACGAGCAGGACTTCATGCTCTTCCCGGACTCATCGGCACGAGCTGGCTACACATCACCATCCATGGACATGAGCCCCAGCAGTTTCGCCTTCACACGAAGCCCCCACGCCGGCTTCATGTCAAACCCGGCCTTTGAGAATGGCGTGGCCCACCCGGATGTAAATGCATACATGTACCGCGGCAGGACATCGCCCGGCGGATGGTACGATGAGTGCGAACTTCGACTCCCATCGTCCAACCTGTCGACAGCGTCCGCCCCGTCGCCGTCGTCGACGGTGGAATCACCTGGTTCGAACAACGGGCCACCGGGCTTCATCTCCGAGTACCAGCCGTCGGGCATCAGCGTGAACCCTAGCATCGTCGGATCGAACGACTACTTCACGGGAACCGAGTACTCACCGTTCGCGGGCCCAGGTATGGAAGATTTCCCTGTGACCTTCGACAGCAAATCCACTTTCGTTGGTGAGTTGGCGTGATATCCCTCCTGCCACTGTGTTCCGTGCCCTGCTCTCGGAGCGCCCTCCGTCTCCGTCTCTCTTTCTTGTCTCTTGTGTCCGTCTCTGGCTGCACACCGTTCACCGCTCTTCCTCCGTGTAACCGGCTCTTTCTCGCATCTTTCCTTGCATGTACTGGTTGTGGTGGTCGGAGCGATGCCTCGGCCCAGTGAGTGCCGGGTGGTTGTGAGTTGCAGGGGATGCACGATGAGTGTCGTCGCCCACGGTCGTACTCACAGCCCTGTTTGGTGGGGATCCCGACGCAGCTAGACGCAGCGAGGGCCAACGGGAGACGCCGGCTGGAGACACAGCGCCAGCCTGTCGGTCTGCGCCTCGCAGCAGTTGCAGCATGCTCCACAATTTCATTTTTGTTTCTTCGTGTGTCTTGTAAACTGGCGGGACGGGGTGACTGGGTTCAATTGAGGCCTCACCGTCGTCGTGCTGGGGGTGTTTTCTTTCTTTTTTTAATCTTCTTGCATTTAATGCGTATGGCAGTCTGTTGTTGTCGTCTGTCGTCATAAACCAAGACACCTACCTACTTAGTTGTCAATCGGCTTGTGCTAACTCATCCTCTCCCACCCTCAGATTCTTCACTTATACACCCCGAAATCCGCGGCCCCATGGTCCCCCCACCACCCATGTCGGCCTACGAACACAGCGGTTACTCGCCCCAAAACCAGTATCCCCATTCACCAGCTCTCTCCGGTACCACATCTCCAGCTCCCGTCATGAGGACTGGCAGCCAATCACCGTACATGCACACCTACCACCAGCAATACAGCCCCTATGCGATCCCACCTACGCAACACGGACGGCGCCCAAGCTTGTCGTATCAATCGCACACTAGTTCGCATGAATATGCTTACAACAGCGATGAGTCTGAGAAGAAGCAGCGATGCCCGCATCCCGACTGTGGGAAGACCTTCAAGGACCTGAAAGCCCACATGCTCACCCACCAGACAGAGCGGCCTGAGAAGTGTCCGATCCAGACATGCGAGTATCATGTGAAGGGTTTCGCACGGAAATACGACAAGAACAGACATACCCTGACCCACTACAAGGGCACCATGGTTTGCGGCTTCTGTCCGGGCTCTGGATCGTCGGCCGAGAAGTCCTTCAACCGGGCCGACGTCTTCAAGCGCCATCTCACTGCTGTCCACGGCGTGGAGCAGACGCCGCCCAACAGCCGGAAGAAGAACTCGCCCTCGAACAGTGGTAAGAAGCTTACCGGCTACGCCCCGGACGCTACGGGAAAATGCTCTACCTGTTCAGCTACCTTCTCCAATGCGCAAGACTTTTACGAGCATCTTGACGACTGTGTTCTCCGCATTGTTCAACAGGAAGACCCAGCGGAGGCTATCAATGCCCAGCGCCTAGCGGAAGTCGAGGACGACAAAGATGTCAAGCAGACATTGGAGAAGAACCAGCTACCGCTGACTACCCAACCCGTCGCCAACTCGGAGGATGACGAGGATGATGACATGGCTGAGGAGGAGGAGCTATACGACAATGCCGGCCAGGCCAGGAAGCTGAGCTCGCCCACCAAGAGGAGGAGCAACCCCCCGAATGGTGTGCAGAAATCGCGGGGCATGACGCATTCGCGGGGCGGAGTTCCTGTAGCAACGAAGCCCAAAGGCCGCAAGAACCGCCAGAACTACCCGTCCTCATGGGGATTTGACAAGGGCCAGATGACGATGAAGAAGCGCGTCCTCACTGTCTTCGATGGGCCGAGACGTCTTGCGAAGGACGACATGATGCTCTCCACTGAGCACGAAGTGCGCGTCAAGCTATCCGATGGCAAGTCCTATGTGACGGACCTTGACGTCAACACGCTAGACCGCGCCAAGGGCTTTCTCGACGCCACTGCAGAAGAAAAAGGCATCTGGATTTCCGACGACCCGACAGAGGAGGACATCGCCCGGATGATTGAGATGAGCCAGCAGGTGTAAATCTACCTCGCTCACACAAAGACATTCCGCGCGCCGACACCCCATATGTTACCGTTACACCTCTACCTCCGCAACGAAGGATACATTGATTAATGATTGAAATGATTAAAACGGCTATAGAAGATTTAACATGACGAGCGCCGGAGGCCCGTCTTGGTTGTACATTGGAAGAGGGACTCGTTTATTTGTTTGTCGGAATGATGAAGCATGCATGGGCGTCCGGTATAAATGCATAGTGTAGGACTTGCATCAAGCGAGAGATTCTCATGTTTGGGATTCTGGGGATAATATTGTGAGCGTTTACGGGCTCACGGATGCACCGTCTCACTACCTATTGCCTGTATAACCCATAATGGCCATACAGGCCACTTACTTAAGTACTGTACCTACTAGGTAACGAAGATACCCCAATGTAATAGCACTATTCGTGCGTTTACGTACAAAAGCGTTTGGTTTTTCCCTTCACTTTCAATTCGCAACTATGTTCAGCCGTATGATTCGACATGACAATGTTTCCTGTACACCAAATCTACCCGCCTCAAGCGGAATGTAAGGCCAACAGAGTAAGTAAGCCTGAAGTCATGCCTGAAACGCAAGGGGGTCGTCGTGTCAACTCATGCAAATATTTCTAGTCAATAAGCTTGGTCATATCCCAGGCTCGATGTAGACGACTTGGACACCTGAATGCTGAGTTTTCTCGGGCGGGTTCCATGGGACCATGGTCATTATCTGGGTGTTTTCAGCAGCCATGGGAAGCCAATAGGGAGCCGAAGACCGGGGGTGTCCGAGGTTCGGACGGGGAAAGCTCACGCAGGTGAACCTAGTCGGCGGGGACCATTCAGTCGAATCAGTTGCTTGTTTCGCCCATTTTCCTGCCTTCATTCGCCGTCTACGATACAATAAACCACGGCGCAATAGACAACCGGGTAATGAGCGACGTATGCCATCTACCTACAAACGTACCATTTTACATACAGTACCTACTTCTAACCGAAGCACGCGCTGGACTCGAGTTACCTTATGCATTTCTCACAACACTCGGCAGCGCCGATTCGCTCAGGATCAAGCACGGTAGCGGTCGGTACGGTATACGGTTTGGCTTACCGCTCCAATCCAACGCTACCTGCGCCCAATAGCCGGTCCCCTCCCCTCCCTCTAGCCTGCCGGCCGCAGCGCAGAAGGTTGGTGTTTTTATGGTGTTTTTTTCCCTCTCGGTCTTTACCCGGTTGGGAGAAGCAAGCAGAGCCAGAGAAGCGACTGCATACACCATCCAGACCATCCCATCACTGTCTGTTCCTGATACCTGTGGCTTTTCTTTTTGCTCCTTGGCTTGCCTGCCTCCACTTAGCTGCGTGTGTCTTCAATCTCCCCCGGGGTATTGGGCTGGTTGGCGAGTTGGCTGGTTGATTTGTTCATGCAGCTTCTTACTTACATATTGCTTTTTTCTCGTCGAAAGTACGGTACTGTACCTACCTCTGGCGGACATGTCCTTGAAACACCTATTCCTCTACCAAAGATAGAAAAGATAGGTACGATGAGATCACAACGAGGCCTCCTAGACAACCCCAGCCGGACATACCGCCATTTTGCCTTGTCAGTGACATTGAGGTCTTATGTAGGTAGTATCATGGATATAATCGAACTTGCCGGATCCCCTCACACTTCCATTCCCCCTCTTCTCTAACCCAGTCTAGGGTAATCAACTTACCTATAGACTCAACCCGGTGGCTACGTTCTTCTCATACTGTTAGCTAGATGGTCTAGGGCTTATATGCGTCGCCGACTACATGTACACCACCCACCACAATTCTCACAATCAGTATACCTAATTACACACATGCATCAGGTGGTATACTGTAGACACCACACACACACACACACCTGCACTGCACTGCACTGCAACTACCTTTCGCCGACTATTTGCTTACCCGGCTTGGTTCGACCGGCAAGTATTATAGACCAAAACACAAGACATCGTCCAAGTATGCTGATACTATCCATCCAGCTACTGTATGTTTCAATCGAACGCATTGTATGTAACATACTCACTCGTAGACCTGATTCCTCTCGGGAGGTTCGGTCTTCTTGGTTCGCGAATCCTTCCCGGCCCATTGGTCCCTCACCACCCACCCCTACAAGTACAATAGCCACCTACCCTTGCACGATACTTACCGAGTCTATGGAACCACGAAGCTAAACCACAAACCGCATGCTTGCCAATGTTTTGGCACACGTACTAATACCAAGTAAGGAGTACACGTAAGGAAGAATCCTTCTCTGGCAATAATCCGATCCAGTGTAGATGGAGCTTAGGGCTGTCGCCGGGGTATCAATAGCTCCTCTGCTGCTGTCCCCAGTGCCCCTGGGTGATGCTCCTTCTGCTGCGGTCATGAGGCACGAGAACATCCTATGTGCATGCGTAGGTACTACGGTATGTATGATGAATCCTTGGTACCTAGACATTCTCCTCATAGGTAGGTAGGTACCAGGTAAGGTAGGTTCGCCTCAGACCAAACTGTGAAGTGAAAATAATTGACCACTCGATTCAATACGTGAATTCACAACTTTGCGTACGGAGTACAAGTAGGCAAGGAGGTAGGTAGGTAGTGAGCACACCGCTTCGTTCTCATCCAGCATCAAGGTCGGACGTCGACCCCCCAGGCAAGGAGATGATATGCGTAGGTTGATATGTACCTAGCTTTGCATGCAGTGTTTCAGCACCTATGGTGTGTATAAGATGAACACATATATATACTAAGAGAAGCCAGACTGGGCTCATGCCCAAGTAAGTAATTACCTATTAATGGGCGGTATGGGCCATTGCAACCCTGAGAGCCGCATTGCAGCACTGGCGGGGAGGGGGTGGATGTGAGTAGGTAAGTATTGGACAGGCTTCACATACCGACGATGAGGTTGCGATAGGTTCAGATACATTGATCATGCATGCACTGTTGTCGAAAGACCATTCACCATAACACAAAGTTCTATACTACAGTGTGTCTGGAAAATACTCGTCCTGTTGATATACATGCATAATACAGAGTCACATACATAGTGCACGCTACGTACTGTACGGGCACAAACGTCGAAAACTGATCACATGGGTCACGATATGCGCCGTAACCGCCCCATACACACATTAGGTAGGACGCAATGCCATTGAAAGCCCCCTGTCATGCACATCGCGCTCCTTCGACATCGCTGCTACTTTGTTTGTGATCTCGGCCCTGAGATCCCCCATGTAACATATACGCAGATGTACATTTCCGTTCATCTGAGCCTTGGAAGCGGCAAGACCATCCCAGAGACTTGTCCCATGCTACTGAATTGACCATTCCTAGATATCGGTTCCTGACGTCCTTGGCGTCTTACCGTCTGCGTCTACGCTATTATCTCGTACGAGTTGCTGGGCGAGCGGGGTGATCATTGAGGCTCTTGTGCTTGCTGACTGTATCGAGTTTTTCAAGCTCTCTGTGAGGGGAAAGGATATATCATATTTGCGGCCACGATCGTGATAAGGTGTCTCGATATTCCCCATCCGATAACATTGCATATTTGGGGATCTAGATAAGAGCGAACTGCATGTGAGATATCAAATGTGAAAATAGTACCACCCACATGGAATAGAGGTACTTGTCCAAACTGTTGAAAGCGCATGGGAGATCAAACTAGCCGTGTGATAATTATGGGCTGGTTGTAAACACCGCATTATGGCTTTTGTCTTCCATGGTAGTCCTGATCTGCGTGTGTCACTCGGTTTTGGAGATGTCGAGAACCATGTGGCCTACCTGTCGTCAACCGGTCAGCCATTGCACCGAAAGGGAGGGGTCAAGTGTACTGGTCATGTTTATAGGCCCAGTGGCATTTGAGCCGAGTTGCCAATGGTGCCAAGATGACCATTCGTTGCTCAAGATTCCTTTGAGTTCATGGAAATTCTTCTCACTCTAAATCATGTGCTACCACGGTCCAAAGGCGAGCTGCAAGTAGGTGAGATTCCGAGCTGCTCTGGCTGGAGCCCTGACTCTTGATCCAAATGAGAGCTTGTAGCAGGAGCCGCTGTGCCCGAGAAAGAAAGAAAAATATAGGTAGTTTAAATAGGTTGTGACATATTTCCATTTGCCTTACCTGTTGTATTTACCCAGTATGAACTAGACGCAACAAGTATCCTCTCATCACAAGCCGGGAGAGGTTTACACAGAAAGTCCTGCAGATAACCACTCTCCTCGTGGGTTCTGAGTCTGGAAGTATGACAGCCGAGTCAGCGATTGCAGTGTCGGGCAGGGGGACTGTGGTGCTCCTGCGGCAGCTTGGGGGTCGTGCAGACGCGCAGCCTGATAGATAACGAAAATTCCTGTAATCAATTACAAAATCAAGGTTCTAAGTAACGCACGTTCTGATCATGCCGGTTGAACGTATGATTGCGCGGTGCCCCCAACTGATGTCAAAGATCCAATGAAAAACCTCAAGCAAACTCCGCAGGGCATACTGTCAATAATTCGAAACATCATGGGGCAAAGCAGGCCTATAAAAGTTGTAATGCGAGTTACTGTCTGAGTCTTTGGGGAATTCATAGCCTACCTAAGTGGATATTAAATGAAGTTAGAAGAATGGGCTTGTTAGACTAGGTGGCTATAGTGGAGAAGAGAAAGTTATTCCTGTCCTGCAATTCGACGAGTCAAACTTTGAATGACAGGTTCTGTCAAGGCAGGAATACCTGCAGACATGAAAGCTACAACGGAATGAACTCGAATGGTGGGTGAGTCAGCCCCTCCGGCAAAGACCAAGGTCTCGCCCCGAGAGGAGGCACTAAGTTTATCGTATTAGCTTCATCTAGTGTAATTTGGAGCTCCCAGGCCCCCCCTCGAGCCATGTCGGGAGGCTGAACGCAAAGCTAGTACATCACAGAGAAAAATGATGGGATATCGTCGGCCTAAATAGGTCACTACAATGTGAAGGAGTCGTTCAAGAATATGCTTCTATAGGAGCATTCAGGTACAATTGTTCGTTCGTTCTTGAATGTATGGCTACTTATGAACGATGGCGAAAAGATGACTCGGAACACATGAATTCCTTTGGCTCTTCCATGATACCTAGCAATGAGACAGGGGCGAAATTACTCCAACGATTCTTCCTTGACGGTTTACTTATCCGACTCTTCCACGAGTGGAAGACGCTAAAGATTTACGCTAGAAAAGAATATGTACATGCATAGAGCACCTGCAGCGAGCATATTTCTGCTTGTGTTATACAGCTGCTATATGATGATGACCGGGAGGGCATCTGTCAAATCTTGCTGCTTTTGAACAAAGGTCAAGGGATGGTTACCATACAAATCTCCAAGTAATAACTAGTACGGAGGAAAGATAGGACTTTAAAGATATAAATAAGTATTGTAGAGTGTTTATCTCTTGAATCCTTGAATATATGCTACGCAGGGACTGAGTATATTCAAGGTTGATATCAAAGTGCCCCATCTGATTAGATACCAAGTCATTTGGTCTTTAGACATTTATAGTGGGCAGAAGAATTAGTATTTTACATATGGGTTCCTTTAGAACAAAGACGACAGGGTTGTCTTGAGGCATCGGCATATATAAGACAGCACCCGGTAGCAATTAAAGGCTACAATGGAAAGAACATGCAATTTTGCATATTGGATGTTTGTTCTAAACAGTCTCACACCTCACCTGAGTTCACTTCCAATAGACCTAACATTTATGTACCACAAGTGAGTCGCAGTGAGGCTGATGACAAGAAATACATTGTCACAATGCGTAAGACACACTTTGTAATCTCACACGACAAGCTCGGTACGAATGCTACCCTGTAGAAAGGTTCGAGAGGCATCACCTCCAGTCTCTCATTCCCTGGTTCTTCATACACACAAGACAATGGCATATCTTGATTTTTCTTCAACTTCCATTACCCAATACAATTCACCTGGGTTCCGCAGGCTGTCACGCTCATTTTGCCACAGTGGAACATCCCAACCTAATCTAGGCCGATAAGCTCTCGCACGAACCTTCAAGATGGCAAAAGAGTCAATGGTTCAAGGGCTCGAATGGCTTCTTTCTTTACAACCCACATCAGGCACGGAGATATAACCAGTCTAAATGATCCTTAGGCATCCCCGGAGTTTTCAGACCTGGAACAAATCAGAATGAACGATACGGAGGCAAATCTGTCATTCAATCTACAACCACCTGGCCGGCTGGATGAGCAGAAAAGCTGGTTTTGTTCTCAATGGAACTGACAGACCATTCCGCCCTTCCCTACTAAGAGGCAGATAGACCACATCAAATTCGCCATGGGAAGAACAAGAAGAAGGAATCGGCAAACCCGTGCCGATCGCAGAAACAATAATCATCTCGACCGTGACGATGACTATCCTATGGACGGCGCAGAGGACGATTACCCCCCCTTCACTCAACGCCGAGGGAGAGGAGGGAGGGGGCACCACAACAACAGAGGCGGCAGAAACAAGAGCGGCAGAAAGTCTAAGCACCGCAATGAGTTCGGCGGCTTCAGCAACCCTTTCGACGAGCTATTAGGCAGCTTGACATTTCACGAAGACGAAGAAGACCACGAGAAACTCTTCCCTGTGCGCGGGAGAGGGGGCGTGAGAGGGGGCAGGGGAGGCGGCGGCAGATGGGGAAGAAGTGGTACCTACACTTTTCAGGACAAACGTGATGACGAGCTGGGGGTCAGGGACGGAAGCCTTCGGGACGCAAACTCAACAACGGACTGGGACTGGGCCTGGAATAATGGCGAAAGCCTGGACGACGACCGCCGTAACAGCAACCAGCCTCGAAGCCAAGACAAAAGAAACAACAGTCGCGTAACTAAACAGCCCAGCGTCACCCGGGTGCGGCGTGCGAACCTGACCCTGCGCAACTGGCTCTCCTCTGCCATCCGGTACGCCTCTCGATACGTCGATAGCTGGAGCGACGAGGTGGGCATCGGCCGGGCAGCGGGGGACGAGATGGAGTGGCAGCCGGAGCAAGAACTGCCTGTGTTGATTGTGGCAGCTGGGACGACAACAACGACTTTATCAAGCCCCTCGTCGTCGCCGCCAATAACCAGCGGTTTTGGTGGCGTTGACAGCAAGTCTCGTCAAAGTCTAAGTCCCAGTCCACCTCAATCCCAGACCCAAACCCAAATTGAGACCCAGGATCGGGATCCTGCATCTCCGAGAACGCCTCCTAGACGAGGCGGATACAGAGCAGGACGGAGTCCGACATGCCTATTCGGCGCTCCACCTCATATTTCCATATCCGCTTCTGCTTCTGACCGAGACGAAAACGCAAACGCGAACAGCAACTCACCCGCATCAGTATTATCATCAGAACCAACCCAATGGGACCTCCGGCCCGGGACGCTCAATCCCGAATTCTCTGACGAGACTGCCAACGGCAACAACAACAATATTGGCGCATGGTCAGCCGGATATCCAGGATCTGGTTTCGAGGCCGAGGGGCAGCAGGCTGAGTTGAAACAGTTCAATTCCTCTAGACGCCAATGGGACCTTCCTCCTCTCGATTTGACAGGGTCATTGCCTGAGACACCGCCTGATTCACCACCTTTTGAGATGTCGATGGCGCCTTAACCAAGTGCATACCATGTTGCCGACAGTCTAACCCGTCAAGAAAACTGCCATGTATATTAACGCAGGACCTGTTGCATTTTCAATGAACTTATTGAGGTAGCAGGATGGGTTGGGTGACAGTGACACTGGAATCCCCACAGCGCGACAAGTAGTGAGCACACGTGAGCTGACGCGGAAATCTCACCTGATTGAACATCGTGAAAAGAAGGAATAGAGGAATAAGCATGATCAATGTACATTTTTATCAAGAATTTCATTGTATTGCCAGGGGACGAACCTAGCCTGAGTGGTATCAGACACAGATTGGTACAGACTTCCCATGAGGAAACCGTGAAAAGATTATAGCCAGAATTATCATTCCATAACGCCGATCGCCGTTGCCTGATGAACACCCACCCAATCTGAGATAGAGCCATCTTACATTCTATGACAGTACTCCTCTGAAACTGCCTATTTCGGGCCCTCGTATCTACCAATAACTGTAGCAAATTAGTTTATGTGATAGTCGGATGGTGAAGGTTCGGATAGTACATACCAACAGCGTGGTCACGTTCGTATGGTTCTGAAAATATGAGTTAGCATTGCAATTCGACCCAACCTTACATAGAAACGTACCCAAAGTCCTGTTTACGAATTGTTAGTTTCAATTATCATCGTCACGAGGATCAAGAGGACTTACAGTTGTTCAAGAGGCTTAAGACCTCCTGCACGCAGCTTTTGCACCTCAGCTGCAAAGACTGCCTCAGGGGCAGCTGTGCTGTCTATACAGTTGGCCTTGATGGAGATAACGATGCCTCCACCAATCTTCAAGAAGAGGGATGCGTTTAATAGAGCGATACGGGCTTGGTCGGGTTGGGCAACATCCTTGAAGGCAATTCATAAGCACTCTTGTCTCCCAAGTAAAATGAAGATAATCGACTTACCAGGAAAATGGCGTCCACCATGGGAACCAACATGCGGTATTTCAAAGGATGACGAGCGTCTTCGACAACTATTGGGACGAGTGTCAGTAAATGCTACAAACGATAAGCCGCAGGAGCGGGAGAATTGATGCGTCGTACTCGGTATTACGTTGGTTCTTGACTGAGCCATTGTGGTCTAGTGAACTGATTAGGCCGAGCACTTGGGTTGGAGGACCCATCACCCATCACTCACAAGGTCACGTCCAGATCGGTGACTGAATTCGACAGCATAGACGTTGCCAGTAGGTCCCACGATATCGGCGACTAGTTGATTAATAATTAGCAACAGAGTTTGGCTTGATTGTATTGAGTATACCTCTTGGAGCGTGACGTACCGTGGGATACCGAAGTACCGGAAGCAGCTCCCAGATATAGAACCTTCTTTCCAGGGGCAATGTAGATGTTGTCAATACCGCCGATTACTGCTGCGGCTAACTTCGAACGGAAAGGGTTCTGCACACAATCAGCCACCTGCCTTGCAACCAGGCGCATAAACCAGCAGATGATCGAGATCTCGAGGTGAGTGGCGACACCTGCCAGCGAACGATGGTTGGAAAGTTCAAATGCATACCCAAATTCTGTATTCGATTTTCGTGGACACCGAGTTGCCTTCGGCGTCTTTTGTAGCTTCATCCACGGAGATCCGCTTCTCGCCGTACACTTCGATGCCAGGGGCAACCGAGCGTGTAAGAAGATCTAGTGAGCTGAGTGTCAGAGCAGATGTTGAGAAGCGATCGATTGCGGTATTTCGAGCAATAGGGATCGTGGCGGAGCCGACACCCTGGTTCGAGATGTTGGAGGGGGACGTCGGAAGGTGGGATTACTTACGATCCTCCTTGCCTGTAGAATAAGAATGTCAGCGGACATGATCCCGAGCACAATGAAAAGGGGATGGTTTTGGTCAAATATCTATGTCGAGAAACAGACTTTGCCAGGCAATGATTGACTTACCGCGAGATACAAAGATACCAGCGCTTGAAGGCCCAGTTAGTACTCAACTTCGCCGAGACGCGATGTTCGCCATGCACTTACTGACGATGCTGCAGATGGGTGGTTAGTCACTGGGCGGTTGCCAACTTGACATTGTTGCAACGGGATGGGATGCACATACCGGTTCTACCACGACCTTGGCTCCAGCACCACCAGGGCCACCTCCGCGGCCACCACGGCCACCGCCTCGGGGAGCTCCACGGCCTCCACGACCTCCTCGATCACCGAAGCCGCCACGGCCTCCTCCACGACCTCCTCGATCACCGAAGCCGCCACGGCCTCCTCCACGACCGCCTCCAAAACCACCGCGACCGCCGCCGCCACCGCGACCGCCGCCGAAACCGCCGCGACCACCTCCGCGGGGTGCACCGCGGCCACCTCCTCGTGTGAAGGACATTGTATTATTATTGCGTGGGTTGTTGTTGTGTTAATTGGAGCTCGTTCGTACGCGTTGGATGGCGTTTGATGGCTAAGTCGAGCTTGCGACGGAACATGCAGCGAAACGTGCAGTACGAGGAAGCTCTCTCTCGAATAAATTTTCCAGCAAGGTTGGAGCTATTCGTATCGATAGCTTGAGATGGAGCTCGCAGGGGTCCAGCTGATCCGAGCGTCCTCTGCTCCAGCTGCTGCTCCAATCGCTCCAATAGCGACCGAGGATCTGCCGGTGGGGCAGCGCCTGCTCTCTGGCAGAGGGCTCTCCGCTGGCTGGCAGCTGCAGGACTCATCTCGAAGAGGTTAGGTAGCCTACCGAGGTACCTAAGGCACCGAGTGGGGTTTTTTTGGCAGTAGCTTCTCTGCACCAAGGTACCTAAGTAGATATATGTACTTCCAATGGAGACTGGCTTCAAGCCCCCACAATCCCACCTACCCCCCCAAACCACATGCACCCAATCGCAGCCAGGCTACGCGAGGTACGTACCGAGGGCTTAGTGAGGGCACAAATTTTGCTCAAAACCAATTTTGCATCTAAGAATCTCGCCAAACATTCCAACCACCAACGACAACGACTCCATCTCAACTAACCACCCACAGCACAGCCGCCATCATGGTACGTGAGACCGACCCCCTCAATCGCATGGATCGCTATCGTCGAATGCGAAACCTCTCCCACACCGTCCCGCCGATTTCCCGCTCCTTTTCGACACCGGTTTTTCTCGAACCAGCCCGAAAATTACCCATGTCACCGAGGAGAGGGAGGGGAACGATGTTTTGAGTGTTGGATCATGGGCTGACGACGGCATTTTCATCTTTCCAGGTCCGATACGCTGCCACCGAGATCGAGTCCGCCAAGTCGGCTCGCGCCCGCGGTTCCTACCTGCGAGTGTCTTTCAAGAACACCCGCGAGACCGCCCAGGCCATCAATGGCTGGAAGTTGACCCGTGCCGTCAAGTTCCTCGAGAACGTCCAAGAGAAGACCGAAGCTGTCCCCATGCGCCGCTACTCCGGCAGCACTGGCCGAACTGCTCAAGGTACGGCCCGCCTGTGCTCGTTCCTATCGTCTTCGTCGATGTCGAGTTAGCAACGCACTGGGAGGAGGGGCATGCGATGCCGGGAGAGTGTGCGGAGCTGTTTTTAGACATCGGGGGAGCGAATGAAACATATTAAGCAAGATACTGATGATGCTGGCTCTGCAGGAAAGCAATTCGGCGTCTCCCGCGCTCGTTGGCCCGTAAAGTCCGCCGAGTTCCTCCTCGGTCTCCTCAAGAATGCCGAGTCCAACGCCGACGCCAAGGGACTCGACACCAGCAACCTTGTCGTCAAGCACATCCAGGTCAACCAGGCCCCCAAGCAGCGCCGCCGAACATACCGTGCTCACGGTCGTGTATGTACCAATTTATCGTCTTGTCCGCTCCCGCCATTCCAGTGCGAAGAGCCACCAGCTGGCCAATTCTAACCTTTTTCGCTACAGATCAACCCTTACATGTCTAACCCCTGCCACATCGAGCTCATCCTGACCGAGGGTGAGGAGGTTGTCCAGAAGTCCGAGGCTGTCGCTGGCCGTGATGTTCCCCATCTTAGCTCAAGACAACGAGGCGCTCGCATCCGGAAGGCCATCACCTCGTCTTAATCAAACAAAGACGGGGACGAAAGATGTGACGATATGACGGCTGGTTGCTTGGGGATATAGTTGCTTTTCACTCCAGGTGTCAAGGCGGTACTTAAAGCATAGGGTCTAGGTTTCTGGCATGCGACTTTCGCGAATGAAAAACATATTCGTGGTTTTACCCCAAAATACAAATGAGGTTCTGAACACAAACCGGTCACTTCGCGAGGATCGCATTGGTGTGCGTGTCTGCCAGCATTATGGCAATGGGGCCACGGGGTCCCTCCGAGTTCGAGTGTCTGAACCAGTAATTGGCATCCGAAAGCTAGTGTTGGCCATGTTTGGGCCAAGATTTACAGAGAGCTCGCCTACAGAAGTTCGACGCGAATTACGTACGCAATCGGTAGCCTGAAAAACTCTATCAATCCCATTCCTCCCACCAGGTGTTTTCAAGTGCATATGGTGAATGTTACGCGCCAGCCAGCGGCTCATCTTCATGATATTTTGCTGAGGCATCAAGACTGATCAATCGTGCAAAATTAGTTCTCGCAATGCTTAACGTGGCCTGGCACGGCGCACAAACTATGTACTTACTTTACCTGCCTAACCAAGCACATCAAGGTGTCGCAGCTCAAATTTTATTCTGTACACTGGCTATTCATTGTGTCTTAAGTCGGCGGCGTCAGGGCAGGAGTAAGAAGGAAGGGTTCACAACTCTTGATGTCCAATGATAGCATTGCCTGGAATTCGCAAACATTGTATTCATTGAAAGTTTTCGACCCAATTATTTCATTTTGTCTTGGCTCGTCTGCGTCTGAGTACCGTAGCAATATTTCAGCAATGTTCATTGACATCTATCCTTGCACTGGTGAACACATACCTTGTCAATACCTATTGAAACATGGTCATCATCGTGTGCCACATAGGAACGCCGTCGGTAGAAATTCAAAGCGCAGAATCAATGGATTTGGCAAAGAAAAACAATTACTCGCCTCTGAAATTTTCAAACTATCGAAATGCCCAAAACAGGTCCGTAGTGCGAAGATGAAATAGAAGTGCCCTTCAAATTCAAGATAAAGCACCATCTATAGGTATTGGTCTACTATCAAAAATTGTAATCATAAAAGTTTCGTTTGTTTTCCATCCTACATGATAAGCTGGTTGCTCAAGGAGAATCAGCTAGTAGCTGTATGAAGGCCGTATGTGTATTCATGTATCAATGCAATAACATGTAATGCCCTCAAAGGATAGGCATACCGGACTATTAGATATATAGCATGAATAATACATGTAATGATATATACAATATTAGCCTCAAATTCCGCATCAATTTTTCGCATCACGGGCCAGCCTACTCGCGAAATACGGAAAAAGAGGCTAATGGCGGAGTGTTGGCAAAGGCAGCTCGGGCACCGGCAGGGAGAGCTAGGAGCCAAGCAGCGAAACTACCTAAGGTAGTCTTGTCAGCAGAGTGTGAGTGAGTGGGTGAGTGGGCGAGTGGGTGAGTGAGTAACTCCGTACGGTCTCGGCTCTCTACATCCCTTCCAGTGAGTGCGACATATAGACCAAGCTACACTGGTACGCCAATACCAACTCGCTCGGTAAACAATTCTTGCATTACTCCCGCCTATCTTGATGAGTTTGAGGAGCGCAGCCTCGTGCCCGGCGCACCGGGAAGGATAACATGCTAAATAGTATGTAAGTACCTTCTAACCATTCACGATGCAATTGGCGGCTTCCCTCACTTGCTCCCACCCAGGCTGGCGACAACAATCGCAAGGCTTCACCGACATTTCGTCCCCGTGCATACAGCAGGTCGAAGGGTAGATAATGGTGCTGTCCACTCATCTACCTCGCCTATCTGCAAGCTACGTCAGGGTTTGGAGAGGAGCGTGTCGGGTTCATGCGAGGTAGGCAGCCGCAAGGTGCCATTGATCAGGCTTTTTGGTATGGTGTACATACATGTAAGATGACAGACAGATAACAACGTCGCGATGTATGTAGGTAGCGCGTGAGGTCAAACGGTCGGTCAGTCAGACAGACGGAGTCAATCGATACATGTACGTGTATTTGTATTTGTATACCTTAGGTATGTGTGTGTGTGTGTGTATGCACGTTAGGTTCATACCTAAGATAAGGCAGGCTATCGTGGGATACAGACCGAACACATCTATCCGTTAAAGCCAGTCACATCAAGTCAATGAGGAGGCACTTGGTCGGGTAATGTCTAATGCATCCCTATGGCCAAGGCTGGCTTCGCGGTGAGATAGCGGAGCCTGGTTCGTGTGACGTGGACTCGACTTTACGAATGGAGCTCCTGAGACATGGCATGCTGAGTCCCAAGACCGAGGCTCGGCCGATGGCTTCATTCAAGATGCTTTGCGGCATCGGCGACTTAGTCTCTTGATGATGGCTATATCCTATTAATGGAATCGAGTTAGGCTGAGGGAGTAGTAGGATGGGCTGCTTGCTTACTTACTTATTTGCTTGTCACATGGTCAGACGAAGATGGAGGTCAAGGTAGGCTGGAGCCTTTAGGTGAAGAAGTAATGCGGACAAGCTCCTACCGGTGTAAGACGCTTGATGGGATAGTCCATGTAGATATAGCCCGGATACGCAGGTTCAACTGCCCGTCTTACTCGCTCTGTTGTTTGGGGCAGCGTGGCATGCTGCAGTCATCATACCGAGCCTGCGTACGATTGGGACCTTGAATGAAGCTGCTGGTATTCTGGATAGTAGGCCGGCAATTCGACACATGATATGATTCAAGATGTCTTCCAAATACCGCCATCGCTCGTGATGGAGAAAGCGTGACACAACGGCGAGTCGTTGGAAACACAATGACCTGTTGCACGACTCCTATGTTCATCGGATGAATTCGCAGATGTAGTATAACACATCCTCATTGTGTCGTGCCGTCGGCGTACTGTACCTTGCAGCCAACGTGACCATCTCGCCTATCTGCGTTTCCGTATGCCCGCCTAGTCCAGTCGAGTCGAGTCCCGCGGTTCGTCCTTCGTTGCACCTCCGTCAAGACCACCCGGTCTCCAGGATCACGGGTCATTAACCTCATTCTACATCTACACCCTTCCTAGGGAGGAGGAGTTACCTATCCCAGTGATCTGCAAGAAATCGCTTTTCGTTCGGTTGCGCGCCACTGATCCGAGTGAACCCCGGCAAGCGATTCAAATCGAACTGAAGTCCCAAGACATCTTCATATCACATGCATATAAAGACAGGTAGGAATCAGATAGCTACACACCAGTGTGCGTGTGGGTAGGTATATTGGAATTATGTTGCCTGTTGTGTTACATCTGTTCTCATCTATCTGAATGTACGTACATCTTCATCGCATTGGCCGAGTATTTGTTCACCGGTTCGGACGTCAAGTACTAGGCGGACAAGGGTTGTATTGGACGAAAGGAGACGCCACTATGTACTTAGGCCCGATCATGAACGATCCTTCATCTCTTTCTCCCCCCAAATGCCGTCAGCTATGCATCTGCCATCCTACCCAATGAATCTCTTGCGACGGTAGTCTGTCTGCATGGACAACCTAGTTTGCTAAAGAGTCTGTATGTGTCTAAGTAGACAGGACAGTGCCAACATGGGATGCAGTGCCAGGTGTAGTATAGCTGTGTTTGAGGACCAAGACCCCATTTGCTCGCGTGGACTGGGCCTTCAGGGAGGTTTGCACGTCGAGCATGTGCGTTCATGTGTTTGACCCTCCATAATCTGTGTGCATAGGCTTGATACAGTAGTCTTATATCGAGAATGCAACCTCATCATCCTTCACAGCCTATCGTCTTTCGTCCCGACCCTCCTTAATGCTCCCGCTAATCTGGTGAACGAACGGGAAATTTGACGGAGTAGCTATGGCAACAATTATATGTGTGCCACCACCGTGAGCATGATGCTCTCATCTGGATACCGTGCAAACAAGTGTGTCTATCTTACTCGTCTCCAATTATACGTGTTTGATGTGGGATTTGGGGTAGCTGGCATGGGGGAGGAGAAATAGTAAGCGCAGGTGAAGGAAGCCTAGGTAGCTATTGAATCGATTCGGTATGGTGTGGATCGTGCCGAGTATGTTTCCACATTCGACAACTTCAAACAATGTCATTGGGGCTTTAAGCATGTTTAGCTACCTACATGTTTTGAAACGAACAACGATGAAGTTGCCAGCAATTATGCTTGTCAACGAGCCTGCTTAACTAAGTAGATACCCGGAGCTGAGTTTGAGCCACGAGAGATCGAGGTTGTGACTCTACTGACAAAGTAGTTCGTCTTCCTGAAGAATGACACACTACTTACCCCGCCCATCAGCAGATAATGCTGAAACGATTGAAGAAGTCTCAAAGCCTGCATATATAAGTAAGATTTGAACGGCCTATTGTGACTTGGCGGCTAGCAGGTAAGTCTCAAGCGGTAAAGGCTAGGTACACATGCATGAGAGATGTACTATGTGGTCCAAAATCTCTTGTCTAGAATGTAGACTTGGCCGGCTATACGAAGAACAGATGTCCGATCCCAGGCCTACATGCACTGCTATATAGCGGACATATATCGTTCGTATGGCATGCTTGGTTTGGGACAGGTCTATTATTGTTGAGTTTTACATAAAAGGTGAGAGCTATATTTGGTTCACCATTATGAGCGATTAGCTTTAGTTTATACATATTTGCCGCCTTTGCCGCATGACTTATTTCAGTATCCCGGATCTCTCAAAGACAAGGGTTTGTTCCAACTCCATGTCAAGCAATCAAGAATGGGGAGGGGGGTATTAACAAAAAGAAAATCCAAAGATTCGAACTCCAGGGTATCATTGTAATGTGCAGATCAAACTGGGAAGCTTCTTCTCAACAAATGAAATACAAAAAGATGGCAAGGATGGAGGAAGGCTGTTGCCGTATGAAGCAGGCTGTAACACATCTTCTGCGCTTAGCTGAACCCGTTTGGGAAATCCGGCCACTGAAAAAGTGGTAATCCATGGGTAGATGCTGACGGGGCTGGCTGTCATAGCCATGAGCTGTCCAAATTCCAGCTCCTAAGCCCATCCAACTGTCCAGAATCAGAGTAAGGAAGTGTGCTAAACTCCTTGCGAGACCCAACAAATTTAGAAATCCTATCGGTGCTGCTATCTCCCACATCCCCTGAGACAGGCTTGGCGCTCTGATCTCGCCACCAGAAATAAAGCACGTCCTGCTGCCAACGATCAATGTCCAGGATCTTCAGTCGAGACCGAAACGTTGTCCACAGAAGTTCGGCTTCCATAGCTGAATTATGAAGCTTGTGTAAAAGCCAGCGGTTGATGTATTCGTTTTTATCATTCGACTCGGTACTAGAAAGGAGGGAGTGCATGTTTGCTTCGCGTGCAGCTTGCTTCACCTGTCTGTCCCTTACTGGTGCGTCAGGTGGAAGTTGAATAGCTCTTTTCAGAGATTGTAGCGATGTCTGTGGAAAACCGTGTAGCAGGTGTGTCGGGTTGGATAGGAGGAGGGGAAAGACCGGATGTGCCAAGGTAGCCGATTCATCATTGCTGTCAAAAGGACTGGGCGGGAGCCGTATCTCTTCTCGGTAAAAGGAATCAAGTTCAACGCTTCCCTGGTGGAAACAGGAGGTCGAGGGTAACACGCCAGTTTCTCTGCACTCCTGCTGCAGTGTTTTGACCTGATCTGTAAATATTTTGATGTCATCATAGGCATCCTGCTCCAAGATGTCATACTCTCGTAGTTGCTCTCTATCGTCCTCTGTCATGAGTGGGATGGCTCTCAATTCGAGTGCCTTCTTCCTCCCAGCATCTCCATATGTTTCGAGCAGATCAAGACCATCTTCCGTCAGCGGTTGGGTCTTTTGAGCATGAAGCGCTGCTCGCTTCATCTGCGTGTTTGCCAGGAGCTCCTTCGCTAGTTGCAATTCGCTGAAAGCTGCTCGGAGTTTTTGGTAGAGAGGATGATAATTCTCTGGACGGTCACCAGAAATACCGCGCAGGAACACATCTTCGCTCTTCACCGTCGGGTCATGTTGGACCTTGTCGGTACCGAGATGAGTGATCTCCAATGCATCCATGGCGGTCTTGTAGAAAGCCGCTTCTTGTGGCACCAGACCCTCTTGGTCATCTTGTAGCGCATCCACGGTATGTCCAATACGCTGCTCAGCCTCAAGGCACCCTAGTTGGGTGCTCTGCATGGCATTGAAGAGTTGGAGGAGCTGGTGTAGCTGTGGACTATCGGGAAGCAGAGCTCGAGCAGCAGCCATGAACCTCTGACCGGCCTCATCCTTGCCCCTTCGCAACTGATGAAGATGGGCTCGCTGTGATCTGAAACTGTTAAGTTTGCCCGAAAGCGACGAGCGCTGGTTCCGTATGGCGATATACTGTTCCGTTAGACGCGCAACGTGGTCGGCCTCCCCGTCTACATCATTGTCTGCCCTATCACGGGTTTGCAGGGGACTGTAGGCACTATCGCTGTCGTTGGAGCTTCTATGGCTGGAGCGGGATTGCGGTCTAGCTATGTCACTTGACTGACTAGCACATCTACCTAATGGCCGTGAAGGTGGATTCGAGACCGGGCGAGTCAGAGATGGCGGCGGCCGTGAAGGAGGGCCCGAGGTGACGCGATAATGCCATCTTGGGTGCGAGTGTGCCGACTGACTGCGAGTGACGGGCCCATCTGCCTGCGACACAACGCCCACGGCTAGCCCCGAAGGAAGGCTTTTAGATAGCGAGCTGGGCGGGAATGCAAGTGGTAGCAGAGGCCGCGGAGAGAGGCCAATGTGCATGTGGTCATCGGAAAGGCATGAGTAGTTGTCGGGATCAGTCGAAGCGTCCTCATCGTCCAGACAGCCCAGAGATGTGGCCGAGAAACTGACGTCGGGATACATCTCTCGCTGAATGCACAGCACGGCTCATCTTGAGGACTAGGTGTGAATCACCAGGGGCGGTGACGGTGTGTGAACATGGCAAGCGACACTTTCAATCACAGCTGGGGTGAACTACGTACGCATTTCATCTGCGTGTTTGTTCGTCCTAAGTTCGGCTGCCCGACCATCTGTCCGTTTGCTTGATTGTTCCTTGCCTCGAAAAGCTTATCTTGTTGTTAGTACTCGTAGGCCTCGACGCGTGGTCGCAAGTTTGGAGCAGTGCACGGGTGGGTTCGGCGGTTCAGTAACGGTTCTCGGGCCGTCCCTTGGCGGGAGAAGACCTGATGGCGCTAGACCAGGCAAGACATATATGCGAAGCAGTGCGTACAGTAGGGCGCAAGTTGCAGCGACAAAAGATAGACACTACCTTAATTAGTAGAGAATCCCGAAATGGTGGATCGCGTTGGGGACAGGTGGAGACACAGTAGAGGGGAAGCGAACAAAGCGAATTTCGTCAACGATCTCGAGCAGATGCAAGCGCTGCTAGCTGCATAAGTAGGCGAGGTAGGTACCTACCTAGGAGGCAATAAGATAGCACAAGCAACGAAAGAGAAACTTGACTGTGGCAGGCGAGACGGGGATGGTGCTCGGGTGGGAGTGGCACGATGCAGGCCGCTAGGAGGTAGGTAGATGGATGTAAGTGAGCAAGTCTGGCCCAACGTAATCCTGCACCCTCACGCTAGGTACCTAGGTAGGTGACACCTGCGCTGGAGGCCGCTCGCACGCTCTCTCTGAGGTCGCTCTCGCCAGTGCCACCACCTACCTCCCTGACAGCAAGCGAACGCCGACAGGATCGTACTTGCCTTAGTGCTTAGAGGCCCTACATGTACTCACTCCGTCACCTGGGCATGGATTCATATACTTACCAGTCACCCAGTTACCACGGGCAGTTACCACCTACATACACCTGGGCTATCAACTACCTACCTCCCACTTGGCATCATACGAGTCCTTCCATTACTGGCCCTTGAGCACCTTGCTCATCTCCTCATCTTAACATGGCAAACACTAACATAAACTCGAAACATGCTGTTCCTTTCTGTCTGCCTCCAAAAAAAAAGAAAAGAAAAGACATTGCGCACCTGGGCGTAACCTGCCGGGTATGGCCTGGCTCGCGCTGCTACTGGATTCAGCCTTAAAATCAGCAATGGTCAGTAGGTACACCACAGACTACACCAGGTTGGGCCTCGGGCTTCGGACGCATAGGTGACGAGACACCTAGGTACGCTTACTCGTACATGACGCGCAAATGGCTGCAGATGGCTTTCTACACCAGCTCGGTCGGTGGGCATGTGGGCGTGTGGGCGTGTCCTCGTGACAGAGCCTCATCTACCACTGAAACCCAGGGAATGCCGCCGAGTGACGCTTTCCGTTGGTCCAGCACCCGCTTCACACCACTCTCTGGGGCGATGCCGTGCCAAGCATCGAGTTGCGCAGCCTGTGCTACCGTGGTCCGCCTTCCGCTACTGGCTGCGTCGTCTTGGGGTCGAGAGGGTCCTCGGCCGGTACCGTTGTCGTGTCGTGTCTAGACACGACAATCAGGGACGACAGCCGTAATCGTACAGAGCACAGCACGCACTTATGGTCATGTACCTAGGTTAGAGTACTTCCCCACGGTCCCTACCGTCCTCGTCCTACCTGCCTGCTCGGCTCGCACAAGACCCTGGCGAGCCTGGTCCTATTTGCCTTATCCCTCGATAGCCTGTAGGCCATAGTTGCGTCGTAGTCATGCTGGAGCACGCTTTTGGAAATTCCCAATCCTCTTAAAACCAGTACTGCGTGATGTATCTCTCCCCGAACCCTACTCCTCACTTGAAGGGTTCGTGCCGCCGAACTGTAAACTGGACAGGCAGCGCAGCACATCCCCCCGAATCCATCTGGCACCCCCATCCGAGGCACAGAGAAGCAGTTGGGAAGCGCTGGATGAGGCACCACTAGAATTCACCATGTACCATGAACTAATCTGTCTAGCCTCCAATGTCCTGACGAGCATGCAGTCGACTATTTAGTCCATCTAACCCAGCGGGGCTCTCGAGTTGCCCCTTTGAGTTTGCTGCGCAAGCCTACCCCTGCCCGCATCGCCTATGTTTCTCACATGGCACTCAAGTCATTTTACATAGAATCTGCCATGAGAGCCTGCGGGAAAACTCCGTCTACTTCCCCCTTCGTGGACCAGCCGTTCCTTCACGGTCACATCCAAAAGGCACAAATGGTAGTGTAGCGTCCAAGAGGCCTTGACTCCCACATCGGCTCCGACCACGCCTTGTTGCCCTTTATCACTTACCCCGGGCCGGGCCCGACAACAAACAGAGCCTGCAGCTTCAAGAGCCGCATCGCGCATTTAAGGCGAAGCCGCAGCGTCGTTTAATTGCCCCCGAATCCGTGGTTCCCATGTAATTCGTGTCACGGACTGCGCCTTTCCAGCGTTGACATTCCAGCCATATTGATGACAGGGCGGGGCTACAAGATGGTACGATGCAGGGGAAAAAGCACTCAGTCAAAAACTCCCATTCCCAATCGTGGGGCTCGTGGAGTGATTGGATCTGGGAACATGCTCACCAGAAGTACTATAGACAGCGAATAGACTGGCAAGGTGTGTCACCAACACCTGGTGCTTCACCAGCGTTCCATTTGTCCGCATACTAAAATCGAGCCTCAAGGTCAAATTGAATACCAGTGGGAGAATGAGGTGGTAGCTACGCATGAACATCAGCGCACACCTCGCACCGAGGCTACCATCGACCAACTTACGAATGGCTTCAATGACCTCCACGTCAACGAGTCCGGCTACGACCAGAATCAAGATAATGCATATTCAGAGCAATGTAGTACCCCAGTAAACCATTCGAGTATGGCATCCTCACATCCCGCCGGCCATATACGGGCGCTATGAAACTAACCTTATCTATCCATGCTCTGTAGCACCAGATGTTCCTGCGTCACCACTGTATACGCACGATGCATACTATCGTGATGGCTCTGGTTACTCGCCTTCACATTTGAACTCATACGAAGGCAAGGGCAAAGCCATCGTTAGCAACAGTTCACACAACTTACGGTACGATGAAGGGTACAGTCAAATCGGATCTGTACCGCCCGCCGCAAACTCTTATAGCCAATATGGCTACCCTCAACGTTAGTCCTTAATGTCCAGTCATAATGACAAGCAGCACTGACATAAATATCATACAGACGACACTGGTTTTGAACAAGAGGACTACGAAAAAACCACTGGCAATTCCTATTATCACCAGCAGGACGACCATGCCAGCACTGACTATGAGCTCCAAAAAGCTTTGCAGCTAAGCAAGGATGAATTACTTGGTAACTCCCGTGCCGGTGGAGCATCCAGTTCCGGCAATGGCTATGACCCTGGGTCTATCTACTCTGGCACCTACGATCTGAGTAGGTTATACTTATACTGTACACACCTGTCCACGAAAGCAACACTCATCGATTACAGATCCAAATGGGCCTGGGGACAACGAAACCACCCCTCGCGGCACACCCCTCCCAACGCGCTCGAGCTACGTAGAAGCGCCAAGTCCCGGGACTGTTGATAACTCCGTAATCCGCGGAACCCCCGGCAGTGCGGAAGCGATTGATCCTCGTGAGTAGTGAACTTCCTCCTTCGCTTGAATAATAGACAGTAGATACTAATGGAAACAGGCTTTATTGTAGAATCTTCGTATAAGTTCCAGCCCGGCGAGGTCCGTATAACGAGTCCAGACGTACATGTTCCACTCTAACGAGATGGTGCATAGGTTTTCAAGATCTTATGGTCCGAGCCCACTGGTCAAGTTGCCGGAGATGCTCCAATTTCCGATATCAGAACCATGCCCGATCTTGGTCGCAACTTCTACATAGGTTACCGGCGATTCATCATTGTTAGTACAGACGAAAGTCATCACAGTACATGCGTGTAAGGTCTTCCATGTTCAAACAATATCACCGGCCTGGCAGGTACGTGCTAAAACAGACAACAGGCCGATATTGACATATGACCGAAGAGGATGTGGCAAAAAGGGTGTCCGGCCTAGCAAGCACGGCATCATCTACGCAGTGGGCCAAAAGCCCAAACTGTTGAGAAACGAACCTGAATTAGGCTTTTCACCCGTGCCGCTCGATATTTATGCCGAAGGGGAGACGCTAGCTAGAGAGTCTCGAGTTAACTACTCAAAGCTTGTCACGATCGAGCACAACGTCAAGGTATTCTTCATCGGTCGTGTCCCCTACCCTTATTTCGACGAGGTTTCGATTGCCGTCGACAAATGCTGGAACGACAAGATGCAAAAGCCCAGCAAGAAATCGCGACGATGAATGATTACGATTGTACATGTTCCCTCAATATCACAAAACACGGAGGCTGCTCTCCCGAGCAGCACCTTTTTATATACCAATTACGTTGAAATCCGGTTGATGTCTCATTCGTCACAACACGACGTTTTATGTCTTCGTCTCTAGCTGAGCGGAGATTGTGCGAAGGATACACGACAGGGCGGTACCAGAGCATCTCCTGACGATTGCAATTTACCTACCTGAACTGTTGAAGGTGACGAAAGAGATACCACAGTACAAGCTCAAGCTTTCGCTGCGAGCGTAACGATGCTACGATGTTCCCATTTCCGTACCCCGGGATACATACATTTTTTCCTTTCTGGCCACCAATCTTCCAATCTCAGAAGTCCCTCAAGCTTCCCGTAGCTTCCAAACAAAACTCTTATGCTCTCCAATTGGCGGGCGTGTCACGAATGCAACTGCTTCACTGCCGATATTAAAGGGCGATGAGAAATATGTTATTTATCTTCTATGATCTTCAGTACATATGCCAAATATTTGCACCAGCTGGCTCTGGGGAAGAGTTGACAAGGACTATGTCGATCGATTCTGTTTCGAGATTCCGTTTGTCTGACAAGAATGTTACATAGTCAGTCCACAATATACAGTCACTACCGCCTTGCTTCCGAGTATGTTGCATGCATGGGTTTGTTTTACCACGATTTAGTATTATCTACGTGAGTGTGTGCATGTATGTGCCTATTCTATAGGACCAGGACATGATTCCTAATGGTCGATATAGCCAGCCAGCACGACTCAGTCCGCCTCGCCCTGAGCGTGACCACAGACCTGAGGATGAATGAATGAACGAATGAACCTGTCTTCCGTGTCCCATGATCGCCAGAGTACAATTGCATCCATCTGTACCTATACATCAAACATCGCACCTGCTCGAACCCAGGAAAGCAGAAAGTCAATAAAACGCCAACGACCTATATGACATGATGACTTGGGGTTGATTCTGGAGGGTAGGAAATGAGCATCCACTGACAAGAGTGGCTCCTTACTTCTTCTGATTCGCCCTCGCCGCCCGCTCCGCATCGCGCCGTCGGCGTCTCTCGCGGCGATCCTCGGTATACTCGCTCCCATCCACCGAGCTGCCCACAGCGCTTGCCGACGCCTCGGAGGAGATGCCGGGGATATAGTGCTTGTAGGACTTGGTACCGAAGTCGCCTCCGTCCGCGATGTCGCCCGTGCCCTGGTCGCTCTCCTCGGCGGTGGACGGCAGGAGATAGCGTCCGGCGCGGCCCATCAGAGACCCGGTCTCGCCTTGCTCCTCAGGGATCGTGTTCCCGTTGTGTCGCAGGTCGGCGCGCTGGTAGCTGAAGTCGCGGCGCTCGGTGCCGTACGCCGACGACGATCCCGAAACGGAAGACGCCGCGGCGCGACCCTTCTCGGCGAAGCGACGGGCTTCGGCTCGCAGGCGCTCGTTCTCGCGGCTCGTGGTGCGGTCCGCGGTGCTGTAGACCTTGCGAATGCCGCCGGCCTTCTTCTTGGGCGCCTCGTTGTTGCTCTGCGACTGCTGCTCCGTGTAGCCGGTATCGTACGTCATCTCGGTAGCGGTATCGTAAGCCTCCGACGGAGCCTCGCTCTTGCTCTTCCCCTTATCCTTCCGCTCCTTCTTCTCCCTCTTCTCCCTCTCCTTCTCCCGCCTCTCTCTCTCCTTCCTCTCCTTCCGCGGCGTCGACGTCGGCGTGGCCTGGCGTCCGCTCATCAGCAGATCCGTCGCCGTGCCGCCCGAAACAGTCGACATCTCCGGGTTCGTGGACCCTTCCCACTCGGAGCCCTCGGCCTCCTTGTTCAGTCCCCCAACTCGCGCAGGACGCTCGGCGCGATAGGCGCGCAGGTTCTGCTTGGCGTCCTCCTCGGCCTCCTCGTCGACCAGGACGCCGTCCTCGCCGACCTTGCGGCCGCTCTTTTTCCGGTTCTTGCGATCCCGCCTCTTCTCGTGCTCGCGCTCCTTCTTCTCCCTCAGCCGCCTCCGCCGCTCGCGGCCCGCGATATCCGAGGCGCCGGCCGTGATCCCCGTCAGCGTGCTCATGGTATCCCCCGTGTCGCCGGACAGTTGGGTAAGACCCCCCGTGTACTCCGTCTTCCCATCGTCGACGTCGCGGTACACGGAGCCGCCGCCGAGGTTGGTGCTGGGGGTGGCTCCGGATAGCAAGGTGCCGTTGGGCCCCTTCCGCCGCAGGACGGTGGATTTGTAGTCGTCCCAGTCGTCCTCCTTGAAGTAGAAGCCGCCGTTCTTGGCCCAGAAGAAGAACCAGATGCCGGTGACGACAAAGGCGACGCCGATGAGCCCAAATAACACGAAGATGAAGGTGTTGTTGATGTCGTTCGGATCCGTGACCCCGATGGAGGGGTTCATAATCTGCGGGTCGTCAGACTTGTCCTTGTCCTTGTTGTCGTCATCGTCGTCGCGGGCGAGGAGGATGGCGCGGGCGGCGAGCGGGCCGAGGTGCGAGAGGTGCGTTGTGGCTGTTTGCACGGCAAGGTTGCGGGTCGTGGTCGCTGAGGAGAGGATGCTGCGGGCGTGAGCGGCCAGCGTGGGCAGGAGGGGTGCCATTATGGCAGGTGGCGAGGTTGTGCCTCTGGCAAGATGTGATGTGCTGGAATGTACGGTAATTTGATGTAGGTTTGTGATGCCTTTTCGGGGCTGTTGCTTCAATCGCGAGATTGGAATGGCAGGTTCAGGTTGGGTTGCCGCTGGAAAACCCAGCCGAATTGGAGATGAGGTACACCGACCAGCTTAGTGCTATGGTGTTTTCAATCTACTAAAGATTCCTTGGTCTCATACGACGGTCCTTCGGGGACTCTTGTGCTGATGTGGTGTGTAAGTATTTGGCAGATGGAGAGCGGATGGTAGGTATTAGCGTGAGAGTGAAGCAGGCACGCAAGATAGAGACACACAAACACACAAGGAGACGGTAGATGTCGTTGTCCCACGGTCTCTATGGGCACTGCCTACGTGCAAGTGGTCCGGTAGGTGGGGTGCTGTATTGCTCCGCCTATCAGCAATGAGGAAAGCTGTTTGCAGTCGGTAGGTGGTTGGGCAGGAAGCTGGGTTAGCCCACAATCTCCAGCAAATGACGTGGGCAAAGTCAACAAACTACCTAGGTACATAGGAAACGCGATGGCCGGGCAACAGCGCCCCGAGAGATGGGGCAATCACGCCAGAGCAGTACTCGGTATAGGTCAGTACCTACATGGGAACCTAAGTACTTAGGTACATTGTTCATGTTGTGCCATTTTTAGACCATCCATGCACGCCATGCAATGTCCTGGAATCACTCCCGTCGCTCTAAGACGCATCGTCAAGACCCTCAGGTTCTCAAACCGGTATACAGTTGCTCTCACCATTCAATGTTATTAGAAGATATACCATGGCAAGTACTTACCGAACCTACTACCTAAGTATATAAATTATATATTATACCCTTCTGCCTCCTTAGGTAGGCGCCGTGGGGTGTTCGGGGGCTTCATTCTTATTAAAGCAGAATCCAGTTGCTGTCGCCAGCCAGCGAGACCACCTGGCCAGCGCAGCCCCATTCCGCGTCAGATCCATCCATCCATCCATCCATCCATCCATGCACGCATCCATCTTTTCCTCATTCGTTCGCTTATCCCTCTGTCTCGTCCCATTTGGGGGGGAGGGGAGGGGAGGGAGTCTGCAACCAATCCGCAGGCAAATCACAGGATGCCACAACGCCCCCATATGGACCTCACCTTGGAGGTAGGCGAGGTAGGTATCTCCCATACATACCAAACAGGCCTCAAAGGAGAGGCGAGAGGGGGGACAGTTACCTAGTTACAGTTGACAATGGACAATGGACAATGGACAACCGATAATGCAAATGCTGCGCACTTGCTTGAAGGGGTAAGTAAGTAAGGCACGTCCCCAATCACAGCTGTTGATCGACCTCAGCAGTTCATGTGAACGATGGATGGTCCGCCGATCCAACCGCCCACCTTGACCTGGACCGTCTCGCCCTTCAAGCCCGTGTCTGGACTAGGTATCATGGTCTATGCATATATTGATTCAGACGGTAAATGATACGGTTGTTAACATTGTTGGTAAGTTTACAATCATGTAGCTAGGCACACACGTAAGTATCATGATAGATCTACTTTATGCCAGCGCTTGCTGTTACAATTCAATGATTCAGCCGGCACTTGCTTTGTGTATGAAGCGCCAGGGATCGTCAACTGCAGAGCAACATACATAACTTATATAAGCTCCCCGAGGCGCATTGATTTCGTCTGTGGTCATCCGCTGACGAAATCAATGACCAACCCATACGTACGGCAGAACACCCTGACGGCTTGCGTCACCCTGCCCAGACGTCTATGCATACCTAGGTATTTAATGACAGCTCACCATTGACGGGGCGGGTAGGTATAGCATGAACTTCAAAAGGATAAATCAGGGGGGAGACTAGGTATGGGCCATATGTGCTGGTGCATGTGTAGCTTGTTTTATCGATCACAGCTACAGATTCTATAGGTAGATGGCAGGACAAGCCAATGATGTGTGAATTGTAATTAGATGAAACCCTCCCAGTTAGTTCCAATGTATGCTCCCTTCTGCCCACCAGCGCCCCGGCTCTCCAAGCCGTGTTTGTTCATCCCATCATTGATACCGCCTTGCCACACATGAAACGTCACTCCTGCACCATCTCGGCGCCTAATCTCGACAAACCCAAACCAGGCGTCCCATCATGACGCGACGCCCATACCTTAGCTGGGAGCTTGGCAACGCGGCCATCCCCAGCCCAATGCAACATTAACAACGGGCCAGTCTCCGTGAGAATGAAATGATATCCAATGCGATCGGAAGCGTGAGCTTCATCGCTGTACAGGCCCATCTATTGGTTCAATTCTTATGCCATGACCAGAAGCGGATTTCGGCTTCAAAGCAATAGGGTATCGCCACGCAGGCTTGGCCCAGCCAAGCCTGCGCCAAAGAAGATAAGCAAACACAGAAACGCACAGAAACGCTGAGGCGTACCAAACAACTTAATAGCTTTAGACATGATTATAGCAGATTGAGAAATAAGAAAAATCCCATCACTTTTCCAACAGTATCATCACTCATTCCTTTGGCTCATGTCTCATATACAAGAACACAATATCGTGATGTGTCCTTGACAAAACGTAACAATCTGATGAATGAAAAAGAAGGATAATAAGAGACAAGAAAGACTTGTGTGAAAAAAATGATCGAGATAAAATAAAAGAGATACTGAAAAGTTCAGCGACTCCAAAAGCTCGAAATTTGATATTTTAATATTGCGTCATTCAACATTGCGTCAAGGCATGAGACGTCATCGTAGCAGGCTCAGTCCCGAACCAGGACGGATAGCAAACCTCGGATGAGGACTGATAACAACAAGACAAGTAATGTGATCCATCGTGTTGATCAATGACCGTATTATCGACGGTGAATAGCCTTCAAAGAGGGAGACCGTTAATACGAGGAGTCGTCATCATAGTCGTACCGTGAGTAGAGCGGAGAAGGCGTGTAGGATCCGGGCGCAGGAAGACCTCGTGCGTATGCTGCTTGCGAATTGGCCCGCATCCGAGTCGAGGAGCGATCCGAGCGACTCCTTCGGTCGTCGCGCAAGAGCCGATCATCGCCGTAGATTGAGGTTCCACGGTCGCTGCCCCCGTGCGAGGTCCCGTTACGACCAATGCTGACCGCACCACCGTCCTGAGAATGGATCTTCACGTTCCCAACTTCGACAACACAGCCAGCAGAGACTTTGATTGTGATGTCATCCTCTCCGCTGCTGGAACGAGTGGTGTGCGTTGTCGCCGAATGTTTGTATTCGCTCTCATCCCGGCTGGCGCTGCTCCTCGTGGATCGACTGCTCCCACCAGTTTTGACTTTTCGGAGTGCCTCGGCAGTCAAGGCTGGTGAAGGTCCGCCAACCATATGGTCCTGATACCGAGCAGCATCTCTGATCTTGTCTTCGATACCGACCTGTGAAGACCTTCGTCGACTCCGTGATCTGGGTCGCGGTGGCGGAGGTGGGAGCTCGTCTTCATAATAATAGTCGCCTTCATCATCCTCTTCGTCATCCTCGAAGTCGAAAACCGATTCAGGAGCATCGAAGCTCTGGCGACGCGCATTTTTGAAGGGGCTAGAGCCATACTCAACCCCAGATCCACGCCGAAGCATGTTCTGCGCATTACGGAGCGCATTTTGGTGAGCCTTTTGGTGAGGGTCGTGGTACAATATGCTTTCATCATCTTGATCATCGTCATCGAACACAACGGATTTACGATGTGTAGCTGGTGGTGCTTGTGCCCTAAGCACGATGCGTTCCGGGCGTTCCTGACGTTCCGGGCGCTCCATGCGTTCCAGGCGATCTAGGCGTTCCGGGCGGGTAGACTTGGGTCGTGGAGGTGGAGGCATGCGCTTCCGATCCTCATGGTCCTTGGTATCCTTTGGTGGTTTTCGTGAAATCGACTGCCGCCGCGACATAGATCTATCTGGAGAAGCCTCATACTCGTAGGGATTGGATGCTTGGCGAAATCCCATAGACGATGAAGGCCGTCGAAAGCGCATGGCTAGGTCTCTGGGAGCGTAATGGTGATCGACAGGAGCAGGCGGTGGAGGTAAATGTGGAGGTAAATGTGGTGGCATAGGGCCGGAAAATGGAGCCTGCCACGATGGCGGGGGAAAGGAAGGCTGTACCATGCCAGGGGGCGGAGGCTGAAAGAAACCAGGCCCCGTGATACCGGGCCCGGCAATGGGCATTCGCGGCGGCGGAGGCCGAGAATGGCTCTGACCATAATAGGATTCCGGGCGGGTTTGTGCGCGGGGTCTCGAAGAGGCCGCACGATGCGGAACAGTGTAATACGCCGATGGATCATCCGAGGCTCGGGATAAGGGTGCCGGTGTTGTCTTGGTTGATCGTACAGTGGGCCGCTGCTTTGAGGGGACGAGGATGTTGCTCGATTTTCTCTCGTCCTTGGATCTTACTTTCGACTTCCCCTTATTCGCCGTGGGATGCGCGGTTGAATCTGAGGAATCAGTCGAGCTGCTAACATTGGCGGTGCGTCGTGAGTCTCTCCGAGCCTTACTTGTATTGGGTTGTTGTTTACGAGGACTGCTAGGGGCGACCGAGCGAGCATACTTCGGTTCAGCGCCTGAAAGAACTTGGCCATCGTCGTCGGCATCCTCGACGTAGGCAATGTGCGCCGGCGGCATCGAGTTGCGTTTCTTCATAGTGGCGATACTTTCGGACAGCGACTTCGAAGCAAGGCAAATCGAGCACGCTGGGGACACTGTATCGCCTCAGAGGCTGGCCCTGAACTGCTATAGTAGAAGACGCAAGAATTGGCGTGGTCAAGTGAGGAAGGGAGTGTGCCTGACTAAATGGCCGATGGTCCCAAGCGGTTGGGTCGAGTGCGGTAATTGACTTCGACTAGGGCGATAGTCTAATTTTTTTTCTTCTAGTAGGTCCACATGAGAATAGCTGCGAAGGCTAATGATAATGTGAGCGTTGATTTCCGGTCAGGTCGAACTGAGGGACGTCTTTTGTACAAGTACTGGATAGACAGAGAAGCGATGGGAGGGGCGGTATTGAAAGCGCGGCCAAGATGGAGCGACTTTGTGCTACTTGGGGCCGTCGCAAGAGCAGAAGAGTTAGAGAATGGAGAAGTCCCGAAAGGGAGGGTTGGGTGAGGAAGCGGATATACTGCAGGTATGGAGATGGAGGTAGGTCGAAGGGGTGAGACGACACACGCAAGGTCACTGGAGGAACACCGTCGCAACACCTCTTGGCGGGGGGATGGACAGTTGGGCGATGGTGGTTGGCTGCGTGGCGTGCGAGGGGGGGGGGGTAGTCAGAGTCGGATAGACCCGTGCTCGTGCTGTCTTGTCCTGTCTGGCGTCTTGGGTTGACGGGCCAGAGTCGCCTGGTTGGCTAGCTGACGGGCGATGTACATGTATGTATATGTATGGGTGCGTATGGTGCGTGAGATGCGGGAGATAGGTGTGGTGGAAGAGGAGTCGCCGCGACAAATTCTTCAAGTAGGTATGACAGGGAGCACATGGACTGTTGCACAATAGCTAGGTGCAGCAGGACGGCGAGTACAGGGTATGGAAGCAAGCCTGTGTCTTCTCGAGAAACCCAGGTTGGACGAAGAGAGAGAAGACGGACGGCACAGGCTGAGGTGGAGGGTTGGGGTGGGGTGGGCAGCGAGACAGCAGGACAGCAGGACAGCAGGACAGACGAGAGACCTGGAACCAAGCAGGCAGATTGCGGGCGGATACGGAGGTGCGAGTGGGTGGTGGGTGGTGCTGCAGACCTCAGGTACAACTGCGCAGGTGGGCAATAAGAGAAGGGGGAAGGTACCCAAAGATACCTAGGTACCTTAGGTAAATGATCTGGGGGGAGTGCGGGCGGGCTGTCAGTTAGGGTGCTTTGGGGGTGCGGGTGGGCATCGATATATTGGTTTCACCTTCACCCAGGCCCCCGAGGCCCCCAGAGCATCAAGGGGTTGCGGGGACCACTACAGGAGCCCTATCGATAGTGCTGAAAGGCCTGCTGCGCCCACTAAGCAGTGGAGCAGTGGAGTAGTGGTGGAGGGGCTCTAATGGTGGGAAAAGTAAAAAAAGAAAGCGAGGTGACCTACAGTACTTGCCAAGTTGCCAGGTTTGATCTGTTGCTTGGTTCGTCGGTAGCGTGCCGGTAGGTATAGGTAGAGTAAGTACCTAATTTAGACGCCTGAGGATGACAAGTCTGTTCTTGTTCCGTTGGTGTGATGCACCTGGGAAATCCTCCTCAATGCAGAATTAATTCGACACTTGGTTCGATGATCGTCGCAACACACGCAGTTGATTGACGGTATGTATATAAGCAAGCAAGCAAGCAAGCAAGATCCCGATGAGCACACGTCGATGCAGCCAACCTGAGCAAAGTCAAGGCGGCTCTAACGCTGGACTGGGCGCGATCTCTCTCTTAGCCGGATGGACGGGCGTGGACGGGGTCCCTGAAACTGATCGCCTCGTTCCGTAGCTCTCGAGCTCTTAGGTTCGGACAGATCTGAAGCTGCCAAATTGAAACCACCCATCCAAAAGCACCGCGGCCAGGCCTTCCCTGTCGTCGGTGCTGCTTGTCATACCAGTAATGGCCACGAGGGAAGCGTTGCTGGGGCGATTAATATCGTAGATGTGTCGATCCTGTGCGGAGATGCGTCCTACCAGGCGAGCCAGGCAAGATATCGTGAAGCGTCCGGTGGCGAATGCAGTGTTGCAGTACCTATGTGGGTGCCCTTTTCGGTGTAAGTCGACGGATCGGTTCGCCCTGGCGCTAGATACCTAAGGTTTAGGTACCTAGGTACTCTGTCGAGCTGTGAAACTACGAGGCGCATGTATTACTGGATTGCTTGGCCGGGTGATACTAAGACGTAGGTAACGGGGACTGGCGAGACTGGGACACTTTCGCGCAAAGATGAAATATGTGATTATTCTGGAGAAGCGGAAGTATACTTCGTCGCGCAGCCGGGCCCCTTTCGCACAGAAACCACAAGAATTGTGTTTGTGGCCGGTTTAATGCCTTTAATGCCCAAGTCGGGCTTTGGGTATCAATACCTCTCAGCCTACCTTACTTACCTGCCTCGCCTGCCTATTAAAATGTAAGCAAGTAAGACCTGCTGCAGCTGTGCTGCTTTCGCACTGCGCCCCTAGCACAAACAAGAGAAAGCCCTCGTCATGGCTGCCGATTTCTCGACGTCTCATGGGGACAGATATCTTTGGGTAGCACACCGTCTCCATCGAGTGCCAGTCCGCATTCGAGCATTTGGCATATTCAGCATCCAGCATTTAGCAGCGACGAGCACGCCTGCATGAGCCTGCACTCGTCCATGCTCTGAACGAATGGGACTCGGCACTGGAGGCCCCGGAGAATACCAGTCGCCAGCCAACCCAGCGCGGCACACTAGACGGCGGAAGGATTCGATATCCACCTTCGGACTGGCAGTCTCGTCAGTCCAGAGGTCTCGACGAGCAGGAGGAGTCAATGCGCTCTTCTTGCGAATGAGGTCACGCATGGCACCTCTGCAGCGACACCCCATCGAGCCATGCTCTAACTCGCTGCTGCTTGTCTGCATCCGTATTGGGACGAGGGACGTGGCAGGTCTTACTCTTTACTAAGGTTGTCTGCAAGACAAACAGCCCCCAGCCGAGCCGGCCCCCATTGCGGCCCCTTAGTCTGCCCGCACATAGCACAAAAGAAGGGGGACAATGTCTAGTGTATGATGTATGATGCATAATGCCCTGGACACGACCCTTTCCCGACGATATACGCGTGACGATTCAATACCAAGGTGTCGTGGCTTGCTACTCAGCGCATGGCAACGAGGCCTTTGGCGGTTTTGGGTTTTTGGCATCGGGTTTAGTTGAAGAAGCCGGTTTCTTTATTTGGAACGCTCCCTACTTACCTAGTCACTGTCAAGCCCGACGTCTAATACCCCACTCCAATACAAGATAATGAGTGGCTTCTGCTGTTCTGATATCCTCATCAGATGGCCTAATCAGTAATTACAAGAGATGGGAAATGCAGGGCTTGCAGGGTACCTTGACTTCGACAACATCGTACATGTCTTACCAGGGGGCCAGGCCCCAAGTAGCCATCGCAGTGCAAGCAAGCCTTGGTCTGCTCGCCTAGTTGTTCAAGGTGGAAAGCATCACTTGCTACTACTTACCTATTCTTCACCCAGATTGCTAGGCTGCCATGCTCGCCAGGTACCTAGTAAGCAGTTCACATCTCAAATCGCTAGTTTATGCAAGTGGGTTGAGCTGAGCCAAACGACATATCCATGATGGCTCCTTTGACGGTGTGCATTGATTGTCCTGCGAGCCATCCTACAATCCATCCGGGGCTCAAGTGTGGACAGCAACCTTTTACCTTGCCTGCCCTTTCTGATAAGCTGAACTACCCGCATCGAATCGCTTGAACGCGTACGACGCGAGGTTAGTGCATAACTAAGCAGGAGCATGAGATCTACCTGGTCTCGCCCGTCATGGCGGTCATGCAGGTTGAGGTTGGGCATTGCTACCTATATGTATGCATGTGGGTACATACATACAATCTTGGTCAAGAACTTCACCTCTTCGGCGCAGACCGTTCTACGTGTACGTGCTTGCCTCGGAGAGGACCCTAAGGGCTTCTCATTGTTCCATCAGACTTTACTGGAACAGGACTTCAATTACGTAGTGAGTAGTTCAGGGGCGACTTCGTTGTGACGACAGAATATGTCGCTGCCAGATCCGTAAAACGTGCACGTAGGTCATACACTACTCTCAACTACTTGGGTATGTATAGCATCGTGAGAGGCGGGCTCTCATCACCATGAAACCTACAGTAGCGAAGCCATCCCGTTTCTACCCCACGAAAGATAGAAGCAAGGGTTGTACAGCAGCACGATGAACCACATGAACTTCATCTAATTATTTCCTGTGTACCATGTACACGTGGAGTTCACCTTGCGAGGAACCGTACAAGCCTCAATGGAAGGCGCTAGAACCATACGCATCCCCATCCAATTCCAGAGGATCGTGAAAACGCGAACAGTACATCGTGAATAACGGCGATTCGGTCGGTGGGGTTTTCCCTTGGCGGTGCAAATCCATCGGTAGATGAAAAAGAGCGAATGGCTGGGCCTCTTTTCGGTGCCCGTTCGCCTCCACGAAAACCGAACACGCAGAACCGTCACCTCACCGCCTTTTGCCAAGCAGGGAACAACCTCGCTGCGTCATTGCGTTGCCATCCCCAACCCCAACTGCAACTGCAACCCTCGACCAGATAGATAACGATACCGACCGACCATGCCACCGTCGTACGGTGTTGGTTAGTTGCTTTTTAGTAAAAGCCGTTTTTTTCTATCAAATCGATGCATATCAACCGCAGCCAGCGGCGTGTCGCAGAGTGACTGACGTGTATGCACTTGACCATCTTCACTCGGCATAGAACGCGGCCCTCGGGTTTCACGGAGGAGAAGCGCGCGCGCCTGGTCAATGGCGGCCGTAAAAGCGGCATGAGCATTGACATACATACACACATGCCTCGGGACATCCGGTGGCCCATACCATAATGCCGCCTTCCTTCATCCTTGAACCCGAATTGCGCTACCGCACGGGGGAGTGCGGCGTTGCCAGCCGGTGATTATATGCGGGCTCTTCTGCTGTTTTCCTAGCACGTTACGCCAATTCAACGAACGATGCAGACCGAAGCATCTCTCGTTCAAGCTAACTGCAGCTTGCATTCATGCGTACTATCCGCCAAGTCGAAGGCCTGAATGCCAGGGGCTCCAAATGAATTTGCGTTGATGGTTTTTGTCCAATATATTCATCGAGTTCCGATTGGGCCGATGACTTGGTGGAACTGCGGTTAGCCTTCCGTGAACCGCTTGAGGAAGACAAGTCCCCCTACAGAAGTGCTTGTATAAGTCGAATACTAGCTTGGGACTTTGAATTGAGACGCGTCAGCCTGTATAGAAGAGTTTTGGGCTCAGGTGAGTGGTCTCCCGGTCCTGACTGTTGCGGTGATGTCTACAAGCCCGCAGACGGTCCAGTCTCAAGCTTGATAGCAATGTTCCATCATTTGATGGTGTCATACCACGATCGTCGAGGCATTCCTGTTCAGTAATAGGACGATACGTCTGAGTCGAGCTTTCACTCTGGCCTTCCATCTATCACTATCACAGTGATGACAAGTGATTGCTGCGCTGCGGTGCCTGGGATCGACAACAGACCCGACCTGAGGAACGCAGCAAGACTAGCCAATGTTGATCGAGCCAATGTAGTTCAAGAAACGAAGCCGGCGGACAAAACTGCTGGGTTATTGCCAATCATACCATCGTCGCGAAAGCCGCGTGGTTGATAATATTTGTCGAGCTGGAACGACACTGATGCTCCCAGCTCTAGTCACAAGTTTCTGATAATTGTGCGAGTGTGTCTGGCTCCTTTGAATTCCTCACTAAGGCGTCGCAGTCAAAGGTCGAATTTTCCTCGGATTCTTTTGCCGTCTAAAAAAATACAATGGGAGCAGATCAGAGGACCCTTCTGCCCCTGAGGTTCTACTCCACCAAGCTTAGGTAGCATGAGAGAAATGAGGGCGTCTGGTCGACTCACCCGAATAAAGCTCCCTGGAACAGATGCTGTGCGATGATGTCAGCTTTATTGCGCAGAACAGCAGACGATGTTATTTATGTTTGAGTGGGTTGGCGGTTGCTATGGTCATGTGGCTAGACCGAGGCTGAGCGCAGTGTAAGTGTTTGTCTTCCTATATCTCACGGTTCTTCAGGTTGCGGATCGGGTGATTCTCTCTTTCTAGAATTATGTCCATCGTGGATATGAGGGGAAAGGGGCTGACTAGTCAAATCAGATTAGATGTTTTATCGTAACGCCCAGATGCCCAGATCAGGACCTCTCTGTATGTCGCGGTTGGGTGGATCTCTCACGCCCACGGGCCACGATCTGGCCATGTGCAAAGCATAGTGCAACCAGCAGTACGGGATGGTAACGTTTTTAAGTCCCGGACCCGGTTACACTCTGGGATATCGACGTCATAGCGTAGCATGTTCAAATCATGCAAAATAGCCCGGATCTATTGTGTACATGATGCAGCCCATTCCCACGATGAGAGGACGTGGAGTTGGGTCAGGCGCGTTGTAGGGGGAGATATTGCTCCAAGAAAACGTGGGAAGTATGACCGCGCGGGAGCACTTGATGTGAAACGGATCGACGATGGGGATATCGGTGACCAATACGACGATCTCCTGTCGAGGGAACCTACCTCGCCTACCTGCTATCTAGGTAGGCGCAGACGGTGAATATCCGCTTGGACTCAAGTCACCAACCTGTTCGTCTCTGCCTCTCTCTGCTCCCAACCATCCATTGACTCATAGCTCAGACGCTGATTGGACGTAGGCTCCCTACTACACCCTCACGTGGTTGCATCTCCCACGTGATATGGGTGCAAATATCCACTCAGGCCTGCGCGCGGGAGGCATTCTAGCGAACTCAGATCTTCAACCGGCACGGACTGAGCCGAGCACTGATCTGCAAAGGGGATCCGTGACGGTTAGATCCTTCAACCTTAAAAAATGCGAAGCTGATACTCGTGCTGCATGTAAGAGGCTCCCTATACGATCAAGGGGTCAGTCAGTTAAAGGGCAGTCGAAAACAATTGTGGCACATTGTTTCATTGGGACGATATCAGCAAAGGTAAACAGATGCTGTTGGCCCTTGACTCGGACAGTCACGCATCTGGCAGACTGTATGGCACGTAGTCAGTCCTACGAAACATTCTGCAAGCACCACACACATTTCCGAGCTGGATAGTGTAAGCCAAGAAACCTATCTAACACATTCGTTTTGTTGTAACCTACCAACCGAGGTGGATAAGGCACCCACCAACCCATTGAAGTTTGACTGCCTGCATGTGCTCCAAGCATCGGGAAAATTCATCATGCATATTCAAAGGACTCGGTCGGAGTGAGCAAAAAACTGACTTTGCATACAACTCCGAATCGGGGAATCGAACCCCGGGCATGTCGGCACTTCCCAACATCTGCACAACGAGTGCAGATGAGTTGAGAGCGACATATGTTAGCCATTACACCAATTCGGAAAACATCGAGGGTATAATGGCGGGATTTAACCACCACGGTTGGACTCGCGGGGAATCGAACCCCGGACCACTCCCAATCTCGTGAGGCATTCGTGAAAGAAACCGTGCAGATGCTAAGGGAGTATTATACCACTAAACCACAAGCCCGAAGTGGGAGACAAGCTTCCTGTGGAGTCGCTGGCTGTTGAAACAGATTTTGTCACTTAGTGCTAGGTAGTTGGGCTGGACCTGGCGCCGCCGCTAATTCTTGGGTAATTCTGGGCTCCCAAATGGGCGAGTCGGGTTGTATGTGGACAGCTTAGAGAATGGAAGTCAGTGTATTGACAATGGTGTGGGATATACCAAGTTTCAAGCACACCTGAGTGGGAGTCACTGGCGAGACTGGTATGGAGTCGAGTAGCATCACCCCTCCAAGAGTTCGCTTTTTGGGCGAAGAAGCTTGGAAAGCAAGCAACTTGCAGATAGATATGTGAGCGAGAAGTAGCTAAAGTACCAAAGTGCCTCGAGTGCCAGGCCAATTAGGCTGCTGGATCCCACCCCTGTGAGGGGCGTGGGCGTCCATCGCGGCCAATAATCGCTCGCGGTTGAACCACAATGCATTCTGGAGGGTTGGATGCAATCAGGGCCATGGGGCACCTGCATGCATGGGTCATGATAAGCTCAGTCACCTGAGGTCGCTCGAATCAAGTGCCACCCCTCAAGCCCCTCCCCAGGCGAGCTAGGCAACCTTAACAAGATCTTGCCCCTCTACCGTGCCAGTATGCCAGTGTAGGTAGTCACACCGAAGATGGGTACTAACCTAGGTTACCTTAGGGAGGTATCTGCGGGGCACAACCCCGCGGACAAGCACGCACTCTGAGGTCGTAAATCGTCTCTCATGTAACCTAAACTGACGTACGCACCACACTTACACACCTGGATCAATCAATTCCTGGCATCCATTCAAGGTTCTTAATACCACACGACTTGGACTGAAACATGCCGGTTCGATTGATTCAGAGTACGACGATGAAGACGTCATCGACTACCGGCGACTCTTGTTTCTCTCTCGCTCTCAGATCGCAAGGTCATTTATTCTGCTCAGTATTATTTAGTGTAGTCTAGTGCTGGGCGAATTTAGTAGCCGTCGTTCGTCAGCCGCGCTCCACGCTACACGCACGCTATACGCTGCACGCCACTTGCATGGAATCTTTTTACTGTAGGTATCTACTAACGTGTCTATCTTCCTATCCGGCAAATAGGTGCGAACAGACCAACGAGGAATACAGCAAATTGTAAACAGGCGTGCAACTTGGCGATATCTACGGCATGTCTCAGCCAAAGTCAGTACGTCTTCCGTCATAGCCGCAGCAGCCGGGCTCGCGGGATAGCATGTCGTCCAGTTGCGTGCATCACGCCACCGTCGTGTGCGTGTGTGTGAATAGCAAATGTACTACTCGAGCACCCAACTCATGCAAGGTACGACGGGGACGCGCTGCAGCGATGCGCATCCCGATCCCTGCCGGTGCGTGCATCTTGGATCGGCACGCTAAGACAGCAGCGAATGATACAAAAGCTCACGAGCCTCACCAGCGTCGCAACGCAGACGCGCACCGCGCTGGGGTTACGGGACGGAGCAGGGCGAGAGGGTGTGCAGCCTTCCTGTCAGATGCCTAGTTGAGCTGGCTGGCGAGGGTCATGGCAGTGACAGGAGTAGAGGCGTCGTGAACTCGGCGGAACCACTCGTATGAGTCGTATCACACCCGGTTTTCCCTTCTGGGCAGCACACCATCTCACATGCACCCTTCCCCTTCGGGAAACCTGTCTGCTTGTCTGCTTGACTGCCTCCTCAGCTTCTTTCTCTCTTAGTCTGCGGTGCGAGTCTTCGCTCCCTGCGCCCTGTGATTGATCCACGGCCGCAGACGAGAGAAGCTCGCGTCTGTGTCTGTGGGCATCTCGAAAGATACCATACCCGTTGTGACAGCTGAGCGACCGGGATGACCACCACCATCCTCGACCACCCTCCCCCCCTCTCTCTGCCTGCCCCTGCGAAAACCCACCAGGCAGCCTCTCCGATCAACAGGTGACTAACCCGAGCACCAGCCACTTTCCTGACATATGCCTGCTGCATATGCCTTCTGCCTATAATGGCATTTATATATACCTGGCCTTGTCGCCGCATCTTTCGCTTATCTTGCTGCTCTGACTGATCACTTTGGACTCGACGGTTTGGTGCTCCCACTCTATCGACTTGGCTGTACTTGATCAAAAACCGGCCTGGGCCCGGCACTCTTTTTGGAGAGATTCAAGTCTGCAGGAAGCCTGGCTTTTCATTCAGGCCGTGAACAGCTTCGATCAACCCTAGCGTGAGAAGAAACTTGGAAGCCTGCCATCCGCCATCAACAACTCTTGTTCTATCAAACCCACTATACTCTACCAACATGCCTCTCTCAACGGCATCAAACGCACTGGCTGCAGTGCCCCGGCAATCGTGGCCCCCCACTGGCCTATGGCCTTCGAGCCCTAGCCGGATCCCCCCGGCGCTTGACGATGACAGGGACGGTCTTTCTACAGATGAAGAAGACTTCGACAACGGGTCAAGGCCCGAGAATCCTCTCAAATACTTTTTAACGCCCGCAACACCAGCGGCTACGGAAGATGATGAGCTGGAATTTGAATTCGACTTCGATGCTGGTATTGAGGACTCCAATAGCCCCCGTCACATCGTCCGGAGCGTGAGTCCCTCAACACTCGATGGCCTCAGACGGTACAAGACCACGAAGGAGCCGGAGTGCGCCATATTGGAGGATGACGACGACGACGACGAGGATTACATCCGCTTTAACTCCCACAAGTCGCTGCCCATCAGCCTCGACGACTACTTTGATCACCCGCGCTACAACTCGCCCAGCCGCTCTCTGTCGCGGAGCGCCGAGACTCTACTATCGCCGACCTCCTTCCACGTCGGCTCGCCCAGAGGTCGCCTTACCAAGCCCTTCACCCCACCACCTCGGCGTTCTAGTCTGCGAGGTCGGCCTGCTGCTCGCACATTACAGCGACGACACTCGTGGCGCGAACCCAGCCCCGACGTCTGGTCCATCGACGAAGAACCCGAGAAGGAGACCATGAGCGAGATGGGACTGAGCGTCGAGGATCTTGACATCGACTCGGACAAGACCAAGCCAATAGACATCCCGGCTGCGAAGCCGAGGAAGAAGGTCAGGTTCTTGTTGCCGGCTAAGGAGATGTGAGGGCTCGCATATTATTTCTTGTCAATCTGCATGGATCTGGTTGGTTGGAGGGTTTATTATATACACTTGCATGGATACGGAGTTTGAGGAAGTTCTGAATTCGGGTGGCACACTCCTTCCGGCGTCATGGCACCGCATCATCATTTCCTTTGTCACAATACCCACATCATCATTCATCGTTTCCTATAGCATACGGGCCTCTGCATATTTGGGGCGTCTAGGGGGTGGTTTTTCGATTTCAGGCGTCTTGTCCTTAGTCCTATAATAATGCATAACTCTCATCTTCATTCCAACCTTGAGTGCACATCACATTGTAAATGAAACCTGTAAACAAGTCGAACAAGGGTACCCCCATACCTCCTCGCCTTCCCACCACTAACTGTAGTTTGCACCTCTTCATCAGTATCAAATATTCCGAATGCATCTTCATCCTAGCGGCTTCTTAATCGTCATCACAAATCCTTTACCAAGTCAGCTGATCAGCAACAAGCCTTCGCACACTGAAGCGACTACCAACACCAATGCCTTATCAGTGTAAGCAATAGACTCAGACGGCGTAAGCCACAAGCCGAACAGCATCCGACCGGCACCGAGACGCCGAGACGCACACTTTCTTCGTCTCCCAGAATTCCACACTACTCTGGGTAGGTAAGTACAGAGGTAGCTATGTCAAATGTTTGCACATACAGTACATACACATCCTCAGCACCCAGCAGCGTGCGTTGCAGGAGAGGTATCTTACGCAAGCCCACCCACACCGCCTAGAGTGCCAGCCCCATCATGATTTTTCACCACCGATATCAGCACCACGCCGAGGCAGGCAAGGCGCAGGTGGGCCTCAAACCACGCACCAACTGTTCCAAAGCGTCGGAATTAAGAGAACGTGGCGTCCTTTCGCCTGGGCACGGGTCTGGGCACAAGGCCATTGTAAGTTGTCGGTGCCGTGTTTGCTCTAGTGGTTTTTTTTTTTTTGCCTGCGTAGTAGCAGTGTGGCTGAGCTGGCACACGTATACAATCCTACCGAATTAGGGTTTTCTTCTTCTTTCATCTTGTTGTTGTTGTTGTTGTTATTGTTGCCTGCATGCTTCCCTGAAATCAGTAAACGAAACATACTGATATGTCAGCTGGGTATCCATTCGTTCCCAGCCCTATGCCGGGTTGTCCGTATATGCGTCATACAGAATACGTTCCCTACATCTTACATACTTGACTACCTACATATCGTTCGTTGGCATACCTATGCAGGGCAGAAAGGGCCTGTACCGGGAGTGACCCATTGTGTTTCGTTTTTGCAATTTACGAAGTTTCATGTCATGTTGCGCAGTAGGTAGTAGATATTTTACTCTTTGCTGCGCATAAACCGATCATGATTACTTGTCATTCAAAAAGCTCGTCGTTACCCACTTTCATGATGTGGCGATCATCCATCATACTCACACACCAACATTCTCGGCATTGCCCGGGACCGAGGATTCCGTTCTTACAGCACACCATCTTATTTTTCGGCGATAGAAACTGGTCACCAACAACTTCAGTCCAGCACTGCTGATGGCAGGAGAGTAGAGCAATACACGATGTGTGAGACAACATGCGACGGGTGTTAGCAAGCCAAATATGTAAGCACGTGTTGATGTCGATAACTACTTCAGGTTAGGTCAGCGGTCAGAAGTGGGAGCTAAGGCTGGTAGTTGGTGAGTTGATTACCTAAAGTACATATAAGAGGTAGGTAGGTCATGGGTTGCCCTTTTCCCGTGATTATTGCTTACATATGCGGAATCGGAACAACCGGGTTTACCGTAATTATTTGTCCGTGCATTCGAGATGGCGATAGAAGGCTCATCTTCACCGACATTTCCATACCTATCTACCTAGGTACCTAAGGTAGTGTGCACACTAAAGTAGCTTGAGTGTACACACACGAGTAGCAGAGCGATTGATAGGCATGTGCTGGGATGTCAAATAGTCTGTTGGTGATTTAGCCAGCATCATGTCACGAGCGGTGTCTCTAATAGGCCCTGATTACCTACATAATACTCAGTGCGGTGTGCCGAGTGGCGCGTAGCTTAACCAAGCTCAACCAGCTATGAGACATTGATAGTCGGAAGTTGCCCATATCTCGAACGCCATGTGACCGCTGCTCCAGGCCAAGGAATAGGGGTGAAGATAGAGAGACGGTATTAGATGGCCAAACTACTCTATTTTCGTTCAAGCAGTGTTGCTGACACTAGCAATGTCGCGAATACCTCGCTTGGCAATAAACCTCGAATTCGTCGAGTGGGCTTCCAACCACACATGCACATGAGCAACCTCTTGATGGGCCCAGGTTCTGGATGGCTATCTATCCTTACCATGCACCCCGCGAAGGAATGCAGCTGGGAGATCGACCGTCAGCCCTACATCATGTGTGGCGTTCCAGTTGCAGTTTAGTCCGGGCCCGTGCCAAGCCTGTCGTTCGCATATCAGCATGTCAGGATGTCCCAAGATGAAGCTATCGAAAGCGATGGCGTCTTGGTTAGCTCAGCTCGCTTAGACATTGTTGGTCCTATACGAGGTGAGGCCTACCTACTGTATGTATGTCTCACCGACAGTCTTCAATTGTATTTGTTATCACGATTATCAGTTAGATGACAGTCACGAACAATTTGCCGTCGGCGGCGCATGGAGATAAGCCACTGTGAGTGGCTGTCTATAGCATCTAATTACCGAATAGTCAAGAGGCTCGGAGCAACAACAGACCGTGGCTGGCGAGGCTGGCTCCTCACTCACTGATCACCCCGCTCAACTTTGCCACAGAGTCGGGTAGACGTGATAAGATAACACTGTGGAATACTTCGCCTCACATCGTTCAAATAATTACCTCTGACATATCCTAAAAATAAATGACAACTTGTTAAAAACACAAGTACCTAGTGGGCCTAGAGGCGGTCGCCGGCCGGCCCCCCACGACCCAGCAGCTTGGTAACGCCGGGGGTTTGCGCACCCACTCTCGCCTATCTACTTCGAGGATAGGGGGACTGCATGGACTTATGCAGGTGGCCTAGACCTAGAGACTAACAACGGAGACGATGTGCTGCGCTGAATACATATGGAGCAGTAATGCCTCAGGCGTATTGTCTATTATTGGTTGTCAACCATTGTCTAGCAAAGTGCCAAGGTTGTGAAGCTGCTGGCATCTACACGATGCCATCAAGTTTCGGTTCATAGTTTGTTCTTTGCGCTCTTGCCCAAGGACCTTTCCCTCCGGCCCCTTCTCTAGTTGTTACTTCTTTAGAGGTCTCTCTCTCTCTCTCTCTCTCTCTCTCTCTCTCTCTCTCTCTCTCTCTCGCGTGTATAGCATCTTTAATCGTTATTCGATAATGTTATGTAGCAGAAATAGCTAGCCCCGGTTTCTACGGCGTGATCATCCTTAATAACTGTCCTAGGTACTCCAGTATGTCTTGTACCAAAGCCATCAGGGCCATTGACTAGGATATGCTACACTACGTTTGTTGTAGTTGTAGATCGTCTTGTCGAGGATGTGTTAAGACAGTCCGTTTCGCTATAAGACATAGTGTCTTCACATGGTACAACACCAAGATGATGCGAAGTGACTGGGTCTTCTGAGGCGGTACTGATTGAGTGCCTGTGCAAAAGGCAAAATTCGCATTCTGTGATGTTGCAACTGCTGAGGTCTCTCTGTAAGTCTGTCGATTTCATGAAAGACCACACGAACAGTTGGTTACCATTACTAGTCCGCATGGTTTCTGCGAGCTATATATATATGTAGCTTCATCTCGAGAAAGAAGTAAGATACAGCATTAAAGCTAGGAAGCGCCTCCGCACAACTCAGATTTAATACGAGACTAGATGATGACGAATATATAGCAAAAGCGTTTAATAAAGGGACCAAGGGGCGGAAGCTTGCTGATTTACCCCATGGCAGAATTGACCAGTTGTTGCTATTGTTCTAGTTAAGGTCATAGGGGGGCAATAGACCCATGTCCTCGACGCACAGGGGGTATTTAACGTAGCAATCTCTGTTTTGAACTAAGAATATATAATGTAGTACAGGGGGGGCTTACACTATTTGGTTTTACAAGTGTTTTGTTATAGAACCCTAGTATAAAGCCTGCTACAAAGGCATTGTTGATAAAGCAAGTCTACCCAAGTAGTTACAAGCCACGGTGGGATATTGCAGTTGACAGAATGCATTTTTCATAGATAAATGCACTACTGTCTATTTAGACAGCAAATGATGCTTTTCAAAAAGACTTGTGAGCGAGGGCTTAGTGTTAACAACTTTGGGATATTGATTATATTAGCAAGTGCTTGTTGTACAGAATATTATACATGACTCAAACTACATCTGGGTGTATATGGGAGCATGAGTGCGTGGGTCTTGCGTGTGAGGGTGTATGTGAGATATTGCGTATGGAGTGCGAGTTGTTGTGTGTGTGTGTGTGTGTGCGCGAGCTCGCACGCATTTATGTGTAATTCTTCTTTCTCATTTCCGATCATCCTTCGAGCAAGGGGTAAGGTTGAGATAGTCAGCGCTCCCCCAGGTTGGCTGCTTGCTGGGAAACTCAATCATTTGCCTTGGCCTAAAAAGGGCCAGGAGTAAAGTGTGCGAGGGGGATTTTCCCCTCATACATCCTCTTGCTTTTGTAAGGGCAGTGGGCCTTTTTAACGGCGCTCTTACAATGCTTCCAGGCATGATAGAGCTTGAAGGAGATATATAGACGGCATTGGATATATATCAGCTGAATGTCCTGCTCCATTTTCGATGTTTCAAATTTTTCGCGATGTCGAGGATATTATGTGTCTTGGGATGTTGTGATGCTTGGCTTGGCACATTTGGTGTTGCGAAACTTGAGAGATTTCTTGTTGCGAAGTTGGGTGATTAATAAGAAGAAGAAAATCATTTGCTGTGGGCATCGAGTCCTTTTATACTGAATGAAGTTTGCAGTATTAGGTGCAAGGGTTATAGCATTAACCTTCATGATCTAGCATCATTACAAACTTCTCATCGCTATTCACTCAATAAAATAATACACGGGTTATATTAAGACCCCTCCTGCTTGTTGAGTTCAACAGAAATAGTGGATGATTAATAATGAATGCTGCCCTAGCTATAAGGCTCATTCACTCATCGCAATAAAGTGAGCGTTAAAATTATCATCTGTCCAGAATAACATGGACTAGGTAGCATTGTGATACGTACCTAGGTATTCACTACAAGCTAAATATATTCATTAATCAGGGGAGAACTACTTAATCCGTCAGTTGAGAGAGATTATTTGCCTGCAATGTGTGGCCAACTTGTAAATTGCGCAAAAGTTGTAAGTCCGGCTGAATGCGTAACAAGAGATTTGGTTTGGCACAACAAATATCGAAATCGACAGATTCATTGGTTCGACGGCAGGTCCAATCTCGAAACATGCTCACAAGGTTGCTGTGCGTCCCAAAAGCTTCACATCGGACAATAGCACATGGAGCAGTCGTATTACTAAGGGATTAGTTACGTATTATAAAGTTTCTTTGAGATAGTGCTACAATCTCTACTAATACATTTATTGGACAAGAAGCCTTCGAGGAGCTGGGAAATCGGATCACGGATCAAGGGATTGGGAACCTGATTCTTGTGTCCTGAATAGACTATCACCATCGACCCTTTCTTATCTCAAAAGATAGGTATGCGTAGAGAATAGTTGTGTCTACCTGGAAACAGAGTTCCAGAGCTGCTGAAATATGCAAGACGCTATGGTATGTCTAATACAATATCTGTCGTCTTGCCTGTCTGGTGCTGCGTGAGCATTGGGCCCGAATCAAGCACGCCACGTCTAATATGTGTTTGGTATTCTTGGTTACTCAAATGTCAACGCCGCCAACGCCATGCCATGATGCAATTTCTCAATAACCCATTTACAGTACAAAGCCAAAGTTCCGAGGTTTCATTCCTCTACTGCGACCTACTCCGGTCCCTCCTCTGCATCCTCGACAGTGACAGCCTTGGCCTTACCCTTGTCTTGGCTCGTGTTCGACTTGCGATCATCATCAAGCTCGGAGTCGGCTGCGTGAGTTTCGGGCTCCGCTGTGTTGTTATCGCTTTGATGGGAGTTATCTGTGGCAGACGTCGACTCTTCCCCAGGGAAGAGAAGTTGAGAGGTGCCACCCCATTGTGGCATCACAGGAGTTGGAGAAGCAACATTCGGTGGCTCGCTTGGTATCTGAGATACAAGAGTGTTGGAGGTTCCATCGGTGCCAATTTGTATATCGCTATTCTCGGCTGGACTATGGGTGACATCTGCTGACGCAGGCTGGCCAAAGGTGTTATTTCTATTGAGGACGAATGATTGACGTTGGTTCTGCTCCTGAGCCTGGAGAGGCGGCGAGTGGGATGAAGTTGTTGAAAAAGGTGTGGCTCCCGTGTGCTGCTGCTGCTGCTGCGTGGTAGCCTGACCATCAGACCGCTGGAGTGGTAACAGCGACCATCCAGGTGGAATGGATACTCCCTCGGGGAGTTCTTGGCTGCCGGCGGGAATAGCAGATGCGTGCGGAGGGCCGTTGTATCTCGTCACCTCGGCAGGAGGAGCATATAGCGTGCTATTCGGATGATGGCTAAGTGGCTGCAGACCCGTAAAAGGCGAGTGAACACCAGGCAAGCCGAATTGATTGCCAGCTCCAGTTGCGGTGTGGGGTTGCTGGATCTGACGGATTCGGTTCAACTCTGCCGTGAGCGCCATGAGAGCCTGAAGTTCGGCCTGAGTCGCTTGCAAGGTAGACATCTCTTGTTGCAATTTCATCGAGATTTCGTGAAGTTGGGCCTGTATGCCTTCCATGCCGCCCTGAGTACCTTGTAGCGCTATGGGCGCCGGCATTGGCAAAGCTGCCGGGGCTGGTGGCTGATTTGGCACGCCGTGTTGGCGCAACTGGTTGGCCAGCTCGTGGATATCCTGATGATCTCCTTGAGCGAAGCCCAGCCGAATCGGACCGATTTGAAATACGCGCAGATTTCCCCGAGCCTGAGCTGGCTGACCCGGGTTACCGACTGCTCCGCCGCCTGCTGGCCCACCGCCAGGCGCCGCTGGAGCCGGAGCCTGACCCTGCCCGCCACCATTGGGCCCCCTCGCCGGAGCATTACCATTAGGCTCTGCTCCGTCCATGACCACTGAACGCCGACATGTGGGACACACTTGTTGTCTCTCCAACCAGCCCTTAAGGCACCCGAAGTGCAAGATATGGCCGCAGGGGAGTTTCTTGGGCCGAGAGCGTTCCACTGCCCCCGCGGCATCTGGGTTCCAGGGCCGCATCTCTTCTCTGCAGATGATACAAGTATCCTCCCTGCTCAGATCTTCCGATGTGGCGTCTGGGTACTTGTTCATGTCTTGCAAAGCTTTGCGATAGCGCATAAGAGCGCCTAGGCGTTTCACAAAGGAGCGAGCGGTCATGAAGAGATCGCGCATGATGTGGATGGGAAGGCCGTAGAACATCATGAGGATGGCAAAAAACACCGAGTAGATGACGAGTTTTACGAAGTCTAGAGCACGTTAGAGAGAGAGAAAGTTGGGGGGCCGCCCACGGTGGATTAACACACCTGTTATCAGATCAAGACTCAGCACCCAGTGGCCCTTGGATTCCCATCCGGGCACTTCGATATCCATCTCGTCAATATCTTCCTCATCTGGCAGCTCTTCTTGTCGGGCCGCCTCGGCCTCGGCAGCGTCGTCGGATTCTCTACGTCGCAAGATCTCGTTTCGTTGCTCTCTCGCAAGCCGTCGCTGCTCCTCAAGGCGGGTCCGGGTCTGTTTCTTTACGATATCGGCCTCGACCAACGATAGTATATAGCGGGAGGCGGTGCGGGTGGAGCAGGTGGTCAAGATGGCAAATTCGAATAGGAACATGACCATCATGTTAGGACGAGCCTGTTGGATCACGGCATGAACGGCGTAGGAGAACAGCCAGGCATCGTAGAGAACACTCAGGAGAAGGGAGACGCTGAGGCGGGTGTGGAACAATCGCGGATTGGCGGGGGGCTGTTGCTCCAGAATCTCGACACGACCTTCGCCGACCCATTCCCACACCTTGCCGGTGACCAGGGCGGTGAACATGACCAGGAACCAGGCGCCCACCTCCTCCCGAAAGATGGTCATGGCCAGACAGGTCTCCGTAACGGCGAACCATGCCTTCTCATAAAGCTGCTCGACCTCGACAGGTCGCAGGGGGCCATAACACAGGCGTTGGAGGCCCCAGACAAAGGAGGCGTACACGAGTAAGACGAGGTTGACTAGGATCTGTAGTCGGGGGAAATGGCAACTTAGCAATGCGCGTGTACGGGCGATGTAAAGGGGCACGGGGAAAGGCGGACCATGAGGCTGAGGTTATTCTGCGATAGGTAGACCATGGCGGAATAGAAGTTGGCGCGCTGGTTGAAGGCATAGGCGACCACGCCGGTGGCCAGCGCGGTGGAGGCCTGGAGCACGATGATCAGCGACGGGCGTGACTGGAAATCGAGGAATGCACAAGATGAAGCAGCCTGTGGGCAGGCGCAGACGCGGACGTGGGATTGATTGAATCATGAGCATGGATAGAGCTGGCGATCGCAGTGGTGGTGATGCAGCGGGACAGTGGGCATGAAGCTTGCTTACCCCGGCATACCAATAAATACGCATCTCGAGCGATAGGTTGGAGGGCGATGGGAAACGGCACGATGCGGACGATGAGGGGTTTCGGTGGTCGAGGGAGCTGCAGTGAGGCAGCTAGGTGCCCATTATTCCGGTGAAAAGCAGTTGATCGGGTAGCGCGAGTGGTCGTGTGCCCTCGAGGAGTGCGGGAGTGCGGGAGTGCGGGAGTGCGGGAGTTTGGAGGTTGATGATGTTCCCAATGGCTTGGGGGACGATTGACAATGATGCCACCTGTTGCATACAGGCATGACAGGTACAGTAGAATAAGCCTAAGGTACCTAACCTCGCTAACCTACCTAAGGTAGGTACCTACATGCTTACATGTAGGTAGCCTGCCCACCGAGCCTGCCTACCACGCTTGTCCCCCTAAGGGTAAGTCGGGTGGGGGCCAAATCTTTGTGTACCTACTACTAGTAGTATCAAGCAAGTGCCTCCGAACGAAGTACTTACACAATGACGTATATACAGGTACTCACATACCGTTTGATCTCAAGTTACCTAGGTAGGTACCTAGGCATGATATGGCATGACAACATGTCTACCAATGGGAAATTCCCCCAGTGAGTCGTGTAGATACAGTGTCGCAAAAAGAATCAATTTCAACCTCTAGGTAGGTTGCTCACACCTACCTAACAATAAATGGTAGACTGCTATTTAATGTACCCTCGATGCCTCGGTACATGTACCTTTGGAAAAGGGGCCCACGGAGGTTCCTGGGACCTCGGGGACCTAGAGCTGCCCTCGTGTGGGGTGGGGCGGGACCGGACGGACAGCCCTTTAGAATCATGGAAGCTCCAGCCGAACTCCAGCTTCGGCAGAAGCTTGCCATTGCCGCAAGTACCTTTGTGCTACCTGGTACCTCGGTGCATTCTACAACCCACTTCACCGCCACCATATTGTATGTCTTTGGTCTTTTCTGTTTAGTGACGCCTTCAGCTCTCGGCAAAGCTCAAAGTTTGATTCTTAGCAGTAGTCTCTAGACCGCACGAGAACCCACCTCTTCCATTGCCACCGTACCGACCACATCCGCCCCCGATCTCGCACGTTATTCCCAACCGGCCGGAGTAATGGTGATCTGCCGGCAACCATATGCTGTAGCATATCTTACGCTCGAGTTCCCATAGGTTTAGCCCGTGATGGCTGTGCGCCGTCTCAGGATCCTCCTCGCCGTCGTTCTGTTCTGGGTGCTGGCCTCGTGGTACTACCAGTCTCGGACATCCGGCCGTTCCAGTCTCTTTGGTTCCCGGTCCGGCTCGACTAGAATCCTCGGCGACTACCGATGGGAACGGCTGCCGGCGCGATATCCCGTTGATACGTTTGCCCAACTTCCGACCAAGAAGCCCGCCAAGCCGATTCCTCAAATACAGGCTCCCAGGCCGAAAGAGGACGATGCCGCGAGAGAGGAGCGGCTGACGCGGCTGGCCGCCGTCGAGGAGAGCTTCGTCCACAGCTGGACTGGCTACAAGAAGTATGCGTGGGGCCACGATGAAATCAAGCCCGTCACGGCGCAGTATAAGGATCCCTTTGGGGGTTGGGCCGCCACACTGGTCGATTCCCTCGATAGCCTGTGGCTGATGGGTCTGGAGGAAGAATTCGACGCCGCTGTGAAAGCATGCGACGATATCGATTTCCGAACCACCAAGGCCAAGGATATAAACGTGTTCGAGACTACCATTCGATACCTCGGCGGTTTCCTAGCCGCGTACGAGTTGAGCGACCAACAGTACCCCAGTCTACTCAACAAATCCACCGAGGTAGCGAATCTACTGATGACCGTATTTGACACCCCAAACCACATGCCAATTCCCCGTTTCAACTGGAGAGACTATGCCAAGGGAAACAAGCAGATAGCACCCACGACGGTTCTACTGGCCGAAATTGGGTCGCTTAGTCTTGAATTCACCAAGATGTCGCAGCTCACTGGTGACATGCAATACTACGACGCCATCAAAAGAATATACGACGAGCTGGAAGAAGTGCAGAGCAAGACTCGCCTCCCAGGGATGTGGCCTGTTCTCATTGATGCCTCCACGACGCCCATAACTCCCAAAGGCGATGGGTTTTCAATGGGTGGCATGAGCGATAGTGCTTTTGAGTATCTACCCAAGCAGTATTTGCTTCTAGGTGGCGCGCTTGCACAGCCGCGAAACCTGTATGAGAAGTTCATCGACGTAGCCGAGAAGCATCTCCTACGTCGCGCATTACATCAAGGGAACCAAGCGATCCGATTCTTTGGGGATGCTCACGTGTACAACCCACAAAACGGAGAACCTGTCGTGAAAATGACACCACGGACACAACATCTTACATGTTTCACTGGTGGCATGGTTGGCATGGCGGCCAAAATTTTTGATCGACCTGATGACCTTAAAAAGGCCACTGAATTGACTGACGGATGTGTTTGGTCATACAGTGGGACACCCTCGGGTGTAGGACCTGAGATATTCTTCTACATCCCATGCGATGAGAACGATGATTGCCAGTGGAGTGACAATCGGGTAAGTAATTCTTGCTTAGAAGACCTCCCACTTTTCGAAGAATTCGCGATTCAAGCCCAGCTAGTACTACAATGGCAAAAAGCTGACTCGCGATCGCAGTGGAATGATGCGGTCAAGAAGCACTGGAGCTCTGGCGAGGAGGGCGACACTATGACAGAGAAAGAGGTTGCCGAGATTGTCGACGCCCGTCGATTGCCTAAAGGCATGGTCGATGTGTACGACAGGAGATATCAATTACGGCCCGAGGCCATTGAGTCAGTTTGGTACATGTGGCGGATAACCGGCGACTCGAAGTGGATGGATAAGGCATGGAACATGTTCAAGGCCATCGAGAAATACACCCGTACCCCATACGCCTCAGGGGCGCTAGACGACGTGACCTGGCCTAAGCCGGACCCGGTGGACAGCATGGAGAGCTTTTGGCTGGCGGAAACGCTCAAGTACTTTTACCTCATGTTCAGCGATTGGGATACCTTCAGCCTGGACACGTGGGTGTTGAATACAGAAGCACATCCGTTTAGACGAGCCGATGCACCGGCAGAAAGACGGTGATGGGCCAGAATAGGTGAATCAGCTGTATCACCTATAGCAGTGTTGTATATAGATGATGGCAATAGTCCTGGAAAACAACAATGAAAATTTTAGTCGACAGCTTATCCTTGTACCGACTATGCAAAGACACTAAGAAAACTGTCTCCCATATTTACTGATCCTATGATCTAGACAAGCTCATATTGTTCGCTGATATTGGCCGCTTTGAGGCGGTGAGTGAGAAGGTAAGTACAACAAGCAGGATAGGGGAGCCGAAAAGACATGGAACTAATACATTTATTAATAGGGTTTCCCACCCGAATATGCGTAGATGTCTCGTGGCAGGAATCCGCCCCCAAGTTGTACCCCTACCACGCTGACTGCAGAAATGTAACCTTACCCCGCCAAAAGTTGAAGACTGCCGGGTGCACGTTCTCTTAGCTAAACATTTGCAGGGGACTCTATATATACACCTGCATGAGTTGTCTTGTGCTATCTCTTTCTACATCCACAGAGTACGCTGTAGCTCCTAGTCGCGAAGTTTGGGCATGGTAATCCATGTTGTTGACCATGTTTTCACTAGGTCTTTTTTAAAACATGGCAGTTATACTGATCCTATGGAATACGTCCAGTATTGACCCTGGCAGACTCCCATTTCCTACTGCACGCTCAAGGATAAAACGACAAGGTCTTCCAACATTGTTCGTGCATCATGACTACCACTTTTCTGTTTCCATCCCCCTTACGAGGCAACAAACGCCCGCTTTTTAAGTTAATACTGCCCTAACACTTCACCTTGTTTTACTGAGTCGACGGATTGTTCGCCATGTCGGTTGCGCCACAAGATGTCTATACTGGCATGTGGATTGACTGGTCACAGACGAGCCAGGTTCTTGGGTCGACGATCACGGTTACTTCGTCAGCAAGCAGACTACTGACCGCGTTTCTCGCGCTGTATATTTCCCTCGCATTCTCATATCTTTGGCTACTGGTCGTATACAGCATCCATCGGGCTCGGTACAGTGTTACTACCGGAAGATGCTACGCCATAATCAGGCAACAACAAGCCCTCCTAAGAGCTGGCCTATCGCCAATAGCTACGAGCATACGCCTTGTGAAGCTCTACTGGGCCTATCGGCGGGCACCTTCTGCATGGACCCAGTCATGGCTTTGGATAACAATCTCAATCATGAGTGCCGTGGGTAGTGTCACAGCGGGTTTGTTCTCTTCTCAAATCATTAGCTCCTCACGCTACATCAGCGTCCTTGTAAACTCACCGAACTGCGGGTTCCTCTTTCCGGCTGGCGTGGACGATTCCAGGTGGGACAGCCCACAGATTCTAGCCTCGAACCAGGCTGGTTTGACGTTGGTTGATCTATCAGCGAAGTACGCTCGTGATTGCTATAACTCCACGAGCTCAGGCGACAAGAGCCAATGCAACCTTTTCTCATCGGCGACTCTGCCATGGGAGACCGAGTGGCAGGCCGAGTGCCCCTTCGACAAGGAGATGTGCATAGGCCCAGCAGTCCGCCTCGACACTGGGCTCATGAACTCGAACAGACTCTTGGGAATCAACTCTCCTACTGCAGACCAGATTGGGCTACGAAAGATTACTACCTGTGCTCCGATCCGGCAGCGAGGATACACAGAACTCAGACCAGCCCCTACGCCGGGCGACCACGCCGTAACTTATCTGTACGGCCCAATAAGTGGCGCAAATGCAACTTGGTTCATTGAAATGGCAGGGGCTAATTTCACACAGACCTATACGATGATGTAAGTGATCTTGGTTGTTACTATGCCCTTTTGCCGCACTTATAAGGGACATGTATGGAGGCATTGTGAGCTTACGATATCACCGGCAGCTGGTCGCGTTCTGTTGACCAGAGACGTAACTAACTTGATGTGATTATGAACAGAAGTCAGCAATATCGCAGTGGCGCCTGGGCCGCCCGGAACTCGTGGTTGCCCATTCGCGAACTCAACAATACTCGCGGGGACGGGACCATCTTCTTTCTCTCAAGCAACTCGGTCTACTTTGGAAAGCCATGCGATGACCCGGTATTCTCGGCCCACGTGGCCACAGACCTAGGCAATAGCGAAAGTCCGGTGTATGTGGAAGACCAATATGCCGGCGTGCTTGGCTGCCTCGAACAGGTGAGAAGCAGCTTCCTTCACATTGTCCGTCTGTAATCGGGATGTCCCTCCGAGTTCGAGCTGACAAAGACGGATGAATTGCAGTTCCAAGTGTGTAGCGCGACGTCCGACGTATGTTCTGGTGTTGGGAGCTTGGGTGACGTCCACCTCGAAGTTACACAACAGTTACCCTTCACCACAATGCAGGCTTTCACAGCTGATATGATCGCCTTCACACTTGACAGGGTCAGCAAAATCGCAAGTATGACGGTAGGTGACACGCCCAACTTGGCGGCTAGCCAAAGCCTGGCCTACAACAACCTGCAACTACCAGTCCCGAGCAACCAGTGGCAGGTGGAGGTTCAATACTGGCACTCGACCGTCATGTCTCTGATTCAATACGGCATTCTGCAATATATGGTAGGTCCCAACGATCCGGCGTTCCAAGAATTCGTCGTCTCGCCCACGGCGGGGCCACAGTTGGCTCTGTGCAAACGGCAACGATTGCGCATCGGTCAGGGTTTCGCCAACGTTTCTAGTCTGGGGCTCTTCTTCACGATCAGTCTTGGGACTGTTATCATTGTAGTTGCTCTGTTTCTTGACAATATCATGGGTTGCATAACGCGGTTGTCGAAAGGGGATGGGGAGAAGCATCGCGGCTGGATACAGGACGATGTCTTGCATATGCAGCGACTCGCTTATGGTCAGCAGCAATCGTTCCCTTCCCGATGGATAGGTGCAGATGACAACATACCTGTGGTTGAGGGCAACGGCTTTTTGGACCCTATTGTCGACCCTCACTGTGCCAAGACACGGGATAGTCAGCACAGGCTTTCTATCGACTCGCTTATGGATGTGGATGGAACCCTATGAATAAATGTCGGTTAATTGGCGAATTAGTGCTCTTCTCCTCACTCATGAAACGACTCGAGTAATCACTTAATTGACACATTCAACCTGGGAAAATCACTTGAGCCAGTTTCGAGTCTTCGAAATGTGTATGGATGGACCGTCTCGGCTGCTTCTCTATACTATACTTAGTAAGAGTGGGAAAATCGAGCTCTGAATTGATTAAATCGAAACTATGAGGATCCTATTGGACTCATACATGCGAGTATTCCAAGCTTCTGGCATTCACGTCTCTATGTAAGTGGGACCCTTGAGTGCCTTGTTACGGGGACGGCGCAAAGGCCCAACCGAGATTTAGCGTATAAAGTGGCGTTCCTCCCCAATTGTGATTCGGATTTGCTTTTGCCTTTTCTTTCAACGTCACCTCATCTATGACGACCATGATGTCCAACACAATTCGTCCGTCGTATGCCCGCGTCTGCCTCGCGCAACCGAAGTCGCGGGGCCATGTCCACGAACCGGGTTCTAGAGTCGTCCATGGGCACATCTTTGAAGGCCTAATAGACGGTTGAAGGCCGGTCTTACGGGGGGATGTAAGCTGAGCAGGAATGAGCTTCCGTAGCATGGTAGCGTGCACCACACTTCCAGGTCCATCGTCCATCGTCTATCGTCCATCGACCATCGCAGACGTCAGCCGTGCGTCAGCCAGTCGCCGGATGGTCACAACCACCAGCCGTCGCGCGGAAGATGGATGCATGGCTGTCCTACGTCGCTGCCTATCCCAGGCAGTGTGCTTATCTGTTGCGTGCTCCGGACTAGCCCAGGCCCGTCGGCAAATTGGTGGCACGGCAGTTGGCATGGTGGCATGGACCACGCCGCCGGTAAGGTAGTGACTTGCACGACGGCGCTAGCTCGGGATGTGAAGGGGCGAGAACGACTCGATTGGTCTTCATCCCCGGCCGCTGGTGGTGGTTAGTCGGGGAGATGCTGCCATTGTCCCCTCCCCTCCCCCCCTTTCGGCCACCACCTAGTTCTTGTCAGTGGTTCATTGGCACTATTTGATCTTGATCTTGAATCTTGATCGCACTCGCCTGGCTCCCTCCCTCGTCTGACGGCTCGACCCTCGCCCAATCAAACACGGCACGGGCTTGTGCACAAGCTTTGACTAGCGGCCAATAGGTAAGGTAGTGATGGGACGAGGTGCTTGAGTCAAGGCCAGTTTGTTTGTGTCGAGGGCATGGATGGCGGCCAGGCCAAACTCTACCTGTTCGCTGTTCACGGGGCAGTCCTCGGATAGGACAACACAATCTTAGAGTTTAATCAAGGTAGCCCCTACCTAGATACTTGCCTACTGATTCCAACATTCACGGCAGTGACAATCACAATCAATCGCTTCAAACACTGCACCCCAACTGCCTACTAACCTATCTACCTACACAGCATTCTTCCTTGTCAAACCTCTCAGCCATGGACGCTAATCTGGCGTTCACGCTGACAATGCATCCTTCCCCCTTCAATGCGAATACCAACAGTAGGACATCAACGCCTCACTCGTCGCATTCGCCAGCGCCGCATGTGCACGTCATGCCCTCTCGCTGGTCTCACGCCACCGCCGCCAGCACCGCGGTGGAGGCCGTCGACACCTTTGAACGTGACAACACAGCCGTGCGCCACGCCACAGGCACCCATCCAGACGTCGAATCCCAGAACGACTACTTGCGCTACATTGAAAACGACCCCTATCACCTATCCTCCGCCTTCAAGACCGATACCGAGCTCGACGAAATCCAGGCGAGCACACGGCGCAAGCGAGACGTCCCTCGCCGGCTCCCTCTCCAGTTCAGGGGCCGCCGTAGAGGCATCGCCGACTTCTATCGCCACCAGAATGAGACAATCCACCGCCTGTTGAAGACGGTGGAAGAGCACCGCAACGAGGCCTCCCAGGAAGTGGGAGAAGACCAACTGCGCCGCCAGATCGCCGTCTGGGGCTCCTTTGTCGCCAACATCGTCCTATCCATCCTGCAGCTCTACGCCGCCATCTCCTCCGTCTCGCTCTCGCTGTTCACGACGGCCGCCGACTCCGTCTTCGACCCCTTCAGCAACCTGACACTGATCCTCACGCACCGCGCCGTCAAGCGCGTCGACGCGAACCGCTTCCCGTCCGGCAAGGCGCGGCTCGAGAACGTGGGCAACATCGCCTTCTGCTTCCTGATGGGGTCCGTCTCGCTCATCCTGGTGGCCTTCTCGGTGCAGGCGCTGGCGACGCACAAGACGTCGGACCCGGCGACCAACGGGTTCCACCTGCCGTCCGTCATCGCGGTGGCCATCGCCTTCGGCACCAAGCTCGCGCTGTTCCTGTACTGCTGGGGCATCAAGGACAAGTACAGCCAGGTGGACATCCTGTGGCAGGACCACCGCAACGACCTGCTGATCAACGGCTTCGGCATCCTGACCTCGGTCGGCGGGGCCAAGCTCGTGTGGTGGATCGACCCGCTTGGCTCCATCCTGCTGTCGCTGCTGATCATATGCATCTGGATGCACACTGCCTTGGCCGAGTTTAAGCTGCTCGTGGGCGTGGCCGCGAGCGTGGAGACGCAGCAGCTCATCACCTACGTCTGCCTCACGCACTCGCCCGCGATCCTGGGCATCGACACCGTCCGCGTCTACCACTCGGGCCCGCGGCTGATTGCCGAGGTGGACGTCGTCATGAACCCGGATGCGACGCTGCGCGACACGCACGACGTCGCGGAGGAGCTGCAGATCAAGTTGGAGGACCTGCCGGATGTCGAGCGGGCCTATGTCCACGTGGACTACGAGACGACGCACAAGCCGGAGCACCAGCAGTTCAAGAAAGATTTGTAGGACCCTTTCATTTTTAAGTTCTAGCACCATGTTTGCCGTGACCGGCGCCATGCATTCAGGGGGGCGGGGCAGGGAACAGTTCATGAGACAATGACAACGCCTGTGTGCATATCCTATGAAATACATCGTTCTTATTCTTCGAGCCTATATGTACTTGATCATGTGAAATGCGCCCTAACTACCTGTTGCGAGTGTGGATTGATGCAATGAAGAAGTCCGTCCCTTGTACGAAAACCATTTTGAATGGGGATGCGGCTGAGCTCGACCTGTTGGAACGAGGCTCTTGGCTCTGGGCCTTACTTACCTGGGCACTTCACACTTTGGGAGTTGCCAATACCTACATGCAGGTAGGTGGTTATCTCGGTATTCTACAAAAGCCTCATATACCTATCGAGTCCTGTGCCTGCATGCACAAGTGGATTCGATTCTCCATTTCAGGTGTACGGAGTATGCAGTGGCAGTATAGTAGACTACATACCTACGTCGAGATCTGCTGCTCGTGCAGGATCTGCGCTGCATGAGTAGCAGATGACCCGACTTAGTACAGTAGATTGGATTGAGGGGTCTGGAGCACCACGGAATGCTATGACGTCGCTTTATATCACCTAGGCCTTACGAGTACTGTAGAATTACCAGACAAAAGCGGGCGTGTCTTGATGTGGAGAATCCGCAATACAGTTCTTTTACATGCGGCCGAATAATGTGAGTCTCGTCGATAACGTTCGAGGCGTGTTATTGTAGCAGGTACACCTGGGCAGTCGAGCACGTCGACCTGTGTTACTGCATCTTGGTACCTGTTAAACCCTCTGTTGTTCTGGGGTACAGTAACCTTGTGCCCTGGATGATCCCGCAGCTCGTTTCATTCGTTGAAAAAAGTGTCAACCGTGCCCCGAGGGGTGGGACTGCGCTCGCGCATGGCGTCATTCGACGGCAGGCCGGGGAGGTTATCTTGATTGTGAGTGGTGCACTGGGGCTTGTGTGGTTTTAGTCTACCCCAGCCCAATCTCTGAACCGGGGTACAGGATGACAGGAAATCCCACTTGGTTTGAGCAAGCTCTTTGCGCGAAGGCTGAATCGGGAAGTTTGCTAAGGGATATTTTGGAGAAAAAAAAAGGGATCGCTATTCTAAACACTCTCGAATATCACATGGCTATTCTGGTCGCGGGAGGGCATATCGACTCGTATCTCCCACCTGGGCAGAGTCTCCCCTCTCGTTCTTGGCATGAGGTGAGGACCTAGGCAAGCTAGGTAGTGGATCTACAGAAGCTGCATCTGCATACCACATATTGCCCTCAAGCTGCAAAGTCAGGGGTCAATTGATTCGTTTTTCCAGGCATGCTCGCTACAGCCCGGTCAAGCTTGCATCCTGAATGTCACTCTGTTGCGTATTAACATGGGAAATTAAGGTCCAGAAAGGGCAAACACGAAATGCCTTGTATACATACCTGAATAAATGATATCTCTTTTTGCTAAGAGAAACCTATGTACAACAAGGATCAAGCTCTGAGCTGAACTGAGCTGGTCGCGAGATCGATCTGGTGCACGGAGCACTCGTTCTACGTGCTTCCGTGTTGGTTTTAGTGTGAAATCCTATCGATGAGTAAACATCGTAGGTACTAAGTACATATGCAGTACCTAATAACGCCATTCCTCTGCAGCTCGGTGTTCCTAGTGATGAATATATACGCCTATGGAGCTATTAATTGCTTGTCTGGTTGTTACAACATTATATGGCTAGCCATATATCTACCAAATCTTATAATAAGCTTTGTCCGTTCCGCGGTCCAGATACGCGTTCGTATCTACACTGCATACATGTATGTAGGTACCAGGTAGGTATGTACTTACCTAGGAAAAACTACTGCGCCCCGCCTCGTGCACGGTCGTCACCAATCTAACGTTGTTACACTTCTGGGAGTAGACCAGAGCTAGAGGATAGAGCTACCCAACTTCGTAAGCTGGAGGACATGATTAGGTACTATACTAGTACTATGGTTGGTACCCACGGATAGACCCGCAAAAACGCGCCATCAACAACACTCTCAACTCTTAATACCTGCGACACTCAGCTCCAACTCGACCAGCTTAAGGTTCTGGCCTGCTCCCCGCCACGCTGCCATGCTGCCTTCGACCAAGCCGTCGACCGTCTACATGTTCCCCTCTCCCGGAGCACCTGGTTGGGCTTGGGCTAATACTACCTTGTAGTACATCACCTCTTCTTCCCAACTTGAATCTTCTTCCTTCTTCACACAAACGTCGGATGTTTTGCCCGCTCCCGCTACAGCAACTTTCTTCGCGGCTTTCTCACGATATCTATATATCGCACCAATCTCCAGTCCCTATTTTGCCTCACTGTTCTCCACAAGTCTAGCTAGACCCAGCATCATAGGTGGCCGATCTGCCTCGGGCGCGCGCGCGCAATGGCCGTGTCAGTTGGACGGGAAGGAGGAGGTAAAGGGGAGGACGTGTATGCTACAGTTCGTCAACCGCCCCAAAGCACCGCAGACTGCGCTTGCGATGATTCATATCTAACTATCTGCGCTTCTAGCTGTTAACAACAGATACATACTTACCTGGTAAGACTTCTGACTTCAATCGAAGCGTCACATGAGCTCTAACAATGTATTCCTAGGTGCCCTGGTCCTGGCGCAGTCTCTACGCGATGCTGGAACGACGAAGAAGCTGACCGCGCTGGTCACCCTCGACACCGTCTCCGCCGAAGCCATCACCGAGCTCAAGGTACGCTTGCTGCAATGCTTACCCTTGCCCGGCAGTCGAGAACCACGCTTACCCTGTGCGCCAGTCCGTCTATAACTACGTGCTGCCCGTACCTCGAATCCGCAATGCCTACCCGGCCAACCTGCAGCTGATGAACCGAACCGACCTACACTCCGCCTTCACCAAGATCAACCTCTGGAAACAGACCCAGTTTCGCAAGGTTGTCTACATAGATGCCGACGTCGTCGCCTATCGAGCACCTGACGAGCTCTTCGACATCGCACATCCCTTTTCCGCAGCCCCCGATATTGGCTGGCCCGACATATTCAATACCGGTGTCATGGTTCTGACCCCGAACATGGGCGACTACTATGCCATGATGGCCATGGCTGAGCGGGGCATATCGTTCGATGGCGCCGATCAAGGCCTCATCAATACGCACTTTCGGAACAACTACAACCGCATAAGCTTCACCTACAACGTCACCCCGTCTGCGCACTACCAGTACCTGCCCGCCTACCGCCACTTCCAGTCGAGCATCAGCATGGTACATTTCATCGGCTCGGACAAGCCATGGTTCAGCGGACGAAATGCGAATATTGGAAGCTCGCCATTTGACGAAATGACGGGGAGATGGTGGTCGGTCTACGATCGCCATTACCGGAGCGGCGTAAGTTGCCTCTGGTACTCTTAGATCCCCAGGACGAACGCATACTCACACTTTCCCAGTCAACACCGCCCGCGTCCCAGGTATCGGACCAAGTTGGTGATTTTATGACGGCGGCAAAGCCGGTCACTGAACTCGTGCAATACCTTACCAAGGGAGAGTACCAGCCGAAAAGCTCGCATATAGAGCCATTCAAGTATCAACATGACAATGTGCATCCCTACCATGAGCATCGCGATAGTTCCTCGGCAACTCCTTCTCAGGTACAACGCTATGACCACGATGATTCTCGCTCTGTAATACCCATGCACTATCCACCACATCACGAACATCAACACCCAAGCCCGCGGCATCATGATCCTCATCATCATGATACCCCTATTTTTCAGACAGCCTCATCCCAATCCAGCAGTCAACAACCTGAATCCCTTGATTTTGTTTCTAGCGTTGGAATTACGTCTGCAAGCAATTACGAGGGGATTCAAACTAAGGCTGGTGACGAGCAGATTCACGTTCAAGATCGTCCCGCATCATCTCCAAAGGAAGAGGTGAAGGCCCCACCATTTCAGCCTTCAATGTCTTGCTGGGATGCTCAAAGGTTGGTTTGTTCCTTCTACCTAATTTAGCCGTAATAGCCGCTAACAGTACAACAGGCATCCACCTCCCGTGGAATCGAAGCCCGAAGCCCTGAACTTCCCTGCTACAATTTACGAGATGTCTAAAAGTACTGCTGCGTTCATCGCCCCTAAGCAGTACCCGAAACCTCCAAAAGACATGTGGTATGAAGTTCCAAAAGAAGCTCCGGCTGCTCCCTCAGAACCATTGAAACCTATCTTTCCTTGGGAGTCTAGAAGACCGAAGCCTTCTCGTATATTCAACGATGAATCACTTGGGCCGCTGAATACAGAAGCGCGTGGCCCCGACGCGCCTTCTGGTAAGAAACAGCTCGTTCTCCAGACAGGACAACCCGCTGAGTCCTCCGTGACAGAAACTTCTTCTGCGGATACAAAGAGCGAGCCAGTGACACCCATCACACCCACCATCAAGATTTCGCTGGCGGATCCGTGGTCGTCGTTCTCGCGGTCTAACGCATGGGACGAGGTGCCGGCGATCCAAGGATACGCCGACTCCATGCAGAAGCGTCTGTCGCCAGCTCGGAAGTCCCCCGGCACCATCGACCTGCCAAGTCCCAGCGAAGGCATCGGCAGCTTCATGCAGCCGCGGCGAGGTAGCAAGCTCACCGATTTCCCAACAGAGAATGAGCGTCCTAGCCTGCCTGTGACGCCTGCGCCGATGCGCCGGTCGAACTTTTGGGGTGGTGGGAGCCCCAGCGAGGTCGAAAATGGCGGCCCGGCGCTGCCTGCCGCGGAGGGAGTCCCCGGGCAGAGCGATTGGGTATGTGTGCATGGCCGGAGGTGGAGGGTTACCGACTGCCGTTGCCGATATTATCGCTAACTCGCATTGTTTTAACTCACACAAGGATCCCATAGCACAGCTCCAAAAGTTGGCTGCGCAGCATAGCGAAGAACTTCTGAAGAAGCTTGGTGGTGGTGGTGGTGGTGGTGGTGGTGATGGTGAAGATGGCAGCGCTGGTGGTGGTAGTACTGAGATCCCGACGAGGTCTGTGCCTGCAGGCTCGGAAGAGCTAGTGTCGCCGACATATGTCGCGAGGTCAGCGGCACAGACACTCCTAAGTCCGCAGCCGGTAAAAGGAAGTGCGGGCTCGAGTCCAGTGCTCGACCTCGTGACTGGTGGCGAGGAGGTGATGCCGAAGACCGATACTAGTACAGTTGCCGTAGCTACCTCGTTTGATGAAGAGGAAACTGTGTTCGGCAAATTACTTCCTAGTGGCGAAGGATCAACTTCGGTATAGGAGTCGATTCTGTGCTGAAGTCAAACCGCTAGAGTTGGCATCGGGACAGCAGCATATGCTTCCCCGGTAGGTAGCTACTACCTCTCCTACGTCTCAATTCTCTAGCTTGGTTTTCTTTGGGCGCGGCGTTCACTCTGTAGTCACGGTATACTACATAGGTAGTGATGTACAAAAGAGACTGGAGTGTTGGGTTTCCAAGCGACGATACGTATAAACGATGTGCTACGTCTTAAGTCTCGACATTCTTCACATATCATTCCGCCTCTTCGAGTCCTCGGACTCTTGATCGATCTACTTGTCTAATTCTATATATGCCTTACCCCAGTCTTTCGCCCTTGTCCATCCACATCACATAATTCGATGTTTATATCTTTCCTTCCTTTAGTCCATATCGATGCATTCACCGGTGTTTCATTGTTTTCTTTCCACGGCTGATCAGAGAAATGCATCTAGCGAGGGCTATGTTGATTGAATATGTGTCTGTGTTGCATTATATTAAAGGCATTTGTCTCCTTTGTACAGACCCTATATACTCGTGTTCTCGAAAGTCAAGATTAATCAATACCAACTATATATTAAATCTACCTGGTCCATTGCATAGCACCTACTCTTATGCTCTTGATGAGTTACCATCTACCTAGGTAGCTCCTTATTATATATGCACTATTTAAACACAACCAGTAAATAGTGCAGATAAAAATACAAAGACAAAGAAGAAAAAGTATACAATTAATAAATAGTGTCCCTAATAGAGATAGGGCAAAACATTGACCTCGCTGGGGGTCGAACCCAGAATCTCCTGATGATCGGATTGGTTTAGAATCGTAGTCAGACGCCTTGCCATTGGGCCACGAGGCCCGCTATATTTGCTTTCGGTAGATAGAGATTATATTCTCGCGACTTCGAGGAGTGGGAGTCATTTTAGCCCAATTTCTAGTAATCCGAACTCTAGGGTGAAGAGGGCATTTGAGAAGCTAACGGAGGTGCATACTACGTAGTGAAGGACAAATAGAAATTGTTATTGTGTCATAGCGGCTATGATATGAGAATTGAATTACCGGCGCATTAGCATTTGGCGGGAGACGAAAACAGACCGCAAGTCAGTTGGCTAACTGGGTGGGCGATTCATCCATTGTCTCGCCTGTGAGTGATTGGAACTGCTACTGGGACTAGAAGTAATACACTTCTGGGGAGATAAGTGCCCTGCCACTGAATTGTAACACTTGTAGGTCAAGCCGGTCTAAGAGAGTGTAATAATTATTGACCACTTCGAGCCGTCAGCATGTGAGGCGCGTCTCATGGCGTGCTTGTCATGTATCGAAAGCCCATAACCGATGAGAACATTCGCATCTGAGGGGAAATGGCAAAAGAGTATTGCCTCGAACTGTGGCGTATCTTCATATTTAGTGTTAAAGCACTACGATGGCAATACGTCGAAGTTTTAAGAATCACAGCATCGACATGGCTTCGTGTTAATGTTTCATCGTTATAGTCAAGAAATTGGTAGCATAAACCAAGCCCCCTGACGTTGGTTTCTTTCAGCAGGTCAAGGAGCAATGTTTCATGCCTTGACCTACAATCTTGACAATTTGCAATATACTGTTCTAGTTTCCACTTAAAAACGTCATAAGCCATTAAGAGGTTGTGTCTGTGGCCAAAATCACAGGAGAGCACGATGGCATAGTTAAAGAACTATGTTTTCCTTGGAGCTGCCCATGCTTTGATTCGATGTTGGATTTAGCTGTGATATTTTAACTCTGAGAAGGCATAGAAAACCAAAGCATTAAAAGCGAGTTTTGTGCTCACTTATGACATCTACCCCTCAATCCTTACATAAGCTCAACGATATCTTTGCCTCAGTTGAGCTCAATCAGTAGATGTTGAAGACTTACCACGATGAGCAATGGGAGCATGATGAGCACAGCGCCGGCCGGTGGGAATGGTGCTTACTACGATTGTTGGACGAAGTTTTGGCTGTGTCTGTGAAACATGGTTGACCATAAGGAATGCGTACCTAGGTACATAAACACCACCGAGGGGGCGGAGGATTCTCCCTCTGAGTCTCAGACTTCACCGCAGGACGATCTTGCGTTGTAATTATTCAAATTGACTAGAACTGGTGTTGCGGGCCTCATGCCAGAAAACCCATCCTGGGAGCCAAATCAAGACCTTTGATTGGATGTGGCATAAAGATATGAGATGCATGTAATGTTTCTCCGCTGCGACGAGGTCCGGGTAACTAAAGTCACAACAGAGAAGAACAGCATCTGATTGGGTTCATAAGTTTCGGAACTGTTCCGCTGCAGCGAAGACAAGGTACCGGATTCTAATGGGCTACATCTGGTTGCCAATTTGAGATATGCCAGCCGATGATTGGGATCGCTCGTGCACTGGAATAAGCTGACAGGAACGCTGCAAGCTGCATACCTAAGTACTCAGCACAGAGCTGACTGGACCAAGTGTCAGTTCTACTTTATGCCGTATAATGAGTCATGCATTCGGAAAGGGGGACTCGTCAGTTGGAAGTCGACTCCAAATAGATAGTCATAATGTTGACTACCTAGGTAAGTAAAATAGGCACTGATTAGTAGTCATTCCTAGCCACACAAGGTATCCAAGTTCTAATCCACATGGACGAATTCTGCTTATCAAGCCCGTGATCTATGCTTTTCAGATAGTCAATTAGCGTATGTTGCATTTCCCCCGCGTTCAGGATAAGGTTACATTCCGTTTACCAATCGAATGTCACACACTTCGTAAGCACAGGTCCGGCTTTAGCTTGTGGCAAAACCTAAGCGCCAGTTGCAAAGATCTAGATCTAGATGAACTTGGTCAAAAAAGGATTTATCATGTCGGTCTCACTATCAATGAAAAAATTATTATTATTGAAATTCGCTCGCTTTGGCGTGATAACCAGCTGACTTTTAACGGATATACCAAACATCGCGACAAACAGCTTGAGCAACGCACGATGTGTTTCACGAAGCCGCCAGCCACCAGCTTCCACTCCACTGAAGATATATTCCATTTGCAGCCGCTTACACAGTCTGGCTAACATTGATATGCTATGTTCACTTTACAGCCGTCACTGCCCATCTGACATCAGATGCTTATATCCGTGGTGTATCCGGACTGAGAGTATGTGGCACCCATCAAGTTGATGATGGTAGACTAGTCTAGTTGCCTGCCAGGCATGATCCATGGTTGCTTATATTTCACCCTCTCCACTTCACTCCAGCACATGCGTTATGGTACCTGGGATCTGGGTCTAGCACGCATTAGTCGCATGTCGGCCAACGCAGGTCACCACTTGGCACCTATTAGTATGGAGTTGACGGCCAACGACGCGAGTCAGAACGAACGGCATCTTTCTCGACAGTCCACAAAATTCTGGGGAATGGAAACCAAGATCTCTCTTTGATCAGGGATCCTGCCTGCGGCATCTTACATATACGTTGCCCGGGGCCTCCTTTCCCACCATCTTTATTTCAAATGAATTGTTCTTCGATTCATCAGCAAACAGAATATATATGCCTTGATGGCATTGAGACTATCGTAACTCGTTGCGTAATCAACCATCTACCGAACTTACCCGTTCATTTATTCAACTTCCAGTTCCAAAGTGGTGGTAAAATCTCGAGGGGGGCTTACGATTGGAGGGACCATGCGGATGTTCTTGTCGAAATTCCCGAAATAATACCCTCCGCCAGACATGATAATACCTTTGCACCTCGAAGCCTGCCAATTGCATCTATTAAATTTGCCACGGATGCGTGAGAATACGTCGCTAGAATGAACGGCAAGGCAGTAGCACCTCCGGGCGTGCTGCGCGCGATTACTATCATCGAACGGATTGGATCCGTCTTGTCCCTGATAGGCTGTCTATTCATCATTATCACCTACTTGGGCTCCAGTGCCTTCCGCAAACCTATCAACCGTCTGATATTCTACGCATCGTTTGGGAACATAGTGGTCAATGTTGGAACGCTTATTGCCAGAGCATACGTCGACCAGCAGGACTCGGCCGGGTGCCAGCTACAAGCCTTCTTAATCCAACAGTAAGCTTACACGCCCCCTCCGGTCCAACTTCAGCTCTCATCTTTCGTACGACAGATTCTTACCCTCGGATGCGCTATGGGCCCTTGCCATGGCTTTCAATGTGTATCTGACATTTTACTGGAAGTTCGACGCCCAGAAACTCCGGAAGATAGAGAAGTGGTATCTTTTAATTTGCTATGGGCTACCCCTCCCACCAGCACTGGCCTACATCTTCATATCTACCAAGAAAAGGGGAAGAATCTATGGCGATGCGATTCTATGGTGCTGGGTAGATACTAAGTGGGACATCCTGCGAATCGCTACTTTTTACGGACCCATTTGGTAAGTTTATTGATCTATCATTGAGGACGTTCATCGTTGTGCTGACCTGACTTTCCGCAGGATCATTCTCGCCGGCACAATTTTCATCTATATTCGAGCAGGTGGCGAGATCTACCGGAAACGCAGACAGCTGCGTAAACTCGACAGCAGCAGTGCCGCTGGTGGAACTGACGTCGAGATGTTCAAGTTCGAAGAGGCTTACCCGATGAAAACTACCGAGATCAGCGTCACTTCCGAGACCTTAGCTCCACCAACGCCTGACGCCGATCCTGGTCGGGAGTCCGAGTCAAGACCTTCCCATGACCCAAAGCCGTCTGCCGCCTACTCGATTACGATCTCCTCGGAGCAAGAGCCACGTCCCGCTGCTCGCAACCCGCATGCGTCGATGATGCCGCCTCAGGCTAAGTCTAGTCGGCGGAGAAACCACGATCTCAACAGCGCAGCTTGGGCGTATACGAAATGCTCTATCCTATTCTTCACTGCGCTCGCCGTGACCTGGCTCCCGTCGTCCGCGAATAGAGTCTACAGCGTTGTCCACAGCGGCGACTCGGTCTTGGTCTTGGAGATCCTGGCCGCGGTTGTGTTGCCCCTGCAAGGCTTCTGGAACGCCGTCATTTACGCCGTGACGTCCTGGGCTGCTGTCAAGCTGTTCGTCTCGGAGATGCTCCATCGTGCCGGGCGCGGCGGAGCCCCAGGAGGGCCGCCGACAAATCACCAGCGGAACCGTTCCTTTACGCTCAGCAGGTCACGGAACCGCAAAGACGAGGACTCGGATAGCATGAAGGAGCTCGCCGGGAATGCGATTCCAATATCGCAAACCTCAAGAAGCAATAGTCAAATAAGAACGTAGGCCAGAGACTTTGGGACTGATTACACAGAATCAGCTAGTAATACATACCCTATAGTAACTTACAAGATTCAGGAATAGAGCTCCTAGTTTTCTCATATCATTGAGTATGGTATGAACGGCGTAGAAGTGCCACACATGACGATTCACGGTTGCCGTGTACGGAGTGGGAATGCAAGCAATATCGTCAATTGCGCTGCTTCCATTTGTTTTTACTCCCATCAAGCTATGTAAGAAGACAGCAGCTGCTTGCTTTTTTCAGACGTCACGCTACGTTGTGCCAGAAACCGAGTATGCCCATGCCTCGAACTGGCAAGATTCTCTATTCAGCCTATCATGTGTCACATATGGAGGGCTTGCTGTACTCGTATAGAGAAAAATAGAAAAGTAACAAGCCGTGATTGTAAACGTTTTCTGCCTAACCAGGCTACACGGGTTTGCAACCAACCTCGCACATCCTTGGCTCTATGTCATCGAGATGATGGCTCTCCCTTCTGAGAGGCCATCTGCCGGAAGCCTGTATCTACGTATTCAAGTAATGGTTTATAGCAGGCAACTCGGTTATCGGCCTGATCTAGCGTATGCTACGTCGATCGACTCTACCAAGATCATACTTTGACTAATGCGATGCACACGTGAGGAATCCTGGAAATTTAGCTCGACTTAGTTGCACGTAAGCCCGCGTGTGAGAATTCTCGGTATCGTCTAACAGCAAGCTAGCCACTACACTAGAAAACTGCTAGCATGGGAAGTCCTGCGAGCGGCAATCCCAAAGGCGATAAGTGTGCTCCATGGACCGTTAGCTCGTCGACGGCGATCGCAACTTTGATTCGTATTTGGCCGACCCGACCGCCGCGGATTATCTCATTATCACGGAATAGGCCTTCTCCTGCTCGTCGGTGAGTAGATCACGTAGGTCAACGTCTTGATAGGCAGGCAGGTGTGCACTGATGTTACATATCTACATAGTAGTGACGGCCAAGCATTGCATACCCCCAAGGATTGGATCGCTCCATGGATCATCAGGTCAAGAAACAACCCCCTGTTCGCACTCCTTGCTAGGGCACCCGATGCTCTGGTCTGGTATGTAAGTAGAAATTCATCACACAAGAGGAGGGTGCGACACCAATTGCTTGCGCACCTGCATGGAGCTGTACTACCTCCATCGTCACCCCAATTACGACAGTATCAAGTGCTTCAACTTCTCAAATGTACGTGAAATGGATACCCACCTCAAAGACCCAGGAGACGCTGTCTCTCCATTACGCCAAGGAACGCCAAGGTGTCCATCAATTGGCGATTACGCCACCCCCGTGAAGCTTGATAGGCGGCTCACGATCCTACTGCCGAGCCAAGCCCGGGGTTCACTTTAAGAATACAGCACACGGAAATGCGGTTGCCAACAGCTCGCCTCCAATGGTCAGCTCCTGTTTGAAAACCCAAGATTTGATGTTTGCCCATTCGCCTCAAACCCCGTAATAAGCAATGGGAACTCCCTGTAGTATATTCAACTATTAGGTAAGTAGGTAGGTAAGTTCAATTGCTTGTTTTCTGCGAAGCAAACGAGGCTTTAATAGAATCATTAATTGACCACCAGTTATTAAAAGAAAAATCACAAGTAAAACTAGTAAACAATTATCTACGAGTACTGTAGCTCTAAGTAGGTACCTACTGAACCTAACTCCGTGGACCGGGCCTGTGCCGTCCCAGTAGTTTGGGATCCTGGCCGCATACGGCATATACGCCGAGGTTGAGCCAATAGTGAGAACCTAAGTGGCCTAATAGGGCTGCCGAGCTGCTTAAGGAACCTTGAATTTCACATTTCACTTACGTACACATACCTATCTCCGTACAATACCGTGGAGGAAATCTTCCGGCGCAGTACCTCATCCGTCGCATCAACGTTCTCGAAAACGCGTATGTAGCGCGATTCATCTTGACGGATGATTTGTCTACGTGCATCTACCTACCTGGAATCTATTAAATTGAAGAATCACACTTAAGTAAGTACCTACTATGTAGCTAAGACAGGCGAGTGACATAATATCCAGGTACCTACGGAGTATAGACTACATCAAGGGTTTGTTGACCATTATGACGACCCAAACGCGAACAGTGGACGCAAGGGGCAGAGGCACTGGATAGATACTAGCACATGCGGTGAGCCGTGTAAACTTGTTAGCCAATAATTACTTACCTACATATATACCTCTCTTGCATGCGGCAAATTGGACAATGGGGATGAGATGCAGTGCTTCTTAAGGGCTGAGCCATGCTTATGCCACATGGTTGAACCTTGTTGGGTCGAGGTCCACATTCTACCAATACCATGGCACGATTGTTCAATTGCCTCCTGCTACGTATTGGTACAACACCGTACAATAACCAATACATAAACAACATATCTCTATGTAGCAGTCAAAGCAATCGAAATAGCCGCCATATTGTCGTTTGGCATAGACCGCTCTGATTAATACGCCTCCGTGTCATTCCATACCTCTAAGCTGGACTGCGCGCCTCAAGTATAACAGAACAGAGTCTTGAATAAGGTTCCCGCCACCTGTGCTCAGCTACCTGTCTTACAATAAGTTGGGAACAAGACACCGAAACAGGGTGAAGGGCAGCTAGTATGAAGTCTGGAACTAGCCATATAATTACTCATCACTAGATTCCTGGAGGTAGACCGTCATTTTTTGTTGAAATCCCGTCCGAAGCGCCGATGTAGCCTTAGGAAAACGAAGGAGTATGCACCTTTGGTTACATAATTACCACAAAGTGACAGCCAGAGGCCAACAGGCCATACAAGCATTCACAGTATCATCTTGCCTTTCCTTCATCGCTCTCCCTTCACAGCGATAATGTGAGAGTACTGCCAATGCGTGCCCATCTCAACGCACTCCTGTACTATCTCACCGTCGTCCCACCACCAGCTTGAGGCGCCGACAAACTTGCCCCAGACTTCTTGCCACAGCAATCGGCTCGTCACACAGCGAAGCTTAGTTTTCACATCTAAACCACAAGAGCCTTCAGAGACGGCCGGGGCGGTAATGGTCGCAATGGTGCTCCCTTTCCCGCGAAGATTTGCGTGTGCTAACCAAGTCGGAAAGGTTTTGCTGGGCCATGTAGTGCGGAATGCTTGTTCCAGGTTGATTAAGAGATACGTAAACAACCACTGCCTCAGTTTGGGGCCCAACGATGTTGGTACTGGCTGAGGGTCAATGATCGTCAAGTGTAGAGCACCTCCTAGTGCTAGACATCGGTTAATGTGACGCAGGAAGGGAGGGATTTCTGTTGAAGGAAATAGAGCCGGCATCGACAAGCAGGTGACGGCCGAGTACAGCCGGGGTGCAAGAGCTCGTGAGCCCGTAGATACTGAGAGTGACGGTACGATCAATGGTTGAACACTGGGGAATGAATCAGGCGATAGAGGACTTGGCGACAAGTGAGTCATGGGGATTGCCGGGTACAACGCTGCAAGAAATGACGCCGTCGCTGCATGTTGTCAGTCGCCTCCTCCGATATTTGGTCAGTCTTGACTCACTAGGTGTCTCGTAGAGCGCCAGGATTCTTCTCCGCTTATGCGAGCTCGGACTTTCAGGCCGTTCTTTTGATCCGATCAGGTGTGCATAACCGCCTTGTTGGTGCATCACTGTGAACATCCAACGCTTCTTGCTGATCTCGAATTCTTTATACACAGTTGCATCTGGGGATTTTCCAACGCTGGAAGTGAGGTTTGCCAGCATCAGTTCTGGACTGGCAGCTGCCATCATACGGTGCTCTCGCTGTAATGCCACAAAATCTGGAGATATCGCCATATTCTCACACCGACCGGCTGGGGACATCTGCAAGCATTCGTCGGCAGCAATCGTATTAGCTGCTTCCTTGATTGGGGTAACATCCCATTCATGCGGAGGTTTCCATGCCTCCGAATTGGCCAAGCGGTCGTAACTCTGTTGCCTCGGGGACGGTAAGGCCTCGTGCGATCGATAGGCAACAGGCGGCGGAGTTTGGGGGCACACGTAGGGAGGTGGGAGAGGCTCATGCTCCTCGTCTGCTTCAAGGATGCTATACTGCATGTCAACCATTGCATACCTCCGCAGATATATGAAAGAGTAACATACCCATTCCCAGAAATGTCCGTCAAGGACGAAGCTTGGGTTCTGGGTGCATTGGATGTAATCTGCGTTTCTATCACGAGCTGATCGATATCTGCGTCGGTTCGTGGCGAGACTACTGTCTCGATATTCTGTACGACGAAAGAGGATACGCCGAGCTTTTGTATGTACGATTCTGTCTTGGGGTCTGGGGCGTCATCATTGGCAACCATCTTGTCTAGAACACCAGTTGCAACGGCTGCTTGATGTGCCCATTTGGAGAGAACAGAGTCTATTGTTCCACCAGTCAGAAAACCGGTCAATGTCAACTAGTATTTGAATCTTACCGCGCGGTGATGGTGGGATGATATCTTCAGACTTAGGAGGCTGAACTGGTAGGAATAGGCCATTAGAACGGGCGGGCGACTTGTCGGACTGGTCTTGGATGGCAAGCGTGGCTTTGACGCCATATATTGAGGTGTGGTGAGACTTCACGCGTTCATTTCCCGACTCGTCTTGTTTAGGCGTAGGTTGATTCGATCTTACTCTGGAGGGAGTTGACGTCTTCCACCTGCTCTTGGAAGCGAACAAACTAAAACCTCGCTCGCTCGAAGACGAGCTGGTGGTGGAAACCGACTGGCGATAACTCCCTGTCTGTTTCTTCTCCTTCTCCTTTGCCTCTTGCTCTTTTCTTAGCATGCGCTGGCCCACGCGCTCGACATTGGGGTCGGTCCATATGACGTCGAACATATTGGCCGCCCAAGCTGGATGCAGGCCAAGCTCGACTGTGCTTCTGGAAGTTGTGGAAAGTATTTATGAGGGCAACGAAGACCCGTGGCTGGCAAAACGCCCGTTCGAATTATGTCAATGAGACACTTGAGCACACCAAACTGTTATACATCGTACGCCAGGCCCCAAGTCACAGGAAACATACTCAGGTAGCCGAGTCGGGCTGCTTCGCGGCGAAAGAGTTACCGCACCATGCGAGATGAACGGGCCGACAATGGGAGACAAGAGAGAAATGGAGCCCGGGAGATGTGTAGTTATCTGGCTTTGGTCGTATATAGGCGGATAAGGTTGTCGAGCAGTGAGAGCTGCTTGCCGATGTCACAGGCATGAAGATGCAAGGCATGTGCTGTGCTGCAGAGGGGTAAAAGGTAATGTCGGATCAGGTACTTCAAGTGCAGTGGACAGACAGCCCTGGGGCAAAGGGAGAAGAAGTCTGGGTGAAGTAGGTAGGTAGGTAAGGTAGGTATGCAGTAAGAAGACGGAATAAACACCGAAGCGTGGGTGAGGGCGCAAACTTCAAAGGCGCCACCAACTTCGAACGTAGACCAACATTGGGGAATTGTGTGAAACACACATGAAGCTGGGCCAAACCCGATTTTGCACTCCAAGGCAGACTGCAGGAAGTCGCTGTTGACGCAAGGTGCAGCTGCGGTTGCCTTTAAACTACGAAGGCCAATCTGTTGTTACCTTAAGTACATGTACCTTACGTATCTGCCCCGGTGCGCCTACACCTACTTGTACCTACCTAGGGTACGGTACGGTACCCAAGGTAACGCCGGTGTGCGACGCGTCCTACCTCAATAGTGGCAAGAACACGGGCATTGAATAACAATTGGAAGTCTCTGCCTTCTACAGGTCCACTTCAAGTTGGTACCTAGGTACCGATCTGCCACGGGTCCGATGTTATTGAAAGACACAGGTACAGAATCCGTAGTAGTCGCTCTCTGTGTCGACGAGTTAGTTACCGATGAACGGCTCACCATCTGGTGCTTGCTTGGACCACCAAACCGCCTATGTAAGGTGCAAAATATCCCCGAGATCGAATATTGGTTGGTAGTATTAAGTAACCTTGCCCCACCTGCGCTGGGTTGACTTGTGCTCCAGATGAGCAAACAATATACTTATAAATCAATACTGGAATCGTCGTGGCTTAAACACAGGGGGGAGCCATACGAGCCCACGAGTTGGCAACCTCAATCTGCTGAGCGAATTGTCGAGAGACTTCTCTATTAGTGCTTCCGATATCTGCCATTCATGGATTGCACACATACACATCGCTTGTGGTCCATCTACATGTGATACCGTCTCCATCTCGGAACATGCCTGCTCGGACAAATGAGTGCCATACCAGCGATGTGCTTCTTACAAAGTACCATGAGTTTCAGGAAGGTCGGCCGATACACGCCGACACGGCACTCACTCACTACCTTGACGATGTCAGCACAGACCGGCAAGATCAGTGCCATCTCGGCGTGTACTAATAATCGTGTGCTACTGATATGATAACTCCCATTTCTGAATGCCTTCGCCAAGTAATACTAGGTGCTCACATCCACATGAATGAAGACATTGACTCCAATTTATCAAAACGAAGACTGCCGTAGATACCCAGCCGGGAACTACACAGAGCTTCTTCCTTTTGTGATGGCTCGTCTCTGTAGTTACTCGAGCTCGTGCGCGCCAGCTTTAGCAATTCTCCGACCTAACAAATTGCAAGAACTGGTACCATGTGCCAAACTTTCCGCTCGTGCCGCTTTTGTCCCGACGACGCCCCGACTCTTGTGGCAGTGCTTTGGATGGCAAGAAGACGTCCGACGTACCAACACATAGTGAGCAAGATAATGGTGACATACCGGTAACATAGGTCTTCATCCTATGTGTTGGCTGGATAATGCCATTCGGCACCGCTCAGGGCCCCAATGTCCATTGCCCACCACCAGTACTTGACTTCATTGTCAAGGTCACCTGGAAATAGCGCGTTCCTAAGCAGTGACCTAGTGATGCCAATCCACCTGAAGCCCATATCTTCAGACATGGCAATCGGTAGCTTGTCATGGAACCATAGATGGGTCAGCCTCATGAGGTGCCACTTCTCTTTATTGGCGATCTCATCTATTCTTGGGGTTTCAGAGGAGCGGTATGCCCGGAGCATTCAACTAAGAAGATATCGTGAGCATGGAAGACTAACAGCCGAAGTTAAGACTACTCGTATTCCTCACGGGAATGAATCTCTTGACTCTTTAATAACAAACGAGATTAAATAGGGCTAGCTTCCCAAGGATGAACGACGCTCCAAAACATTTAACAGGTTCCTGCAGGCCAATCCCTTGCTTCCTCAGTAATTACTAGCAAGTCAGGAATGTCTCGGAGAGAGTGCTGCCAAAACCCATGATACAAGGACACCCTCCACAACGGCTGAAGGGTAAAGGGCCCCAAAAAGGCAATTGTAATATAAGCCTGGGATGAAATGTGCACTTTTTGTACAAACACAAGATCTTTGTCGCTTATTTTTCCTATTCTTGCTGCCAGTGGGTACACCACACCACCCCTATGCATCTCGGAGCTGCTCCTGCACCCACCGAAGAGGTTCGTCCAGCTCGTCCCATCATAGACCCCACTAACGAGATTCCAATCTCGGGGACTACAGGATCGCTTCGGCTGTGGAAGCTTCAGCTGTGCTATGGCCCCAACATACATAGCTCGAAGTTAACAGAGAACATATGATCTGGTTGGTTCGATGTCGCTAGGTGAGCACCCTGTCATTCGCGAGTTGGTACTCTTGTGACACTAGAATATCTGTTATTGGGTAACAATCCCGTGTCTCACTCGGTTGCCCGTCCGCCAGCTCTCCCATACGCCTATGATGGACGGCAGCGTATGTTACATGGCCTTCGACGCCGTGAGACATGTAGTTCGGATGCTTGCATATTTCTACCCCCTCCATGTCCCTCTGAGGAGACACATGAAATGTCCTTCTGATTGGGGAACGCAGTTTAGCGGGCAACTAACATACGGCTGGATAGCAAGGGGAGAACAAGTAGACGAAAACAATGCCTGTCGGCACGCTGAGCATCTCGATGCAGACTAAGGTAGTCAATACAATGTGACGAGTATTTTGCAGTTTACGCGGGTTATTCGTAACAGACGTTCGCAGCATGTAGTTGAAGGCATTCAAGTTTATCGCCAAAGACCTAGCAGTTGCCTGTCATGGCCGCTCATGATCGCCCAGGAAGGGACGGTATCAGAGTCATTCGACTATTGATCAGTATCATTGCTCACGGTGATACTGCAAAGAAATACAATGCGCTTGCAACTCTTGGTTTCATTTTGGAGCTTTAAGGTATACTAGACCATATAACAGGTTGAAGGCTATCGTACATGTGCCAGTCTATGTAGATATCTATGGTATGATCTCAAGCGTCCGTCTAGAAAAATCCAAAATGAGCCTGCCTCACGAAAGCTTGATCTCATAGAGTAGCCCCGACGTAATGTGATGCGAAGACATCGACCAATTGCTATGTAATACCCTCCTCTATCTTCTAATGGCGTAGTACAATTAGCCGGCTTAGTGCAGTCGTAATCTTGTAGTTATTGCTTTGCTAGGACGCCCTGCAGACATAGATCCTATTCCCTAGTCGGAGAATTACTTATTTGTCCCTATTGATGATTATTGACAAAAAACTAATTACCAAGTATGTAATCTAACAAACGTGCCGAATAAAAAACTACTTGCGCTATAATTACGTGGATGCACAAGTTCATCCGAATACTTGGAACAAAAGCCATTGCCGAATCGAGATCACGGCGCACGAGACACAGGCCAGCAATTATAATGAGCATCGAGAGGGCAACGACCTGGGCAGGTAGCCAAGCACTGCAGTTGAACCGGCCCGGTCAGTACAACTCGACATCGATCACGATGAGCATTGTCCAGTTGTACAATGGTGCACATAAGCAAATATCCGATTAAGCTGATCCAGTCCTGTTGATGCAAACTTGGAAGCATTAAGATGCCCATTTACTCTAATCAATTACCACCGCACACAAACACACACTATTGAGGTAATATCGCTGTATAATTACCTGAATACAACCAAAGAGAGAACCGGGAAATGTGACAGCGAACAGATGTCTGAATTGTAGAGCACCCGCCCCCCAGGACTTGGAATATCACCTACCTAGCTTGAGAGCTTGGGTATATGTAATTACTTTTCAACAATAATTGTTAGTAGTGAATCAGGTCTGCGTTAAGGTAGCAACCATAACTCACCTGGCATCGAGTCCATATTACAGGTATCCTACATGTAGGTAGTCTAGGATAGGTACCTTACCTCCTGCTAGGTCCTAATTCAATGCACTCTGAGGTTGCAAGCAGAGGAAGGGAAGGGGGGTAGATGCCCGGACATTATAACATTGGGAGTGCCTTCCTCATTCATTCACAAGCCTGTGTCACTCCTTCCACCAACCTGTAGCCCATGCCCTGCATTGCGTGTGGCCCAAACACTCAGACACACTTCCCCCCCTCGAACCCTCAACCCAACACCCCCCCACTACACCTTTTCTCTCCCGACTCGGCTCCCTTGCCTACCTCATCTACCATCAAGCTCGTCTTTGGTGTATTAGCAAACTTCGCAGGTGCAGCTGGTGGTCCATGTTGGCCCCATGTCAGCTGTAAAGAGCTGCCCTTACTGGTCCGTGACAATCTGCCCTCGATCCCGACCACCTCTACCTGACAGACAGAGGAACACCTACTACCTAATCTAGGTACGAAGATTGCCTCTATCTGCCGACCACTCTTTCAGGCCACCCACCTAATTAGTTGCCCGTCTCTCTGCGCACACACATATATCCTCCATTCTTTCTTGACCTCTGGGTTGTCGCATTCTTATACCTTTTGTTGTCTTGGTCATTACCTGGAGCCCAGTCCCTTCTAGGTTGCCTTCGACTTCAACTGGACACGATCCTCTCGCTCTCTGACCCGTTTTCCTCATCATCAGCATCGTACGGATCACTGCCAAGAGTACCTAGTCCGATCGAGCAGAGGTTTTCTCGCGGTGCACAGTATTCTGGTGGTGCTCAGACATCGGTCTGTACCAGGATACAGGAGCATCGGCCCCTACCTGCAACTGTCAAGCACTCTCCTCGCTACGGCCCAAATCGTGTCTCACCCCCATCTGATCAACACGAATTTGACACTGTTAAACACGATTTTTCATTCGTGCGCACGGATATTCAAACTCTCCATCGCGGGACCGCTGACGTCTGGTAGGAACCTGAGCCAAGAGTCAAGATGCTGAGTCTCCCTACCATCTTTCGGAATGGCTTCGAAAAAACCAAAGAGAAACTCTCTGCATGGGATCAGCGGATTAACCGATCCACCTTTGGCCGCGTTTTCCGCCTGGAGGGCTCAGGTCATGTAAGTTGCTGTCGCCGCACAAATTCACCACCATGTCACTCGCCGATGCAAGCGGCGTATTAGTTGCAATCAATGCAGAGACCACGCCACTTGGAGCAGCGCCCCATCGCCTCACAGAATCGATTTGTTGTTCCCCTGCTGACAATGCGCAGCCAAAGTCAATTCGAGGTGCTGCTTTCTTTAGAGAGGTTCGCGCCGGTTTGACGACTTTTGCCACCATGGCGTACATCATCGCTGTCAACGTGAGCAACATACCCTCGTATGCGATGTAGTCAATTTCTAACTCGAGAGTCAGTCGGCAATTCTCTCCGATTCTGGCGGTACCTGCGAGTGTCCAATTGGAACGCCCCCCGGCTGCCCTGGAGATGCGGCCATGACCATGTGCCAGACAAGTGAGTCCACAGCTTATGAACGGAATGATACCTGGACAGCAAAAGGATCATTGACTGACGCATTTCTATGTAGCTTTGAAGCGAGACCTCATTACTGCAACCTCGGCTTTAGCTGGACTGGCCAGTATTCTCTTCGGCTTTCTGACAAACCTCCCCGTTGCGCTTGGGTCAGTGACGTTGAACTCATCAAGAGGCTAAAATTTGCTACTGAATCTTTTCTGACTTATATTTCTAGACCCGGCATGGGACTCAATGCGTACTTTACCTACCAGGTTGTTGGCTGGCGCGGCTCTGGTCATATACCGTATCGCATTGCGCTGACGGCCATATTCGTCGAGGGCTTCATCTTCATGTTCCTGGCATTGACTGGAATGCGACAATGGTTGGTTCGCATGATACCAGCTACTATCAAAACTGCGTGTGGTGTTGGGATTGGACTTTTCCTTACCGAGATCGGCCTCTCTTACTCTGCTGGCATTGGTGCAATCACCGGGGGCTTCACTACCCCCTTGGCAATTGGCGGCTGTCCTCCCGAATTGCTCGATGGCAGCGCCGAGTGTAAAGGCGGCATCATGACGAATCCTGCGGTATGTGTTCTGCAACGCTAATACTATTGGCATAAAAACTCACGTTGGCAGATGTGGATCGGAATCTTCGTCGGCGGTATATTTGTCGCTTTCTTGATGGCATTCAAAGTCAAGAGCGCCATCATCATCGGCATCGGGCTCGTATCAGTTCTGTCATGGCCGTCAGTATTGTCCTCCAAGTTCGAAGTTTCTCAATTAACTTTCCTAGTCGCAACACATCCTTTACGTATTTCCCGTACACGCCCGAGGGAGAAAGCCGATATCAGTTCTTCCGGCAGATTGTTGCATTCCATCCCATAGAAACAACGCTAGCAGTACAGCAGTGGAATCTCGAAGGAGCAAGCGGTGCTCAGTTTGCGCTCGCTCTGGTGACATTTCTTTATGTTGATATCATCGACTGTACGGCAACGTTGTACTCGATGGCCAAGTTCTGTGGGGTGGTCGAAGAGGACGGTGACTTCCCGCGCTCGACCGTTGCCTATTGCACCGATGCAGCGTGTATCTCAATCGGTTCGTTACTCGGATGTTCGCCGGTCACCGCGTTCATTGAGAGTGGTGCGGGAATTGCTGAGGGCGGCCGGACAGGCCTAACTGCGATATCGACTGGCTTTTGTTTTCTTATCAGCCTCTTCTTTGCCCCAATCCTCGCCTCTATCCCTCCATGGGCCACAGGAGCGACACTCATCCTGGTAAGCAAAGATCCAGCCACCAGTTGAAAACAAAGCACTGTACTGAACGCCAATATAGGTTGGTTGTCTCATGATCCGCCAAGTGACCAATATCAACTGGCAGTATATCGGCGACGCCGTTCCATCTTTTGTGACCTTAGCATTCATGCCATTCAGCTACAGCGTTGCCTATGGCCTTATCGCGTACGTTCCTGACGCCGTTTGAGTGACAATTACTAACAGCCATGCTAGGGGCATGTTGGTGTACATTGTTCTCAACACCATGATCTGGGCGGTGGTACAGTTCACAAGCGGAAAAGTGACACCAGCCAATTGGGAGTCAAAGCAGGTTTACAGCTTCGGCATGGCTAAACGAGACATGCCATTCTGGGTGCGCTTCATTCGGTGCAAACTCTTCCCCGACCGCCCTACAGAGGGCATCCGGAAAGACGGCATAGAATTGGGTGACTGTGATAGCACTATCAACCACGGTTCACGCAGTGCCTCGGCTGAAGGCAACCAGATTCAGGTGCTCCGACCCCATCACATCGACTACGATCACCCTTCCCTTGACTAATACGATTGGAAAGCCGGGTTGACATGAGAGGGAGACTGCGAAGACTGACAGCAGTAGGGGCGGTAACGTTTGCTGTGATCAGAAGAAGCAGGCTGTCGTTGACAGTCTGGAACATCAATTACATGGGAAAATGCAAACCGAACAACTGGCATAAATGGGAAGCTATGGAGTAGCCAATGTCCAAGACGGGATATTCATCAAATATCGTGGGACATAGCTTTTACCGAGCTTGCAAGAGATGTATGTAGCTCCCATCAAGATGTGTTTACATAGAAGCAATGTAGCATTCTAGCGGGTTTCGCTGTCGCTGAGCTGTCGCTGAGGCCTGATGGGGATATTCTGATCTTTGTACCTATTGCGGATGTCGTCAGATTAGATTGCAGGTACAGCACGTAATAATGTATCTTATCGACAAAGCCCCTCCTTCGTCACTATCAGAGCCCCAAGGCGCATAACAGGTGGGTACTGCTACCTACCAGGCATCCAGGTACCTACTAGTCCCGGTGGGGGAAATATTAAGTGTCTGAGTCCGCGCCTACCTACACCCAGCTACAATAGACACTTAATCTTATCCCCAGATGCTAGTTCGTGTACTAAGACCTATGCTGTCATGCTCGTCTCTCTTAGCAAGTTCAAGTCGTAGCTTAGCTGTCGCAATACGGTAGCCTTCGCTCACCTCACTTCACTCAGGACATAACAGACAGCTGCACAACTATCAAAGCTGGATTGCCCAAATCGCAGAAAATAGTAGCAGAGAAAGTTGACGAATTGCTCGACCAAACCAGATCGTCCCCCTCAACTTCGAACGCACGACGCTCTACTACTTATTTCCGCTAGTACCCTCCACAAGGCTAGCTCGTTGGTCCTGCACAAGGTGATTCGCGGGTTGGCGAGTCCGGGCACAAGATGAGTGGCGGTTGGAATACGAGTGAGCAGCATACCGAAGTGTCGCTGCACGACCCGATGGATTTGCTAATGCCCATGGTGTGTAGTTGAGTCGGACGCGGTATGTTCACCGTCCCCCTACCTATCTCGCTACCTCCCTTAGCTAGTATGAAGTGTATCGGTAGGTCGGCTAGCCAGGCAGGGAGCGTCTTGACTGACGCAGTGTTCCGGTCCAGGGCGTCTTCACCTTTCTCCTCAACAACCTCGGGGCCAAAGATGTGCAGTTCGAGGAGCTGCTCACGCTAGAGCCCGAGGCGCTCTCAGCGCTGTACCCCGTCTACGGCGTCATCTTCCTCTTCAAGTACCCGACGGACGCGCCCTACGCCGCCACGGATAAGCCGCTCGATGGCGCTTTCGACCACGACGCCTCGGAGCGCATATTCTTCGCGGCGCAGACGATCCAGAATGCATGCGGCACGCAGGCGCTGCTGTCGGTGCTGCTGAACAAGGACGGGCAGGGCAGTGACAATGGCAGTAGTGGCAGCGGAACAGGCATGGGCATCGATATCGGCCAGCCGCTGCGCGAGTTCCGCGAGTTCACCATGATGCTCCCCCCCGAGTTCCGGGGCGAGACGCTGAGCAACAGCGAGCTGATCCGCGACGTGCACAACAGCTTCGCGAAGAGCAGCCCCTTCGTCGACGAGACGCAGCGCACGAGCGGCGAGCCCGAGGACGCGTTCCACTTCATCGCCTACACCCCCGTCAACGGCACGCTGTACGAGCTCGACGGCCTGCAGCCCGCGCCCATCACCCACGGGCCCTGCGACGCGAGCGAGTTCCCCGTCAAGGTCATGGAGGTGCTGCAGCGCCGGATCGCGCGCTACGACATGTCGGAGATACGGTTCAACCTCATGGCCATGGTGCGCGATCTGAGGGTGCGCGCGAGGGAGATCGGCGACGAGGAGGCGCTGCAGAGGGAGGAGCAGAAGAGGCGCGATTGGCAGTACGAGAACGCCCTGCGCCGACACAATTTCGTGGGCTTCGCGGGCGCTGTGCTGAGGGGCGTGGTGGGGAGCAAGTTGGATGAGGGCGGCGAGGAGGCCTATCAGAACTGGGTCGAGGAGGCGAAGCAGAGGACTGTGCAGCGCATGGAGAGTAAGCGGAAGGGGGGAGGAGGCGGTGGCGGTGGTGGTGAGGATGTTGAAATGGTGGGTTGATGGATGGACACCTGTTCATCGAGAAGAGTCATGGGATATGTGTCTGGGGGGAATATCCTTGATAAGATGACGATGCAGACAGTCCATTTTCTCAAGGGCAGGGCTGTTTCAGTTCCAGGATGCTGACGTCTATTCATCTTAGGTAGCTAAGCTGATGGGACCATTGGATGTCAGAGGGACCTGTCACCCAGTTCAACTTTGGGATACTAGAAGCTTACTTATCCATCCTATGATACATGAGTCACTCAGCCCATCAACGGTCTGCAAGCAGACGCATAGTGAGCAAGCATCTTCAAGCAAACATCGACTCACTCAGAAAAGTAGCAATATAAAGGTGAGACGACAAGCTTTCGAAAGGAAAAACTGGTGATAAGTTTCCGCACATGGATAGATCACTTCACATGCGACAAGGTCAGCAGAGAGGTTTTCAAGTTAAAAAGGTGAATATATAATCATCGAAAGGCAATAATTAAAGATAAATCCGCAGAAAGATTCCGCAAAGAACGCCCCGGGGCTCAGCAGAATCCGCCGATCTTGCTTTCGCTTGGTATCTTGTGCCAACCCGTCCATTCCGTCCCGTCCCGTCCCGTGAGGTCCTATCCCATCCTTTCATGCCAAGCCATTAACCCCTACTCCAGTACCCTGCCCTGTCCTTTCCAGTTATTATGTAATATGGGGTATAACTATGCTGCTTTTCTGTTTGAATTCATGCAATTTCACACATTTCGTCCGAACTCATTCTCTCGTCTCTCATATAGCAAGCAGATTTGGTTTGCGCATATGTGCTATATGCTTTATGAGGCGTAGAACCAGTATCTATTGCAGCATTGTCAGTCACTATCACTCCATCTCAGATGGGAAACGGGGGTAAATTAAGTAAAGACGCACTCAGCAGCATATTGCACCTCGAAAGAAGCAGGCAGGCCCTTGCAGGTGGCGGGGGCAGAGCCACCGGCCGTCTCGACGCGGTAGACCTGCTGGAGGTTGCCGGTGGCGTCCTTGTTGGCGCCGAGACGCAGCCAGCCGACGGCGGCCTCGCCCTGGCGGCCCTTGGGGGCGTCGGCGGGGGCGTTGACGCTGTTGAGCTTGGAGCAGGGGGCCTCGCCGATCTTGGCGCGGGCCGTGTCGAGGTTGAAGAAGGGCGTGGTGGCGTTGGTGAAGAAGTGCTTCCCCGACACCAGCAGGTTCGTGGGCCCCATCTTCTCCTCGGTGCTGGCGGAATACGGAAGGTCGAACTGCAGAGCCAGACGGGGCAGGGCGTGCAGCAGGTCCGGGTACGAGGCGGCGACGCACGAGGCGTTGAAGAGCGTGGCGACGGCGCCGACGAGCGTGGGCGCCGCGTTCGGGTCCGTGCCGGAGCAGGTGTAGTTCTGCGTGCCGCGGCCCACGGCGACGTGCTTGACCACGAGCCCTTGTGCTGGGGTGGGCAGGGGGTTGGTGGAGACTGATGCTGGCGTGTTAGTCAAGTCGGGCCAGGTATTTGCAGCTCACCCAAGAGACTTACGGGTTGGGATCTGGGCCTTGGAGACGTCGCAGTTGGGCGCCGCAAACTTCAGGAGCTTGGCCAGGTCGACCTTCCGGGCGAGGAGGTTGAAGTAGTCGGATACAGCCTCGTGGCCGACGGTGTTGGCGAGGTCGGAGTGGACCTGAGGCCAGGCTGGGGCAGCGAAGACGCCGGAAGTGGCACCCAGGAGGGCAACTAGTATCGTTGAGGCGTACATGGCGTTCTTAGTTATGGGTGTTGATGTGGCTGGTGGCGGATGGAGACGAAGAAGGTGAGAAGGTGAGAAGGTGTGGATGTTATATATTGATTGGTTTTCGGTGTAAGTGGCGCAGTGTTTCTCCAATCGAGGCGGTTGGCCGTATATTCTTTGTTGTTGGGGTCCCGAATATTTGTTGGTTGGTATCAAAGATGCGAGAATAGAAAAAGCCCAATCAACAAGAGCCGTCCAAGACAGAGAGACGGAAAGCGTAAGGAAGAATATGAGAGAGAAAGCGAAATGGAGAATATGGAAAGTGGCGAGATGGAAAATGGAGAGAGAGAAACAGAAGTTAGGAAATAAGCGAAAAAGGAAACGATTCCTCCGGAAGAGAGAAGACGATATAGAAATAAGACCTTTTTCGGTTGTGGTGGTGGAACAGCAGGAGAGGTCCGTCAAGCAAGGCTCGAATGCAGCCATCTCTTATAGTATATCGAATGTGCGCGCCTCTTTGTGCTCGCGCGGTGCGCGTAGCTGCGGACTATACTCGTACGTTATTGGTGCCTCTGGCTAAATCGGGGAGCCAGCAGGTACAGTACACAGCAGTAGTAGGTAGCCTAGAACCAACGAACCAACGAACCAACGACCTGCAGGCAGGGAACGGACAGAGGTCGTTGGTCCACCGTTGGCAGACCTGCTACATGCCCGCTCTCCATACGCATAGGCTCGTTCGGCTCGATAGGCCCAGCCATCCAGGCGCCAGGGTGCCAGGGACTGGAGGTGCGGACATGCAAGGTCGGCTGGGCTAGAGCTGGGCGGGTTAGCGACGCCAGCCGGGCAGCCAACGAACCGGCCAACCAGCCCTGCTAGCCAGCCGCCCTGCATGAGGGCTGTGTTGCGGGCGGTAGGGACAAAGAACTGACGGGAGGGAGGTCGGACGGGGTGGGGCTCCCGCCGGCAGAGCTACCTACCAGCACCCGATCCCCCCCCCAGAGTTAGAGGCGAGAGAGACGAAAGAGAGAGCTCGAGAGGGGCAAGAGAGGGGCTAGTTGCGCTAGACAGGGGTGGGCGATCTGCAGCTAAAATAGCGCGGCATGGGAGCATGGCTCTAGATCGATCTGTGATTGGCTTATAGTCTGAGCGCAAGCGCCGTGGCTACGGCTTGTTTCCCACCAACGCCTTTTCTGGGTCTCGACACCAGGCTGTTATCTCTCGCCTCTATCTAGCCACATGGTACCTTAGTGTGTTCAGACAATCTGGAAGGAGTTGCTCCCGACAAACGGCTTACTTTTTTTTTTTTGCGGTATACTAATGTGCAATGTGTGTCAGGTCATAGAATATCTGGCCATTTCTGTATGCAAACCTACCTACAGTGAGTTAGTAGGTACCTAGGTATCTCCGATAGGTACGAAGCCAAATCGTTGGTCGTCTTACGGCTGGATCTATTCTTCAAAGGTTCGCACAACGAGAAGGGATCGGGATTTGTCAGAGATGACGTTGTTGTGGCTAACAATTCAAGAATCCTCGGGCCGCGGGGCAGTGTGGTTGGTGCCCAGGTGGCAAGCGACAAAGAAGACTCGAGCTGTTCGCATCTTTTTTTTTGTACGCATACTTCGCGCAGTTCCCGCTTTCCCGATCATCTGGGCACGAATAAAAGAGCAATGCCAGGCAGGTCGCCCCATGGCGGCCCAAATTAGCCCCGTGGTACTAGGTACCTAGTATCTGCGGTGTGATGGGCTAATTAATGTGACCGCCGGCTGCAGAAGCTCCCGCTCTGGCGGTAAGAACGGGATCAAAAATAGAAACAAATTAGCTGTGAGCTTCCAACGTGGAACCAGTTTCACGAAACGCTCCAAATCTACGAGCCCGCTTTGAATCAAAGAGCTAGGCTCAGCCCTTTAATTCTATAGCTTTTACAACAGGCGCAAAGCCTCCCGTTAAAGTATTAAACTATAAAGTGAATAAGCAGGTCTCCGACCGTATAAACTATATGTACGAATACTAGGTATGTGTGTTGATTTAAGCCTAGAAGTCTAGATTTAAAGGGATATTCCTTGTACGTAGGCGTGGTAGCTAGCTATATAAGCGAGGGGTAGGGTTTTTTCGTAACGGTTACTGCATTGGTCACAGAGCTTGTAACTGTCTCCCAAAATCTATGACCATGTCTGAATTTCGTGACAGTCCCTGTGACATTTACGCCCCTAAGACCACTTTTTAGCCCAAAAGGGTTTGAAGTGCCACATAGTCTCGAAACCTAGGACTGTTACTAGCCAATCAAGCCCCTTATAGCCTTAAGACCGTCACGGCTCGCCGTGATCGTCTGTATTCCTGTGATTGTCACGGAATCCTAAGACCGTCACAGAGCCCACGCAGCCCACGCAGCCCACCTACCTACCTACCTACTTATATATGGAAGGCACGTACGAAATAATAATAAAAATGGAAGGCTCGTCGAACTTAGAGGCCTTATCGAGGCTGTGAGCCTGTCTGTGACGGTCACGAAATGACCCTACCTACGTGAGCCGCTCTAATTTTAAGAGGTTGATGTGCGGCTCTAAATCTATTAAGCCGCTCATACGGCGGAACGTTTAGTATTTGGACTGTTGCGTGTTGTATTAGATCTACCAAAAAATGGGATGTAAAAGAATATGTCGAATCTTCGGGAACATTCCTTTCCCAGGGTGCATTCTTTCCATGCAGGTGGCTCGTAATTATCGACTGCAATACCAAACTCTATTCTGAAGCCAGAGTATTTGAAAGCGGCAAGACACCCGCGTCTGGATTTTTCATCTTCTTCCGCTTCACAACCTTTCCCCACTTCTGTCTTGCACGTTCCTATTGAATATTCGCTTCTTCCACCAAAATCTGCAATTCTTATCGATCTGGTCGGATCAAATTGTAGCAAGCTTCATACGCAAGGCACCATCAATTCCAAAATCTCTGCAATAATACTCTAGTCTCTAAAACTGGGAGTCAAAGAACACAATGTCTGCCTTTCCACCGCAATTCCAGATCTTATCAGATCTTCACCTCGAAACACCAATACTTCAACCACTCTACAAAACTTTTCAGGTCCGCATCGTTGGCAGTTACGTATTCCTCCTAGGGGACATCGGCCTTGTTATACACGACGCGCTTTTCGACTTTCTCCAAAACCTATTAATAAAGAACCGCGGCTGTCGGTTTTTCTATATCCTAGGCAACCACGAGCCCTACGGGACCACGTTAACCAATGCTATCGTGCGGCTTAGGGCGTTTGAGGAAGAGGCCTGACAGCGGTATGGGGGACGATTCATATTTCTTAACCGGGACCGCTTCGATATCGACGCCAGCATCACAGTCCTCGGGTGTACGTTGTGGACCAACGTAGATAAGGAGCAAGCTACGGAAGTGTGCGCGCGTCTCACAGACTTCCAATCGAAAGGGATTCGCGATTGGTCGCTCGAAACTCATTTGGACGAGCATTCGAAAGATAAAAATTGGTTAAATACCCAAGTCCAAAAAATCGAAAAGGAAGAGCCGCAGCGCCAGATTATCATCGCTACACACCACTCACCAACGCTTGATTCGAGGGCTATAGATCCTACGCATCAAGGAAGTAGCGTATCATCAGCATTCGCGACGGATATGTTATCAACAGATCCTTGCGGGATATCTCCAGCAGTCAAAGTATGGGTTTTCGGCCATACACATTACAATTGCGGCTTCCGTGATGCGACTGGCAAATTAGTAGTCGCAAACCAAAGGGGATATGGAAAAGCAGAAATTCAAGAGCTTCTCATCGAAGCAGACGGCAACGGATTCAGCATTGTCAACAACCCCTTACGAAACACGAAGATGGCTCCGAACACGTCCCAATCCCAAATGTCTAAAACAACAACGCCCAAACCAGCAAAAATCAAGCCCGCCACCAAACGCCACTTATCATTCCTCCACCGGACAGCCAATTGTGTCCCACGAATCAGACGACTGTGGTCTCGCACGACGGAATGATTGAACGAAACTCGTCGTGAGTAGGGGGAGAACGCCGTAGCCGATAACCTCACCAGCCGATGCCGCCAAACTTAACAAAAACACCAGGTCGTCACTGTTAGTCCGGCCCTTTCTCAACTTCCGGCCGTAGTCGGACAAGGCGGCGATCTTGCTTTCGAGCAAACACGGGATGGGAGCGACTCTGGCGAGGGTGACGTGCTGCGAAGCAGCCGCGGCCGGAAATCCGGAAATTTCGATCTTGCTGGGGGTTGACGACGTCGACGTTGAAGTTTTTGCCCCCATGCCCCTTGTAATATAGCGAAGCGAGTCGCGTCTCCCCAAAGTTGTCGTCCTGCGCGAGCAACTTTCGCGCCAACTCAACATCCTTGTCGGCTACCAGGATGTCGAAGTCGCAGGTCTGCCGATCGGTCTTGCCCAAGGACCAGATCGCAGCCGCGCCAACAACTCGATAGTCAACGCGGGCCACTGGAGTAGTCAACGCGTGATGAGCGGCGGTTAGGCCCCGGCGAAGGGTGTCCTCGGGGAGATAATCATGGCTCGATTAAATCGTCAACACATCAACACCACGGATCATCAAAGAGAATAATCGACACCAAAATGGGACGTCTTCTGTCACGTAGGAGAGTACGTGATCACTGTCACGCAGAATGGGTCTAGAGGGGGCACTGGATAGTCCCACTTCTCCGTGATACCTTGTGAAGTAAAGGAGGAAAAGGCTTACCTGACGATGGCGTCTCGGAGTGATGGTGGTGCTGCGGGAGAGGGAGAGGGAGTTTCCGGGGTGAAAAATCGTTGGCGCCGCCACGAGAGATGAAGAGGAGCCATTGTAACTTTGCTTATCGGATTTTATAATCAGAACTATATACTTGATAAAACAAGTCAAAACACGGTTACAATAACACAACGTCCATCACCCAGAGATGGACAATGATCGTGAACATAACTACTGTATGGGGTCGATTTTATCTACATAGCATTATCGCTACCGGATTATCATTCAAAGTTTCGTAAACAAGCTCATGACCCTGACAGACAACACCAAAGTTAAATATCTGGAGTCAGAGATCGTGACTCCAATTGTGACTGCCATGTAAACAAACCTCCTGAGCCGAGCTCATTGATGCATCTCGCGGCCACAATCACACGAAACAAAATAGAACAATATATATGTTGGGACTGCCTGCACGAGATATCCTTATGCAAGCCAAGCTCGTTAGAAGACCAAAGGGACGAGAAATAGATATAGATTCTTGTTGATGCTCGTCAGTTGCTGCGTTGGACCAACGCAATGCCCTCTTCAATCCCCTCCCCAATATTACTACTCGGTTACTTGCTTATTGTTACATTCGTCTTCATTCACACTTACTTAACGTCCCTCTCGTTCTCGTCCCCAGCACCCACCTGGCTGCTTACAAGACTTGACGCTGCAGGCAGGATCAAGGTATGGACCAGACCTGCCGAAGAAGACGACAATGGCACGTAGTTTTTGGCACATCTAGCTCGTGCCTGCACACATGGTAGCGATGCGGGCGAGACCAAGACGGCTAGTTCGCGCAGGCCAAGCCAGGTGCGTCGTTGAACCACCTTCGCGCCGGCGTCTGAGGTTTGCGGGGAAAGAGAGTAGTTTTGGTGTGGGTGGGTGGGCAGCTAGGTAAGGTACATTGAATTCCAAGTATCTACTCCCTACTAGCCGCCCTCCAATCTCTCGGCCATGCACACAGAGATCAGGATGCATCCCCATCCCTGTTCCTGCGCGCCAAACAATAACGGGCTCTACCTATTGCGCAACGACACGGGCCAATCACAACGTCTGGTGTGGTGGCAGCGGAATTTCCTTCCTCCTTGTTCCCTTCTGCGAGGTAAACATGCTGTCTCCATCTCGGCTAGCTTGACCTCTGTATCTATGCATTTGCAGATCCTCGAAAGCTGCCTGGCTTGGAAGCTGCCACTGCTGTGACCCTGAGGTTGTTGGGGTTTGGAGAGAATACGTGTTGCTTGTATTGAGTGAGTGAGTGTATTATGCGAACATGACGAATGAAAATGAATACTACGCTGCACTACGTATCTAACTGCTCCCTGGAGATGACACATGTGGCACGAGATCAAGTATCCATCCGGCGCAGCAGATCAGTCGATCTTCGCGTCGGGAATCAGAGCCATCTTATAGCTGATCATATATGTAGGAGCATCTCTGATGGCCGCACCCTTGCTTTTATGATCTTTGCGAGATGCTAAGTGCAGGCCGCAATACAACGAAGATGGTGTAGGCAGTAAAAGTTGTTTACATACATGCAGGTCACTATAGAAAGTGTACCTAGCGACGTGCTCTTGAAAACCGATGATAATAATGAGGCCCAATCCCAAGGCAAGCGTTATGAGATGTTGTATCCCGATGCTACTACGTGGCACACCATCAGTCAACTCGTATGATTCAAGACCCGGGTGACGAAGCTTTCCACAACCTTTGACCTTGCAATTGTTTAAGCATAACGTTTTAAGCACAATCTAGATTGCAATTATTGATATGCAACCAGTTTCGAGATTGCGTCAGGGGTAGTCTATCGCCGACCTGGCCAGGCATCTTTCTGGGTCAGTTTAGACTTCAACCCTCGTGTTGTATGTAACATTGACCGGGAGGTAATTTGACCAGTGGGTTCAAACAACCAAAGAGCTGATGTGTAATCGACAGTGCTGAAGTCATGACCTCGCTGCCCATTACTGAAAGTGTGCTGCTTGAGCAGTGTCCCAGAGGCCTCAAAGTCGGCAGGACAAAACACCTTACGTTAGAGGCATCGGGTTGAATGGACAGACATACACAGGCTTCCCGGCTCAGGTTGGATGTTTTTTTCCCCATTCGTCAAGAAGCTATAGTCTTGCTTGGTCATGTCTCTTGTCTTTCATTGGCACAGTGTCATAGCAATATGCAAGTAGAAATCCTGGCGACTGTGTTTTATCTATACTCGGGAACAGCCCATGGTGCTCTAAGGTATGTTTCACCTTACTGCTGGGATTTGAAGTAGATTTCCCTTACCACAGCAGAAAGTATGTTACAGTACTCCTTCCTCATTGCCACATGCTGTGGAGACATTCCCCAACTCCCTCAGCTTGCTTTTCAAGCATGCCCCTATCATAGCGACCTCTCGTCCTCATGTCACAAACGACCCATTGGCTCTCAAAAGTCTTCTGACGGAGCTCTGCTACCACCGCCACCTTGATGGGCTAGGTAGACTGTCGTGGCGCTACCGTTCGTGTATGGAGCCTCAAGGTCATGTTGTTTAAGCGCAGATTGGATGATGACCTTCCACATTGTGTCAGGGAAAGTCTCATTCAGGCGTGATGGCAACAATCCATTGGATACCCATCCTGATTGATTGCCACTGTTGGTTTCGCCCCTTCGTCTCCATCCCTTCTCCTATGATGCCAGCTGTCAATCCTTAACACGATCTCGCCATTATAATGTTAGTCAAGTTCCACTTTGCATTCCATGAACGGCTAGTACATCCATCTACTCCTTCCTATACGTAGCGAAGCATGCTCTCTGTGTGCCTGGAACATCGATTCGAACCTCATTCGGAGCTTAGCCGAAGGGTACTACGCAGTCTCAAAGGACCGTGTTGCACGAGCGGCCCGATAGGACCAGAGCTGCCGAGACTCGTGATAGCATCCTAGCGAATCCCCGACTGAAGCGATTCCCAATTCAAAGAATATTTCATAACGCTCGCTGAGCTTGCGAGAGATTCTATGTGTTCTTATCTGCCCAGTAGATATACGCAGGACTGCCAAAGCCAAAGTAGCTGGGCACGAGAACATTCGTTCCTCCTATTCTGACATCAAGCTCGCGGAAGAGAATGAGGAGAGACGCAAGTATCCTTTATCTTTGCTTCAATCTTTCATTTTGCCTGAAATGTACGCTAGTCACCCCGTCGCTCCGATTATAATGCCACGCTGACTCTTGTGTAAGTAAGCCTTGTTTCGCCTGGCTCCTACATTGAAAGAACCTAGAGGCATTCACGACCTTTATATGGTTAAACAGCTTTATAGACTTTGAAACGAATATGAAGAATATATATATATATAGCGATCCATATGATTTTTATACCTAAGTATGGTTTTATTTCGCAAGCGTGGGCATGTGATGGTTTGTATTTATGTTAGTCATAACTAGTTTGCTATAAATCGACAACCCGTGGCGACGAAGGCAGAATTCGCTTTCGTTACGCCGTGACGGCTAGTCACTCTTCTCCAGCAGATAATCTTAACGCTCATCTTCCAGTGCGCCATCTGTGCGCCTGTGCCTCTACAACTTTATACCAGCACAGGTACTTTTTGCCCGTGTAGGTGAGCATGCATAAGCCCCCATAGCATCGGGGATCTCGGCATCATGTCTAGCCACATGTCCATTTAGGTGTTCGCAGGCGTAGATGAAGATGAATGGAAGTACCCGATAGTCGCAAAGCAAGACAGTCATGGACCGACCGTGCTGGGTGGCATGTTCTGTCTGAGCAGCTCCAGAATTTTGTTGCCTTTGCTCTGGCTATCTAGCTAACAGTGTGTGTTGTGGTCAAAGCTTCCGTAGTGGTAGCGCCTGTTGTTGATGGTCAGTCTGTAAGTGGACCAGACTGCCTCTGTAAGACGAAGGCACAACCTGTAGGTGGATTCCATATTTGCTATAGTGGTGGCCGCCAGGCCGCCACGGTTCGATAGATTACGAGATGATGGCGTCCCTACATCTCTGTCACCCTGGTGGAATTTTTTGACGATATATTTGATCGCCCGATTCTCTACAGCCGATGTGGCCGTCTTGCAATAGCCTCAACACTGTCGTCAGCGGACATCTTGTTCGAATGTGGGCAATTGTGAGATCATTCGGGGTTCTCGCCTCTGCCGCCAGTAGGCTTCCCCTCACGAGTCGTTAGTGACTCCGTGATCCCCAATAACTGTCTCAAGGTCCCTTCAGCATAGCTCTTCTTTCTCCGTGGCTTTTGCTCCGGCTGCGACGGGCCTGTCACGAATGAGCCTTTCCAAGGGATACTGAACCGAAACCCGCCCAAAAGGCCGGAGTGCTCCCTCGGTTCTTCCGGGGTCGTGATCGAGGCAGCAGCGACTGACTTAGACTGCGTGACGATTAGTACTCTTCGACGGGCAAATACCTCCATTTGACATGCTTAGGCTATGAATAGATTAAGACATACCACGGAAACGTAAGTTTGCTCTTTCGCAGAGGGCCGAATATTTCTGTCTTCGCTCAATATGCTTTCACCGGTGGTCGTACTGACGAGGTGGTTATGAGAGGTCTCTGGAATGGCTGGTTCGCCTACCAGATTGGTGCTCGAGGTCCGCGGTTGTGGTGGATCGGGGCGGTCGTGGGTTTGGGTACGAGTGTGATCTAGGATGGCTGCAGCTAAGGTAGACCTAGTCTTCGAGTGCTTGTTCGTACTTTCCCCCTGGTTCTCACTGCTCGCCTGGGCCTCGGTGGTGTCGGCACTTCCAGTTCCTTCTGGACTGGAATTTGGAAATCGACCGCGCACCTGAGCTGCAATCTCGGCAGCCGGTCTCCTCTTGCTTCTGTCGTCGTCCGAGGAGCGGCTAGAGCTGATGATGGTCTCCAGGGTACCGTATGCGGCGCTCTTCCGTCGAATCGCCCTCCTTCTTCCCTGCGTGGTGCTGGCATGCTCATCGTCGATGGATGGAGCCTGTAGGGTCGGACCTGTGTTATCTGGGCCCGGGATGTCTGTCGATACCGAGGCCGAGACTCCGAAGCCAGCACCAGAGCCATGCGGGGCCACATGAATCTCATACTGGTTACTCAGCGAGTACCGCGATCGGGCACAGATGTCAGCAATGCGGTCCAGATCGGCACCAATATCTTGTTCCAGTTCTGCCATTATGCTCTTGAAGCTGAAGGCTTCGAGGGGCGGCAGTTTCACGTCATCTCCAGCGGATGGTCGTCCACCGATGAAGGACGGGATGAGGGTCACGGCGAATCCCTGGCGGTGACGACGGCTGCGACCAGGGGGCCCACTGGGGCGGCTCTGGCCGGCCGGGGTAGCGTTCTGACGAGAGGCGGAACGGGCTCGTTTGGATGGTGATAGAGGGCCGGAATAGGTGCGGACAAGGACTGGCTGGGAGTAGGTGCCAGTGGTGGTGCCAGGGACGGTTCCGGGGATGGTGCCAGGAATGGTGACGGCAGCGCTCGGCGGCGGACCGGAAGACTTGGTGGAGTATGAAGGCCGAGGCACGGGTTGTGTGCGGCTCAGCTCTCGAAGAGCGGTGGTGCGATCGGCGGCGGTGGCATCGCTCAGGGGGACGGGTCGCCCACGAGCGGTACTCGCCACCAGTGAGACGGACGAGGTGTTGGGCTGCGACAACGGGGGAAGCCGGGAGGCGGCTGCGAAGCGAGACGATATCGAGGCGGGCGCGGCGGGCGCGTGAGGGCGGTGCCGTGGGTTCGCGGCCGCGTGGTCGGATGTGGTCGACGCCATACTGTACTGACGGGCGTGGCCGGGAAGTGGAATTGGTCGTTGTTCTCTGTGTCCCGAGGCGATGGCGATCGAGAAGATGGAAGTCGCAGAAGCAGTCCAGACATCAATCAAGCCCAAGCCATGTTTGTCGGTGTAGGTTCCAGAGATCCAGAGGATCCGTTGCGGCGTTGCGGTGTGCGCGCATCAATTGGTGCGGTTCCCTGTTGGCAGGTCGGAACTGTGCCAACGATGGACGTTCTGCTGAAACGGCAGCGGGCTGGTCAACTTCGTGGTGTTCTCCGAGTGGTCGGATTGCGCATTGGATTTGCATGGGTTGAGCAACCGTGGGCGATGGAACGGCTCATCATCAGCCCAGCTGGAGGAGATGGGGGTCCCTCATTGGCTGCGTCCTGCTTATTCCGGCCGCTTTTGGCGGGGGAGGGGCGAGCCCAGGTGCCCGTCTAGCGTCCGCCACCTTCGCTACCAGCATGAGCTAAGTACCCAGGTATCTACTTAATCCATTTCGCAACTGGATTCGCGCTGATTAACACCGAATCTACTCCGCCACCTGCAGGTTTCAATGAAGGAAATACAACCATACCAGGTATCGATGACAATCATGCTGATGGGTATTATATGCCACACTCTCTTTTTTTCTTCTTTTTTTTCTTTTTCTCTCTCTCACTTTCTTTTCAATCAAGTATACTAAAGTCTGTCGAGCTGAACCGTCGTACAATATATACGCAAATAGGACCGACCCACAGTCACGAGAGAAGCGAAGTCCAAATCCAAGTACGGGCGGGTAGGGTATGTACACAGGTACGAGCGGTGCAACGCCATTTCTCCACTAGAACGCCAAGAGACCGCTAGGCATCAACATTGCCATTTCGTCATTCGCATTGAAACCATCATCCCTCGCCTCGGGGCCTCGGTTCCTCAGCCTTCATTTGCCTTCACAAAGTCGGTGCTCTGCCATGTCCCTCCTTTCTGAGCTCTCCCGCCTCCTATCGCGGCATTGGCTCGTTGTAGTGTGCTGGCTGCACAACCGTGCCGTAGTTCTGTCCTCCCGTTTGGACGTGATCACTATACACGCCCGGCGCTCGCCCAGCCGCCAGACGTCCTTGCCGTGCCTGCTCCTGGCGGTCGTAGTAGACGTACTCGATGTAGAAAGCGTGTATATGTCCGGGGATATATCTGTTGCCTGTCAGTCTCTGGCCCGCTTGGGCTTCTGGCAGGTCTTGCAAGAGTGTATCTTACCCGAGGATCGTGAGCGCAATGTTGATGAACAAGTCTGCACCGCAGCCGGATACAATCGCCACACCCGCGGGAGGGACTAATGACTTCTGGTCAACTGACTGCTCTCGCGAGGATGTGCATCGCTTTTCTAGTTTGGCGAGTCTGGTAACTTACATAGGATGGTGATCAACACCACGAGGACGGCCGACGCGGCACCCATTTTGTACGGGCGTAATGGTTTATTTTTATCTATGGCGTTTCATAACAGGTTGGACGTTGATGCGGTGATGCTGTCAACAGAATTGGCGACAAAGGTAAGCACAGGTATAGAGAATGTAGGCGAAAGTGGAGAGGGATTTCGCAAGAGCCCATATTAGAGCGAAGGCCAAAGACGTTATATAGGTGCTTGCTTCTTTGAAACCGGTGGACAAGCCTGCGCACCAGGAAGAGGTAGTAGGTACATGTAGTTGCCGTGTACCCGTAACCGATGATTTCATCGGTGCTAGGCACCTAAGGTAACGACCTTATGTAAGCTCCATATATCTAGCCAGACAAGCAGGCAGTGCCAGGCACTTGAGCTCATGGAAGCATTAGTGGCGTTCGTGGCGTCCGTTGGCAAAGGACAGCAGCCCTGGAGCACTTAACCACCAAACGAGCCAGCCACATCTGTCACAGGATTGGAACTGCAGGCGAACTCGTAGGTACATGGACGTCTTCAACATTGGAAGAAAGTTGTTGTTGTGCGAGACAAGAAGCTGAGAAATCAGAGTTAGGCACCTAGATGGATGGCTACTGACTTTCACGATGCGTCCATCAGCAGGAAAAGCATGCCAATTATGTGTGTTGCATTGTACTAGGTAGGTACAGTCGGTAACGGAAAGTTTTCATGACGTAGCTAGGAAGCTGCTTTCCCGGCCTTCCTCAAGTGAAACACCCAAAAATGCTGATTCGTAACGACGCACCACCTGGGCAGACACGGGCCCTATTTTCATACCGAGATAACATCCTTGTATAAGCTACCTCTCGCCTGGGTACATACTTTACGCTCTTGTTCTTTATAATCCCTTCTTGTGACTTTCAAGATTATCCCGAGTCTATTCGGGACATTGTAGTCGTTTACGAGTTGTAATGTATGGTTGGAATAAAATCTTAAACATGGGGGCAATACCTACTAGATAGACTATTGCCATGTGCACACCGCCAAGCTTAACCACTGCAGCGTTCAGCTTCTGCTCAGCTGCTCAAAGCGACCAGACTGACTTGAACTGCTAATGTATGGGTACGTAAATGCCCATCATTGCATCCTTCCATGTTTGATACCTACTATGTAGCCCTTCCTAGTGGCTCTGAGTAGGTAGCATGCTCTGCCACCACACACCTGCCGAGTAGGTACCTACCCCGCGGTGGAAGCATTAAGTGTCCGGGTCCCTAGGTATACACACCTACTTTGCTACCTAATAAACAACTTAACAATATATATAACTATGTCGATTCTACGATTTAAACGTTAAAAGTTAAAACATAGCATTCTATGTTATTAATCTATATTCTATTATATTTTAATAATAATTGACTTATGATGTGTTGAATTATCAAGCATTAACAAAGGTAGCTTGTGAGGTATGGGCGGGGACCCGGACATTTAGTCCTTCCACCGCATGCCTACCTAGGATTCGTGGCGTGTGACTGCCTGTAATAAGACTCCCGAGGTCGTCGGAGATCTACCTACTGTAGACAGCGCTAGGTGTACGAGTAAAGGTACGAGTACGGTAAGCGCAATAAGGGGCAGGACTAGGCCGAGCCGGTGGGTTCTTTGCTAGGTACGATAATTGGAGAGTGGACTGATCAGTGATCACCTTCGTAGGTAAGTGCGGATATCTATGTAGGTGAGCATCAGAAAGGGCTGAGCTAGCTCGGGCTAGGTGTCTACCTAGGTACAGTTGTGCCTGGCCGGAAGTTGGGCGAGCTCCACCTACGCAGACCCCCAGGTCTCTGTCAAGCTGCCCTGGGCAGAGATAGCAGCAAAGATGGCTCGTGGCTCGTGGCACACATCTCATGGCTTTGCGGGCCGTGGGTCGGTGGCTTGTGGAGAGGAACTACTTACCTCCTACCCCCGTCTGCTGCCGTGCTTGCGTAGACGAGCAGGTACCTCCTACCTACTGTCAAAAAACCAAGAGCATTTGGTTGTTTTGTACCTACTTCCTTGCTACCTTTACCTGAACTCAACTCTACCTGCTCGTGTTTCTACAAACCGACAACCACACCCGGGAGACCTACTCACCTTGTTCCGGCTTCCACCCAACCGTCGCCTTTCCCCGTCCTGCGCCCCGATCCCTCGTATCCATCAGTTGTGTCTTGTGTCTCATGTCGCTGCAGTTGCCAACCTAAAAACCGAGGAGAACCTTCCTGGATTTCAGGTGAGTCTCGCTCCCTCCATCCTCGACTTGAGTATAATAGGCGGATGCATACCATCGACCGCACTAGTACTTCACCTCCTTCATCTCCTCCATCTCCTTCACCACGCGATCGCTGGCAGGAGGCCAAATGGCATCAGAACTGATACCAAATGGCAGGACCAGATCTACGCATCGTCGCTAGCGCCAGCGCCGACATTGTCCAGCGGCAAGGTCCAAGAGCGACCGCGCCCTGTCATTTCCCTCCCAGCCTTTCACCTGGTCGTCCCCCCTGATCGCTGAAGTTCCGGACCGCCCTGATTACACCGCTCATCCAACCTCTCGTCGCCTCCTCGCTCAGCACCGTCAGTATCTCTCTACTAGGAATCGGCTTGATTATCTTGTATACTTCTCCCAAGTGCAAGTAGAGTTCAGTCACTCATTCTTTGAAAGAGAGGTCAGAGTAGAATAGAAGAGCGCAACTCAACCGCCTCCTCCGACACTACAGGTATTTGAGAGGCGCCTTTCCACATCTTGTCTTGTCTTGTCTTGTCGTGTCTTGTCGTGTCTTGTCGTGTCTCACCTGACTGATGGCCTTTACTCTAGCTCCTGTATTTGTTTGTAACAACGACCGTTCCACGAACTAAAAGCGAACTGGCACCGACAGCTTGACCTGGTTCCCAAGCTCCGAGCACCCTCGGCATTCTTATACCCCTTTTCGTGGCCTATATAGCACCGCACTGCATTGAACAGGCGGCCCTGAATACGAGCATGTCGACTCATCAGACGCCACCGCCCCTTACCGACCGATACGTGGTGATCCATGTTGCGACCACATGTGACGAACATGGCGTGTATGTGACCAAAGATTCCGCCGAGGTTATTGAAATTGGCTGGATCGTGGTCGACGCCAAATCGCTCGACGAGGTACGCTGGACGCTACACCACCGCTGACCTTGCACTTGAATTATGCACCTTGCCCTGTCCCATTCTGCCTTGGTTGCCTATTTACAGCCCCCAGACCAAGCCGATACGTGCTCGACTGAGCTAACCAGCGGACCTGTACCTGATAGCTATTTCGCGAAAGCGTTCTCGTCAAGCCCGTTAACACGCCCATCACCCCGCTTTGCAGTGAGTTATCTTAATATCTTAATCAGACCACCCGGACAGCCCGGACAATCCGGCTTGGCCCAAACGAGAGCATGAAAGGCTGACCAAGCGTGTTCGCCACCCTTATAGCGAGCCTCACGACGTTGACATGGGAGCATGTCCGTAATGCTGGCTCCTTCCGAGACGCCATCAACCGCTTCGACGCCTTCGCTTCTGAACATTTGACGTCACAAAATCTCGATTTCGTGTTTGTCACTCTCGATGCCTGGGACCTCCGCGTCCAACTGCCTCGCGAGGCTCGCGACAAGTCTGTCGTGCTCCCCGCGTACCTACAACACTCGCGCACATTCGACCTGCGTACCGAGTACCAGCGCTGGCAGCAACATCACCCTGAGTCGCTTCCCTTCGGCCCGTCCATGCTCTCCAACATCTGCGCCGCCCTCGAGGTCGAGCCTGTCCAGTCCAGCGCCCCTATCAAGCACAATTTGCCGTTCCACCTGCAGGCACTAGCCCCTGCTTCGCCGCGACGGGCTATGGAAGAGGCTGTGACACTCGCTCGCGTCCTTCGCGGGCTGATCAGGAAATCTCATCCTCCTCAGGACCATCCGGGAGTCTTGACTCGTCCCATGGACGCCAGAGCCGACGTGCGGGCATTCTTGTCCGAGCGCAGTAAGGTGTTACATATGTCTGGTCTGCCCCATGACACCACGCAGTCCGAGCTTGAGAGCTGGTTCACGCAGTTCGGCGGTCGTCCTATTGCCTTCTGGACCCTACGGACCCCTGAGCAGCACAAACCCACGGGCACAGGTTTTGCAGTATTTTCCTCGCATGAAGAGGTAAGTTTGGAATATATTTGTCCTGCAAGCTGCGTTTCCTCGCTTCTCTATTTCCCAGTATTCAACTGCCTATGCCCAGACCATTTCTATTTCACGGTGCCATTGCTGACAACACCGATTCGTAGGCGGCCGAAAGTCTATGTATGAATGGGCGCGCGCTCAACGAGAAAGCCATCGAGGTCTCTCCATCTTCCAGCCGCGTGCTAGATCGCGCGTCCGAGGCACTTACCCCCTTTCCGCCGAGCAAGAATCGACCTCGCCCTGGTGATTGGACTTGTCCGTCTTGTGGCTTCTCCAATTTCCAAAGGCGAACGGCCTGCTTCCGTTGCTCGTTCCCAATGGGCGGACCTCAGGGTGACACCGGCTACGGCTACGGATACGGGCCTCCGGCTATGATGGCACCCCCTCATCACGGTGGTCACCACGGGAACATGGGCCATGGTGGTGGCCGTATGGGAGGCAGCGGACCCGTACCTTTCAGGGCTGGTGACTGGAAATGCGGCAACGAAGTCTGTGGGTACCACAACTTCGCCAAGAACGTCTGTTGTTTGCGGTGTGGTTCCAGTCGCGCGGGCGCCGCCATGGTGGCTGACTCGGGCTATCCGGCGCCGATGGACGGTGGCTCTAACTACAGCATGGGTTCGGGTTCCATGGCTGGTACCCCGGGTCCCGGACCTTTCGCCTCGGCAGGGGCACCCTTTGGGGCATCGGGTGGCTACAATCACCACTTTGGGGGACCACCCAGCACATATGCACTGCCTTCGGGCATTGGCGGAGGTGCTGCTCCCTACCCTTCCCTCAACACCCATTTCGGCCCGGCCCCAGGATCTCATTCTGCCGGCCCCTTTGACAGCCGTGCTGCCGAGGCCGCCTTTCAAGCAGCAGGCAATGGTCCGGCATCTGCAGGGCCGTCGAACAACAACAGCTTCTACTCCGGACAGTCGGAAAACGATCCTTTCGCTTTCTTGTCATCCGGTATGGGAGGCTTGTCTGTCAGCGGTGGCGATGCTCGTCAAAATGGTGGAGGCGCTCCCACGAGCAAGTCCCCTGCGTAAGCCAGCCACCTATTCACCACACTATTATAGGCCGACTCTCCCCCGACAATTGTCGTAATAAAGGTGTTTGGAGTGAGGAGCCTCGGGGCTACGGAGCTACTCCTAATTACAGATGACCGCATTGTCGTCACGGCATTTTCACAGCCACTAATTGAAAATATGTGTTTTTACATGGGCGGCATTCTCCGACATACTCGGGTTGGACATTCTGGGACACAATGCATCGACAATAAGAGGGATGAGTTCTCAGTTACACTCAATGGGATGCTTTAGTGGGAGTTGGAAAGAAAAAACTGGACAAATACCCTGTCCGACATTGACGGGAATATGGGGTAAATAGGCGGTTTGATGGCATTAGGGGCTTTTTATGTGCATCTCTCACAACACCTGTCATACACATACACTTCGACCTAGACGGAAGCACATACTTTTTACATGTTTGAAAATTTGTAGCAGGGCTGGGCTTGAATGGTGGCATAGCGCAGGGAGTGAAAAGGTGTCTTGGCTGTGTTCCTGATTCCCATTGAAAACTTTTACGTGTTAGTTTCTATCTTATTATAAGTATTTTCTCTCCTCAATCCCGCTTCATGTTATCTTATCCTAGCTCACCAGCACCATCCGTACTCCCCCCCATTCCATGTTTGCACCCGCGTTCATTATTGCCGTTCTCTGTTTCAAAAAAAAATACGTTCACCACATCAGCCTCGCCATATCCGCTTCACGTTCCCTTCTCCCTTTCTCGTGGAAGATGAACAGTCACACGGATAGGAGGCTTGAAATAGCCCTTTTGGGTGTTTAGCGGAATCGGGACGAAGCCGTGTGTATAGCTAGTCTCGCTATAAGGATTTGGCTTCTATTCGGGAGCATGGTAGTGTGGTTATGGGCATTCCTGTTAGGTGCCCCAGGACTGCTTTTACTTGAGAGAAGAGACATTACCTTCAGCAAGGCGGCAGTTATTGATTGTTGTATATAGTGGTACGTACTTTAGTACTATGTAATGTCAACGCTAAGACGCATTTTCGTCGATCGAGATTTTCGTTCACTTCTTTCTTGTCCCCGTCTCATCTGGCGAGCGGTTGCAAGACTTCCTACTACACGTAGTTCTCCAGGTTTGTGACTGTGAATATAAGTACCTAATGCACTAATTGGCTGACTACCTTGGTATCTTACCTATATCACATCTTCGCCGTCTACGCTAGGTAGGTACTCTCGGGTGGAGAAAGAAAACGTGGGCACGTTGCATTGATAGTCTTACTTAAGAATCACTCACTCACCTGCGTTCTTAGTGCTGTACGATCTGGAGGTGTTGGACGATATTCACAAATGCATTGGGCAGCAGCCTGTTCAAATGTTTTAACATCATCCGGCAAACGGGAAAAGACGCTGTGGTGATTTCTCCAGTCCTCAAAAATGCTGCCATCTCGAATTAAATCCTTCCCATTCATTAGGTGCTTTTGTCACATTTTCAACACCTACCTACATATGTACTCTCGGTACATGTAGATAGACAGTTTCTCAACAGAGCTTCCGCTCTACCGGTTACCTACTTCTTAGTGCGGAGTGGAAAGATGCGGGGAGTTCCGATTGCGGTGCGGGAGACGCTCCCACCGTCCCACGCATGACAGTATAACGGAATAGGACGTGGCCAAGATGGAAAAGGATCACTTGCTGCTCAGTCATGGCATGGCATGGCATGGCATGACGACTTGGAAGAATACCTAAGATGGTCATGGCCATAAATGCACCAAGTTGAGATAGCTATAGTTACCTCTTCAAAGGTCACAGAGAGGAGTGCGTTTCGTTTTTGGGGATTGGGGATTGGGGATTGGGGGTTGGGGGTCGGGTACCTGATGCATATGCCCAGCAATTTACACAGTGTGCAGGAACTGCGAGGTACCTAGAGGCTAGTAGGGAAACTCTACGACTAAGTGACTCAGCCTAGGCACGCCTGGTCCACACAGTAACCTACCTTCTCTTCCAATATCCGTACAACCAACTCACTTTCAACCCCGACCTTTTCTTACGGGAGCTTTTCAGGTAACAATACCCCAGATTATACATCAAGGCTTTCCGTCGTTATTAATCAGCTTTTTAGCTCCTCTTTCCTTCGATCAGTCGCCTCTCTGACGCTCAAATATCTCAAGTCGTCATAAAATGCAGTTCCTAACAGTCGCTGCGGCGACCTCTATCAGTGTTCCGCTTGACTTTGAGGCTAACGGCGCGCGAATACTCGAGTCCATCAAGATCGCCAAGCAGAAAGGAGCAACTCTGCGTACCGGGCCAGAGGTTTGTTTGTGTTCTTACCCGAGTTGTCTATTTGTGATCTGATGGCTTGCTTGAATGGATCCATTCTGACATCTTTATAGCTTGAGCTGGTAGGATATGGAGCATTAGACCACTTTCTTGGTACACTGAGCGCCTGCCCAATTGCCCGTGCTTTGGTACTTCACTACTAACAGAGGGGTTTTCCCATAATTATAGAAGGGGATACTTTCGCACATTCTTGGGAGATGCTGGCCAAGATCATAAGCGATGAGGTCTGTAAAGACATGCTCGTCGATGTGGGAATGGGCTGTCGCCACCGAAATGTGCGGTACAACTGCCGAGTTCTTTGCACATACAGAAAAATCCTCCTCATCCGCCCCAAAATGGCGTTGGCAAACGACGGTCTATACCGAGAAGCACGCCACTTCACCGCCTGGGCCAAACCAATGCAAACAGAAACATATTACTTGGAGGAGGTTGTTGAAAAAGTAACCGGCCAACACACTGTCCCCATCGGCGATGCAGTGCTCTCAACCTTGGATACTGCTATTGGTTGCGAAACATGCGAAGAGCTTTTTACGCCCCGTAATCCCTCAACATACATGACATTGAACGGCGTTGAGATCATCCTGAACAGTTCAGCATCGCACGCTGAGCTCCGAAAGCTCAAGACTAGACTTGATTTGATCGCCAACTCAACGTAAGCATACCACCCGACAACCCTTGTTTGCATTTTGCAAGAATCAGGACTTATCTTAACACCATATGATTACAGGAGAAAGACTGGAGGGTGTTATGTATATGCAAATGCCACTGGAGTCGATGGGGTAAATATCTGAGATTTGTGCTATTTCCCCCCATCCCTTGGGCGCAATGTTTCTCTTCCAACCTTACTCTGAAAAAGTTTAGGTTCTCGTGTTGACTGCCCTGACCCTCTTCTAATTACTCAAGCACATACCGAATCTGTCTTGAATGAGACGAATACTAACCTAGGGTTTTTTTTTAGGAAGCCCGGATGATGTTTGATGGTTCCTCCATGATATTGGTGAGTTCCCGAGACGCTGCTTCGGTTTCAACGGTGCAAATGGCTGACCAAGGATCAGCTCAATGGAAAGGTCCTGGAGCAAGGCAAACAGTTCGATTTGGAACCAGTCGACGTGTACGCAACTCCTGGAGTCATTTATTCCCCCTATTGGCAAGTCTCGGGAGCATAGTTTTCCCTAAGAGAAATATTTACTCCCGAGACACCTGCAAACCACTGTTTCATGAGCAGTTCTTTTACTGTGAAGAGCAATTATTGACTCTAGCGGTTGCAGTATCACAGCGACATTCGATCTCGAGGAGATCCGATCCTACAGATCCAGCATCTCGAGGAATGTGCAAGCAGCGGCACAACCAGAATATCCCAGAATCGAATTCCCTATCAGGCTTTCAAGATCAGCCGACGATATATTCTTATCGAAAACGCTTCAGATCTCTCGAGAAAAGGAACTTGAGATCCTAGATCCCATGTCTGAAATATGGAAGGCGACTGCCGTGTATCTCTGGCAATACCTAGTTCGAACATCATCCCCTGGCTTCTTTCTCAGTTAGTAACTCCCATTCTTTTGTTCCTTGACTCGATAAAGGCTCCAAGAGAGTTTGGGTAACCAATAAACTTACATACAAGATGAGTTTTTCTAATGATAATGGACTCTAATTTCTATAACAGGTTTGTCTGGTGGGCTGGATAGCGCGACCGTGGCGCTGATGGTCTACGGCATGGCGAGGCTTGTCCACCGTCAGATTCAAGCAGGGTCTTTGACAACATTGGCCGATTTCAAGAGAGTGACCGGCGTTGAGAAATGTCCGGATACTCCTGAAGAGATCGTCGGCCTCCTCTTGACCACATGCTATTCATCCACACAGAACAGTGGCGAGGAAACCCGTTCTCGCTCAAAGAGACTTGCCGAGAGATTAGGAGCGCAGCACCTTTTTGTTAATATGGACGACGTTATCAAGGCCCAGTTGGCTCTTGTCGACGATGCCTTCGGATTTACACCAAGATACAGCGTTGAGGGAGGCACTAGAGCTGAAAATCTGGCATTGCAGAATATTCAAGCGCGGTCAAGGCTGGTGACGCAATATACATTAGCCCAACTAACAACTACTGCGCGCAAGTCGGCAAGGGCTGGATCGGCTCTGCTTGTTCTCACAAGTGGTAACGTGGTCAGTAATCCCTTTGAATTTCTAATCCCCCCATTAACAAAAACCGGGTATTCTCCACTGATGGATGCTTCCGAAGTACCTCACGTAAGACAACAGTAGATTCTGACTCTTTCACAGGGTAAGTATGCCTAACAAGATGTCTTGTAACTAGCTAAGCCAGAAGCTAGATGAGAACCTGCGCGGCTATTATACGAAGTATGATGCGAGCTCTGGAGATTTGGCCCCCCTAGGTAGCATCAGCAAAAAAGATGCCCAGCTGTTTCAAGGTTGGGCGCTCAAGAAGTGGGATATCTCTATATTAGACGAATTCATCAACGCGACGCCAAGCGCCGAGCTACTGCCATTGTCTGCCGGAGTGCAAGATGATGAATCGGAATCGGAGTACGCCACCCCCTCCTTTCACCAGTTTTAGCCACCCTTACTTTTTTTGGTCCTCTATCCTTTCCGTCCGCAGTAATCTAACACAATACAGAATGGGACTCTCGTATACAGAGCTCAGCCAGTTTGGAATTCTCAGAAAGGTAGACAAATTAGGACCCTGGTCCTGCTACCTTCGCCTGCTCAGTCTCTGGAAAGAGCGCAACCTTTCGCCTACGCAGATAGCCGAGAAGGTGATGCGCTTCTACCGGAACTACGCTCTCAACCGCCACAAGGCTGTCATTATCACGCCTTCGATCCACATGTCGGCATACAACCCCGATGACAACCGACATGATCTGAGGTGAGTGAGCTTTTCAAGTCTTAGATTCCTTCTTTTCAGCAACTCTCCGAGGCGGTCTGTGTCAGAAGGCTGGCTGCCTTGCCCCTTGAAAATCTGGACGCTTCTGAACGAAGTGACATGTCTCGATGACGGAGAAGAAAACACTGACCTCCTGTGTTAATTCAGGCCGTTCTTATACAACGTTAACTGGCCTTTCGCTTTTAACAAGATCAAGGCTCATGCCGCACATCTTGAGGAACGGCTGGCCGCAGTGGATGATGTAGAGTAGGGTGCCCGATGAAAAAGCAGTTGGTTGAGCTTACTTAGGGACATGCTTAGGTATGTATGTCTTGGTTTTATATCTTTTCTTTTTGTGTAGACCCAATTTGTGGTGGACGACTCAAGTCAAATGCCCGACTAGATTTTGTCGAAAGGGCACACCAGCAGAAGATAAGACCAACGTTAAGACTAGACTTAGACGCTCAATATAGGCAAGCTAGTGTGATATGTTCTCCGAAGGAGTTGCAGGTCTCTACAGTAGCAACACCTACAATTACATTGCATAGGACATCGCTCAAGCAGGATGCTTATGATATGTTTATAGTAGTACTACTGCCCAATTGCCCGATTCGTAACGCAACAATGCTTTCGAAAAAGTGCCAGCGCTGTCTTGATTCGCTACAACAATAAGTATCTATCATACCCAGTATCCCAAGCTACCGAGCAAAAGCTATACATACTATCTATAGCAAACCGTACTTCTTGATGTATCATGTAATCTATTCATGTTTCCGCTTGTCCATGAACCATGACTCATTCAGCTGTAGGAGCGGGACTGCCACCGCCCCTAGGCGCGCCTCGTCCTCTACCCCTTCCACGTCCCTGTCCACGACCGCGCCCACGTCCGCCGCCGCGCGCATTTAGTTCCGCAGGTGGCGGCACCGCATTGTAAGCCTGCTGTGGCTGTGGCTGTTGTTGCTGGTAATCGGCGGTCCCGTTATAGACGGGATAAGACTGGCCTCTGTTAGCTCCGCCACCCCTTCCACCCCTACCACCGCGGCCTCCGCGGCCATTGAACCCGGCTCCATTCTGCCCATTGTTAGCAGCAGCGTCTGGATGCGGTCTATAAACCAGACTGCTGTGCTGGAGGTGCGGCACTTGATTCCCAATACCCCGCCCCTGGCCACCTCCTCGTCCATTAGTCACATGGCGATTTCCACCATTGACAGCTCCCCGCCAGCTACCGCGCAGCGGCGCCGGAGACGCAGCGTTTCGAAGCTGGTAACCGGATGAGGCACCGTACCCTTGTACCGTCAGGGGCGACTGCGCAGGGCGTCTCTCGGTGCTGGACTTCGAGCCGACAATGACTTGACGCTGCGACACGTTGAGGACAGAGTTCGCCTGAACCGTCTGTCCGCGGAACGCCTCACAGCGGCCGTTCAGCGTCGTACCGTTCATGAAGGCGTTGTCCCATAGGACGTCGAGCATATGGTGATTACCGACCGTACTAATGCCCACAACCGTTCCCCTGGCCGCGATGGGGACCTTGCCGGAGGCTTGAACGTACACAACTCTGTCGCCGAGACCGAATGCCTGGTGACCGAGTCTCTGTTCCGCATCCTTCGGGTGGAGCAGGGCGGATCGAGGAACACCCTTTAGCTTCTTCGGCTCGCTCTTGGCTTCTGCTTTCGATAGGGCGTCAGCCGCGGTTTGTAGTTCCACGACGATATCCGAGTCGAGCTGCTGAGCATCGAGGGGCACGCGCTCGAATTTGCTCGTCTCGACAGTCTTTAGCCAGGCGCCGATGGCCTTGACTCTGGCGCTGGCGACTGCAGGTTCCGGCCAGAGGTCGGTGTCGTTGAATTCGCGGCCCTGGGGATTCCGCAGAATAGCGGCGAAGAAGTCCGGGAACTGAGTCATGTAAGTAACCAACAGGACGATGGCTGCAGGACTGAACTCCCAGCCCGAATTCGATTTACGTGAGTACCCCAAAACCTTCTGCTTCTTTCCCTCAAATTTAAGGTTCAGCCCTAGATTGACTTTCATAGAGCCCCCTACGGTGAAGACAAAGAAGGACGAGGTGATTTTGCTGAGCACGAGCGGATGTAGGCCCAATTCCTTGGCCACAGCAAACGAAGGCTTGTATCCACTCCGTTGCTCAGCACGCTGGATGAGTTGGCGGGAGAACTCTGGCTCCTTGGCTGACACCGACACTAAAATCTCAGCCTTATAATCGGCATGTCCGAGAATCTCGAGGGGACGCCCGTAGGCGAATTCTCCTAGAAAGAATGCGTGACTCCCTGTGGGAAACTCTTCCTCAATGGGCAGCGCGGCACGCTCAATGAATCGCTCATCTTGGCTGACGACCTCGTCGACAATAACTTGAGCTGCATAGTCTGTCTCCATGCCAGGTATGTCTCCATACGCCTTTACGGTAGCTCCTTCATCTGTCTTGATTAACCCCTTCAGCATCTCGACGTGAACCAAAGATTCAACGGGGCCAATGATGACGCCTAGTCGTTTGCTGTAGAAGTTCTCGATTCGCGACGCCTTCCTGTTCCAATCCTCAATGTCCCGACCTGAATGATGTATTTGTGCGACTTGACCTGGCTGGTTCGGATCCAGTACGTAGTCAAACAGCTCGTCAGAAACGCGAGCAACCCTCGCTTCTTGCAAAAAGGGGTATCCGACATGGCAAATTTGACCCAGTTTAACCTTCGCCGCCTCCACTCTGGAACGCATTTCTACGTCGGCCAGAGTGACTACCATGCTCTCGTTGCGACTGTCCTGCGAAAAGACGTTGACGCCATGGAACCCGAGTGTTGCGTTGTACGCGAGTGTTGCAAGACTCGGGAACCCCGCCAACGCGTCTATGCCCACCTTGGCCCCGTCCAGCAAGCCTTGGTAGAGTTCTAGTCCATCGGCCACAGGGAGATCGAAGATGTTCTCCACGCACCGACAGTTTGGAATATCTGGGAATACGCCAACCATAGACGAACCGTAGGTGAAGTTTACATTCGGATCGTAAGTAAACTTGAGTGACACGCCAAAATCGTTGCGTGCCTTCTGCTCTGGGGAAAGAAGCTCGTTACAAGTAGCCATGGCAGAAAGTAGTCGGTTCTCTTCTATGAATGGGATCTTGACGACCGCTTCCCACTCCATCTTCTTCCCGTTCATATCCAATTCGAAATCTCTCGGATAAAAGTCGATGATGGGGGACTTGGGGTCAGTCATAAGTCCGTGATATACCTCAGGCACGATCTTTTTGCTTCTATCGGGCAAGACACCCATGAGCTGCTCGAAGGGTCGGAAGGGCTGGCCGAGTTTGAAATCGAGGTCTGCATTGAAACCCTTGGAGATATCTGAAATGGCGGGTTAGCCTTGAACATAAAATGTCTATTGCAGTTTGCTTCCAAGCTTACCCGAGGTCATCGGAGAGTAATGATAGCGATAGAACCAGGGCCATGACGCTACTCCACGATAATAGTAGTACAATACCCATTGCAAGCCCTCGACGTAATTTTCACTCAGTTTGACGAGTTCTGAGTCTTTCGTTTCCGCTGGCCAGTGGAATTTCTCGTCGTAGTACTTATGCTTCCATTCCCCAAACTTTTGCTGGTATACGACCTCCATGGCTGCTTGGGCCTCTTGTGCTGTCAAGTCGACAACTGAGGCGTTGTCGTAGCGTCTCACAACTCGAAGCACGGCTAAGTGTGCTTCCTCGTCTTCCTCTTCCTCTTCGTCCTCTGCTTCATCACCATTAGATGTCGCCGCCTTCGCGGGAAATTCTAGGGACAGATCGCGTTGGCCATCCTCATTTTGGATAGTACGCCACTCTATATGCAAAGTCTCTGCAGCATCCTGCACAAACTTGCGGTCCGCGGCGACCAGTTCATGGCCCAGATTCAGGGGCTCACGAGAGCGCTTTGTTACAAACTTGCGAATCTTTTTCCACAACTCCTTTTGCGAGCTGGTCATGGTTAGCTTCCCCTTTGCCTTGGCAGACTCAATCCCGTTGGTCTCCGCCATTTTCTTGCTTCGAAGCCAGTTTGAGTCAGAATGTTCGTGTTGAAAATGTCGGTGCTCTTCACCGGACAACTCATCGAGGAGCAACTTCAGCCGAGAAAGGTTAATTACACCTTCTTCGTTGATATAACCTTCGCACTGGGGAAGGATTTTTTTATAGATGCGAAACATAGTTGCCAACGCCCCTTCATTGATGTGGAGGTGCGGGAGGTTGGGTAGAAAGTCGTTTCCAACAAAGAAGGCCATGAGTATGAAATCATCTATAACCCTCTCCATGTCAAACGGTGTTTTGAGCGCACCGTCTTGCTTCAAGTCCTGGAATTCTAGCTCGAGATACTCGCGCACTATGCAAAGTTGCAGAAGATAGAAGTTCTGATGCTCCAACTCCTTCGATTTCGTCTTTGAAGCACGACCAAATGTGACTTCTTCTCGAAGGAGACAAAAATGTGGATCGTGGCTGAGAAGACCGAGCATGATCAGATCAGCGTCAAGGCCGTAAAGGCAATGACGGACGTTGGCGTCATATTCGGGTTGCGCCTTGGCGTTCCTGATATATTCCATGATTTTGTGCTCACCCTCGCCTGGAACCTCGTGGCCGGACAAGACAATGTCACATCCTTGCCAGTCCGAGTCTTCGGATATTTTCTTGTTGATGAAGTACTTGAGCTGGCGGGTAAGCTTAGCCATGAACTCAGTACCTGGGGTGATACAGTTGCTGTCGAATGGATCCTCCTTGGGCAGCTCCTGGCCCTCGCGGATGGCCTTTTCACGAGCCAGCTCAACGTCGAGGGCGGTACGGAAACGGCGGGCTCTCTGTTGGTTCATCTTGGCTCTCGGGGCCACGCCATCGATGGCCATGAAGAAGAGCTTCTTGGGCTTGATCTTACCGAACAAATGTTCTATGTAGTTGAATATGCGAATGAACATTTCATCTTCGCTCAGTCGAAACGAGGTGTCGTCCGAGTCCTTGTGTGTGCAATTATGAATAATTCCATTCATGTCCAACTACATAGGTCAGCAGCGAGGACGACTAGAGGCCGGAAGGGGGGCGGTAATTGCGGAGGGCTAGGCTGGCGCACGTATAGATTATCGAATTCGGGTATGCGATTCTCGGCTATGAGCTGAGATATGGCGGGATAGCGCTCGGAGAGCCATCGGAAGAATTTGGGGACACTATGTAGGACAAGTCAGTCGATAGACGTGTGGCAGATAGGACGGAACCTAGGACGAACCCCATGATGGTGGTGTGTGATCGTCGTCGTCGTCGTCGTCGTCGGGAGGAGCTAGGTCGGGGCGGTGGTCGTTGGCGCCACAGGCAATATAGATGGTGTGGTCGACGGCAATGCAATTCTGCCTGTAGGAGACCGAGGCGGGGGAGAGGGAGAGAGAGACTGGCTCGACTGGTGCGGCAGCGAGAGGTTAGCTGGGTGTTGTTGCACGCAGAATAGCGAGATTTTGGCTATGCGACGCGAGCAGTGGGCGAGCGAGGGGAACTTGGAATATACCTTGTCCAGTACTACTTAGGTAGGTACTATACTTGCTCTTCGTTGCTCGGTGAGATGATGATGGTGAATGCACAGAGTGAGGATCCCAGTCACAAATTATAATGCATCGAAGCGAAAAGGAACAGCAATGGAAGCGGTTTAATATGTCCCAGTCCCAAGTCGCAACATTTCCGAGTTTGCTTGATGATGACGGCGGCGGGCGAGCGAGCGAGCGTGGGGAGGCGGGCTGCTTCAAGGTTCCAACCTTTCAAGGTTGCGTTGCTTGCCGCCACGGCACCAAACTAACTGCATTGGGGGCGAGATCGCAAGCTGTCTAACCCCCTTAGGCAAGTGGCCTAGGTAACAAAGGTCTTTGAAGGCCCGCGTTTGCACATAAGTGGCACAATGGTAGCATCCAAGAGAACTTGGAAGAGTGAGACCTTAAGGTTATCCGTCCGCTTAGTAAAATAGACAAGAGAGCCCTGAGATAGACTCTCGCATTGTGCATTGCGCAATTGCACTGATATTTGCTTTATCACAAGATTCCACCGATATACCTGCCCAGGTGCCCACCTACCTAGGTACCTACATAACCTAGTCACAGATCCACCAGCCACCGAGGTAGGCGAGGTAAGTACCTGCGAAGCTCTGGAGGTCTCCATCTTCCACTTTACGCGCACCGCGTCGACCAAGCTTAGGTTGGAACCTTTAGCATCCATGTGTTGCGCCGCCCACCAATCTCCGATTCCGAAAAGCCTGCACAGCACCAGGAAGAGCTGTCGTACCTACCCATTCCTTTCTTTTTGAAGTGCTTCTAAACCTACCCAATATTCCAATCCCCCCCAGAGAAAGCTACCGCATCCTTCCACCATGGGGCCGGCTCCAGTTGTCGAAGACATGGACGGTACGACCATCTGGCCCGTCCTGACAATCTTGTATACATGCAAGCTAACACGGCGATCCAGTGGACTCGCCTGGCCGGGAGTACGCAGAAGATGAGGAGCAGAAATTAGTCAACGAGGGTACGTACTGCTGCATCCTCTCCCATCTTGTCATCGCATCCATTGACCCCAGACCAGAATATAAGACATGGAAGAAGAATTCCCCCTTCCTCTATGACATGATCCTCAGGCAAGTGCGCCCATGTTATGGCTATCCTAGGAGGTTCTGGATACGCATACTGACAGACTCTGGCAGCACCGCGTTGACATGGCCTACACTCACCGTCCAATGGTTTCCCGACGTGAAGGAGCCCCCGGGCAAGGACTGCCGGATCCATCGCGTGTTGTTAGGCACTCACACCTCGGATGAGAAACCTAATCATGTCCAAATTGCCGAGGTTGAGATTCCCAAAACGGTGCGACCCGACCCGCGCGACTACGACGAAGATCGTGGCGAGATTGGTGGCTACGGCAAATCCTCCGCCGCCGACGCGACTGCCATGAAGTGGAAGATTGTGCAGAGGATCGACCACCCGGGCGAGGTCAACAAGGCCCGCTACTGCCCCCAGAACCCCGACATCATCGCTACCTTGGCGATCGACGGTTCTGTTCTTATATTCGACCGAACCAAGCACAGCTCTGAGCCGAACGGCCAAGTCAACCCTCAGATCACGCTCGAGGGCCATGCCCAAGAAGGCTTTGGTCTTGACTGGAACCCCCATGTTGAGGGATTGTTGGCATCCGGTAGTGAGGATCAGACTGTCTGCCTGTGGTACGTTCGGGTGCACCATCCTACTCTGTGATCTCAATTGTTTGCTGAATGTCGTCACCAGGGACCTGAATTTACTCGAGGGCGGCAAGAGCACTCTGAATCCCGCGCGCCGTTTCACCCATCACAATAACATTGTGAACGACGTGCGGTATCACCCTATATCGCGCCACTTCATTGGCAGCGTCTCGGACGATCTTACGTTGCAAATTCTTGACATCAGACAGCCATCCAACTCCCAGTCATCTCTAGTTGCCAAGGATGGACACAGTGACGCCATCAACGCGCTGGCCTTTAGCCCCAGTACTGAAGTTCTGGTAGCTACTGCGTCGGCGGACAAGACTATTGGAGTATGGGACTTGCGCAACGTCAAGGAAAAGGTACACACTCTCGAGGGCCACCAGGATGCCGTCACGTCACTCGCCTGGCACCCTCACGAAGCCGGAATTCTCGGGAGCGCTAGCTACGATCGACGGATGATATTCTGGGACCTCAGTCGAGTGGGCGAGGAACAGCAGCCTGACGACCAGGAGGATGGCCCGCCGGAACTGTGAGTTGACCCACCGGATACCTCTTGGCTCGTCACTACTGAACTAATTTGCATCTAGCCTGTTCATGCATGGTGGACATACTAATCATCTGGCCGACTTCAGCTGGAATCTGAATGACCCATGGCTAGTGGCCAGCGCGGCAGAAGACAACATGCTACAGCTCTGGAAGGTTGCACATTCGATTGTTGGCAGAGACGAGGCGGATCTTCCTCTGGATGAACTTGGCAGGTAAAGACGAGGAGGTGGCACGACGAGCTCCGATCCAAGGCGACAGTTCATGACAGCAAGTGCCGTCGGATCAGATTGCTGACGCTCCATTACGTTCGATAGGACTTGCAAAGTGAAGAAGCGCGGTAGGCGCAGATATCTGTATGATTTGGAGAGAACTGAACGTACCCGGCGTCGGCGGGCATCTCGCTTACTAGGCAGAAGCGAGTTCTCGTTGACTGGGAAATAAACATGGAGTCCTTCGAGGGCAGGTGGTCATCTCACTGTCTCTCGTGTGGTGGAGAGCGATCTGGCAACCTCGACAATCTCAGTACCGGTCCTTGGTAGTATTATGACGGCGATACTGCAGGTTCTCGAGGTGTTAACTTAGGTACCTACTGGGTAGTCAATCAACATCAGTGCGCGCATCGCAAACACACATTTCTGGTTTCTAGATACTACATATAATCGCCATCAAGTATGTGATGGTTTTGAGATACTACCTAGGTATGGACTGCTGTGATATACCCTCCGAAATTGCTGCTGCTAAACGAGTTCTTGTAGTATGATGTAACAGAAGGAGGGTCGAGGAGGGTGGTTTCCGCCTCAAGCTACCCACAGGCCATGTGGCGGTCCATATAAATTACGTAATCATCAACGGGGGTCCAGCGTGGCCTAGGCATGCCCCTAGGTATGGACCTAGTCCCAGTGGACACCTTGAACCTTGTGCATCCGGGGCTCCTAGCTCTCGCCTCCTACGCCTTATGTAACAGGTGTACGTACGTAGTCAAGTCGTGTCGTTCCCAACTCCTTTGAATCATTGCTCGTTTACTTGTCTGGTAGACTACCTTGGATGCTTGGGTAGATCATCTTCCTGTTCTTATCCTTTCACCGCGGAAAGAAACGGCACGAACAAGATCTGTGTACCCGTCGAAACACCGAACAACTTATCGTTGCCCTCTTCTGGACCCTTCAAACGGCGCAGCCCTCGGGCGCCTCGGCCGGGCGTCTGTCTCTTCGAATCTGCTGCCTATTACCTACCTGTCGAGCCACCGAAGCACACGGATTCGTATTCGTCCATCCTGCCACACCATACCATACCTATACCACACCATCGCCGCACCCGCACGACTAACTCTGCCTGGCGAAGCTGCTGGAGCACCAGACATCTCCCGGCGCCGTCGCTGTTCGGGCGTACGAGTCAAATGCAGGAATGCCGCCTACATCGTACCGTCCGACCGGACCGCCCGACTCTCCCTTGCTCGATTCTGACTCGGATGCTGATCTCGATATCGACCTTGCCGAGTTAGACCCGGTCCCTTCTTCGTCGAAACCCCATGGCTCCCGGTTCCGGGGTGCAGAACCGAGACCCGCGCAGAGAGCACCACCTATCGCCTTGCGCAATCTTCGAATGAGTGGCCCGAGGAGATCCGCCAAACGAAATCGCGGCTATGGCGAGTTGGGCCGTGATAGAATTGGCGACGACGACGCCATGCCCTTGGTAGACGACGAGCTGCAAGACCAGCGCTATTCCGATGCGAGTGGATTTGCCGACGACGATGCGCCCCTGCTGCGGCAGCAGGCCGCTCGCCCACCACAACCATCAGCCGCCGGCGGGCTCCGCGCGCTGGCACAGATGCGTTCCACTCTGCGGCTTCCTAGTTTCATGTCCAGCACCAGCACCCATCGTCGGAATAGTAACGGTGATCATGATGATGATGATGCTGCACAGGAGCTTGAGGATCCTTCGACCTCCCGGACTGTTGCCGTTGGCTGCGTTCAGGGTACCCGCTATCCACCGAATCTTATCTCCAATGCCAAATATACCGCATTTACATTCCTCCCTATCACTCTCTATAATGAGTTTTCATTCTTCTTCAATCTGTATTTCCTCCTAGTTGCACTGTCGCAAGCCATCCCGGCGTTGAGGATAGGGTATCTGTCAACCTATATCGCCCCATTGGCATTTGTCCTCTTTATAACCATGGGAAAAGAGGCATATGACGATGTGGAGAGGCGGCGGAGAGACAACGAAGCGAACTCGGAGGCATACACAGTTCTGAACTTTGGCGATTCGAACCTAACCACCAACCACAAGTCTCGAAACCCGCTCATTACTTCATCGCTGCGAAATCGTCATGGACGCAAGTCAGCGCGTCGTGACAGGTTGTCCGATATCCGCGAGGAGGAGGAACAAGTCGAGGGAGAGGGATTCAATTCGGCATCGACTGACCCATACGAGATAAGCAAGAAGTCCCGCGATCTCAGAGTTGGTGATGTCTTGAAGCTTAACAAAGGCCAACGAGTGCCCGCCGATGTGGTGATCTTGCAGTGCTCGTCTGTAGAATCCTCACAAACCGAAGGTCAAGAACCGGATGCGGAATCATTGCTGGTTGATACTGACGACGAAAGTTCCGGCGAAAACGTCGAGGCCGGCGATGGTGATCGCCCGGAACAGTCTGAAGATAGTTCCTCGGGTGAGACTTTTATCAGGACCGATCAACTTGATGGGGAAACGGACTGGAAACTTCGAGTTGCCTCTGCCCTCACACAACCACTCCCTTTGGGGGAGCTCACTCGTGTCAGAGTCACCGGCGGGAAGCCAGACAAGAGCGTCAATGATTTTATTGGCACCATTCAAGTTCTTCCTAAGGGAAATGCAGTTGCTAATAGCCCAAGTGCTCCTTTGTCTATTGATAACACGGCATGGGCGAATACTATCGTTGCATCCCAGGTCACCACCTTTGCAGTCATTGTGTACACAGGTCCGCAGACTCGATCGGCTCTGTCGACGGCGCCTTCTCGGTCCAAAACAGGTCTACTGGAGTACGAGATAAACTCGCTGACCAAGATATTGTGCGCGCTCACACTGGCGCTGTCTATCATTCTGGTGGCTTTAGAAGGGTTCGGTAGTGCGGGAGAGAACGTGTGGTATGTCAAGATCACGCGCTTCTTGGTTCTCTTCTCCACCATTGTGCCCATCAGTCTTCGGGTGAACTTGGATATGGGAAAAAGCGTTTACTCCTGGTTCATCCAACGCGATACAGATATATACGGTGCCGTAGTCAGGACTAGTACAATACCGGAAGACTTGGGACGTATCGAATATCTACTCAGCGATAAGACTGGTACGTTGACCCAAAACGAGATGGAGATGAAGAAAGTTCACATCGGCACGGTTTCCTATGCCAACGAAGCAATGGATGAGGTCGCATCATACGTGCGGCAGGCGTTCAGTTCAAAATCCGGCACCCAGGCACTAGTTACACCTTCTTCTACACAAAATATTGTTGGCGGAGCCAGTGCTACGCGAACGCGGCGAGAAATCGGCCAAAGAGTTCGGGATGTGGTATTAGCGTTGGCACTCTGCCACAATGTCACTCCGACCACGGAAGAAGAGAACGGCGAGACCATTACCTCGTACCAAGCCTCGTCTCCCGACGAAATCGCGATAGTCCGTTGGACCGAATCCGTCGGGCTACGCCTCAAACAGCGAGACCGGAAACGAATGGTCTTAGAATCGACAGACTCGGGAGAAACGGTAGTTCAGGTACGAATCCTTGATATCTTTCCTTTCACATCCGACGGAAAACGCATGGGTATCGTCGTACAGTTTGACGAAGAGAAGCATGCGACTTCCAACCCCGAAACAGGAGAAGTCTGGTTCTATCAAAAAGGTGCCGACACGGTGATGGGATCCATAGTCGCCGCAAATGACTGGTTGGACGAGGAGACTGCAAACATGGCCCGAGAAGGTCTGCGGACGTTGGTTGTCGGTCGCAAGAGACTATCTATGGACCAATACGGAGAGTTCTCCCGCGCTTACAAAGATGCCGCACTCGCCATCAACGGTCGCGAGGCCGCCTTGCAACGTGTTGTTGGTCGCTTCCTTGAGAGCGATCTAGAACTACTCGGAGTCACTGGTGTTGAGGACAAGCTACAGAAGGACGTCAAGCCATCACTGGAGCTCTTGCGCAATGCTGGCATCAAAATCTGGATGTTGACAGGCGACAAGGTCGAAACGGCGCGATGTGTTGCTGTGAGTTCAAAGTTGGTAGCCAGGGGCCAGTATATCTACACCGTCGCCCAGCTGAAGCGCAAGGATAACGCCCAAGACCACCTCGATTTTCTACGGAGCAAACCAGACTCCTGTTTACTCATTGATGGCGAGAGCTTGTCGCTATTCCTTACGCACTTCAGCAGCGAATTCGTATCAGTAGCGGTGCAACTTCCCACAGTGGTAGCGTGTCGGTGCTCACCCACGCAGAAGGCGGATGTTGCCAAACTGATCAAGGACTTCACCAAGAAGAGAATATGCTGTATTGGCGATGGCGGCAACGACGTCTCCATGATCCAAGCCGCGGATGTCGGGGTTGGAATCGTGGGCAAAGAAGGGCGTCAAGCTAGCTTGGCTGCCGATTTTTCAATCGAACAATTCTATCATTTGACCAAGCTGCTTGTGTGGCACGGCCGCAACAGCTATAAGCGCAGCGCAAAGCTGGCTCAATTCGTCATCCATCGTGGACTTATTGTTGCTGTGTGTCAAACTGTGTACAGCATCGCTATAAAATTTGAGCCCGAGGGTCTCTACAAGGTGCGCTTTTCGCTTTTCGCTTTTCCCTATTCCCTATTCCATATTCCACCTTTTATCTTCTCGTCTTCTCTTATGCTAAGGTTGATTATAGGACTGGCTCCTCGTCGGTTACGCTACCGTGTACACGGCAGCCCCCGTGTTATCGCTTGTGCTTGACAAGGACGTCAACGAGAACGTCGCCAACCTGTATCCGGAGCTGTACAAAGAGCTGACATCCGGTCGGTCACTGTCCTACCGCACCTTTTTCGTGTGGGTGTTGGTGTCGATTTACCAAGGCAGCGTCATACAGGGTCTATCCCAGCTTCTTACAGAGGTCGATGGGAAACGCATGGTGGCCGTCAGCTACACCGTCCTGGTGCTCAACGAGCTGCTCATGGTTGCTATTGAGATCACGACGTGGCATTTGGTCATGGTGTTGTGCATTATCGGGACGTTCATCGTCTTCGTTGGCTCGGTGCCTTTCCTGGGGGGGTATTTTGATCTTGAGTTCGCTTCTACGTGGTGAGTCCCCCACCAACCCTACTAATCCTCTTCTTCCTTCTGGATATTTTATGTTATGCCATGTGATTTGATGACTGTGGCTGACTGCTATTGAAATAGGGGATTCTACTGGCGTGTGCTGGCCATTAGCGCCATCTCGCTCATACCCCCGTACGCGGGCAAGGTGATCAGACGAACGATGAAGCCACCTTCATACAGGAAGGTCCAGGGCATCTGATCTGATCTGACGAGAAGGCGATTGTCCATCTCCTTATGATGTGACGTGGATGGATCGGGTTGTAAGCATAGATGGCACGGCGTTGGAGGTATACATGAATAAAATGAAGTGCTTTGCTTTGCTTCCCTCTGCTTAGATAGTACGGCTTGAGCTACAGATGTAGGTGGTTATCAGCGCAGAGTTACAATGGTCATTTCTTTTTGATACATCCTTATTTACTTTGTCATTGATCTATCTTATTGATGCTGTCGGGTATGGAGACTTGATATACCCGCACTGAAAGGATGTACTTTTGTAATTCTAAGGTTCTATATACGGTGCTGATTCCACATCACGAGCTTTAGTATTAAGATGAATAAGATACCCAGAAGCGCTCGAAGTAAACCCAAACGAAATCGGAGTACATGCAGTAGAAGTCCAGTCGCAATGCAACCGCCCCATAAGAGCAGACTTCGCGAGAGACATTTCCATAATAAACAGAAGCTTCATATTTGGCTGAGTCGCGTGCGTGGACAATCTAGGCGCATTCCCCACGCAAAAAAAAGGCTTGGTCGCAAATTGCGAATCATCTCGGCACGAGATTATTGTGGCTGTGAGTGAAACTACTCGCCTACTAAGATAGAGGAACGCATCCTAACCTAGAGACGGTGCACCGTAGGCCGTTGATGGCGATCGAGCGATTGCTCGTCTAGGTAGGAGGTCGTCTTATTCTGATACGGATTTTTATATGCAGAACAACCTGATATGAGCGACTTTCCGTAAGTCGCCGAGAATCGCTCCGGTTGCACAACAAACGAAGTCATATTCGATAAACGAACACTTTACGAACTATCCAGTCGTCCCCTTTAATAGCCAGACTCCACTACTAGGTATCTAGTCACCCCGTTATTTATCAATCCACCTAACTATGAGATTCACTCCCTCAACCCTGACTACTATCCAGCCATCTATGGGCAGCTCTCTTCTTCATACAAGCGTTTTTACTGCTTACCGAGGTCAGTCTTGATCAAGCTCGCAAGATGCTCCGCTAGACCATACGCCGTGGCCTGCGAGCCACAGCGAGGAACAATAGGCACGATGCTTAGATCGCAAATGCGGAGATTCCTACAGCCGTAAACGCGACCCTTATCATCCACCACGCCGCCCATTTCCCGCGGCATCTGCGAGCACGTGCCCATAAAGTGGTGGGCGCCCATGCCCGCCTTGCGCACAAATTCCTTGGCGACCTCGAGATCGGAAAGATCCTGGCCCCCCTCGTGTGAAGGTGCCGCGGGAACCGTCTTTCCACCCGCCACAAGTAGGCTGGCCAATGGCTCCGTCGTCTTCACCCGCTCCACGAGCTGCTGGATGTGCCGCGCCAGCACCTCGGCGTCGGCCGCGTGCGAGAGGTATCGGGGTTCAACTTCGATGTCGGCCGCGGATAACGACGCTGCAGTGATGTGAGTCGAGCCTCGCGATAGAGGGTGTGCGAGCTGCACCGCAAATGTCACGTAATGGCCGTCGCCTGGATGAGGTAGGACGTTGCCCTCGGCGTCAAATGCCATGTGCCCCGGAAACATAGAGTAGAAGGCCGACGGCTCGGTCGATGATTCGAGGACGGAACGCACGAACGCTTCGTGAGCTTTGGTGAAGGCAGCCGTGGCCTTGCCCGAGCCTCCTTCCCCCTTTTCTTTCCCGTCTTATTCCAGCCCACTACTGCCACCACCAGATCCGCTGAAAAGGCGATTGAGTTGCTGCTTCCCAGCTTCTGAAGAGAAGAAAGGGAGGGGCATCTGTGCCGAGCCACTCGTATTGACACTCGTGAGAGGGCCCCTGCCCCGCGCCATCGCATCCTGTGCTGCGGCGAGTGCCGCTGCATCGCCCTGTAGCAGCTCATCCAGAGTTTCAAACCCGTCCCGTCGCATGACTTCGGCTGCCAAGGCCACGTAGACGTGGTTCTGGAGATTCTCGCCGACATATGCATTGTCTATAACAACGTCAACCCCTAACCGCTGCAGGAGCTCCGAGTCGCCGACACCCGATAGCTCCAGTACCCGGGGGGTATTGATCGCGCCGGCGCTTAGGATAACCTCTTTACGGGCCGTCACGACACCTCGATCGGTGTTATCGCTTCGCAGATACTGGACGCCAGTAGCTACTGGGTCGCTGTCATCACCGGCACTTCGATCAAATATAATCTTCTCTACACAGGTGTCGGTCCAGATGGTCAGATTGCTGCGCCGCCTGGCCGGCTCGAGATAAGCGGAGCCGGCATAGCTCCGCAGCTTCTCCGTAGGATGCACGCTCTCCGGGTCTAGATGTGCGCCGCAGACTTCGCCCGATAGGGGGTTCATGGAAACCGGCAACCCCATGTTAGAAATAGTCTCCCGCCAGGTGGTCGGCCACTGCGTTTCTTCGGCTGCAAAGCTGACGTGCAGCGGGCCATGGCCCAGGGGACCCCACGGAGTATCTTGCGCCGAGTATGCACTCGACATGGAGCGGGAGAACTCGGGCCAGCTCCAGCTTGGATTGCCGAGGGCGCTCCATGCTTCGACGTGGTTCTTGGATGGGGGGACGAAAACGACTTCGACCAGATGGAATCAGCGATTGCCCCTTGCTGTAAAGAAAAGTAAAGAAATTACTCATAAAATGAGAGTTTACAGGTATCTCAGGGGTATAGATATAGCCACCGATTAGAGTAATCTATGCCTCCAAGACTTGCTAGAGCTTGCTAGAAAGGGGAACAAGTGACTCCTGTGAATACATACATGTGTTGAGGGCGCTGGAGCCGCCCAGCACGCGACCACAGTAGACTTTGAGTTGGCGATCATCCAAGTATTTCTAGGCCCGGCCCAGCCGGTGTTAATCGCACGCACATGAATGCAGATACAGATGTCCGGAGGGGATCGAGACGAGGCAGCAACTCGAGGCATTCACGCACCTGTGGGACTGTCTGCAGGCGCCAGTTGGAAGGCGTGTTGTGCAAGGACTGGTTCATGGCTGGCATGTCGACACGAGGATCAGACGTCAGGTCTTGGCCGGCCTCGATGACTAGAACTTGCACATCTGGAACTTCGCTCAGGCGGGCGGCGAGGACGAGGCCGGCTGTCCCGCCACCAACAATGATAAAGTCGAAGGACGAAGCCATGACGGCTGGACGTGTAGTGTTGATCTCGTGGGAGTGTGATGCACACAGATCTTGTGAGGAGAAATTGGAGAAGAAAAATCGAGCCAAGGGAATGGTAGGCACGAGGGAGATTGAAAGATGACAAAGAAAACTGGTGCGATTATGTGTTGCTTTGCCGGCCCCCAACGCTGTTAGTGTTGGTATCACATCACATACTGACTTACTTGCATTGTGTGGCTGCGCGGCCACGGCGTCGACCTCGCCAGCACGCTATGTCCATTTCGCACGAGCTACCCACCGGACAAGTACCTTCTATTCTCTGTTAACGAGCTGGCGCACCCCTTCGTCGGTGCTACGAATCCCACCCCACCGGCGATTTCATCATGAACCCATCGATGATGAAAGAGTATGTCCCTTGGGCGAGTAGCTGTAAAGTGGCACCCCTAGGCACCGCTGGCAACGATGGTAGCGGCATCGAACTGAAGAAGTCGGTAGGTGGTGTTGTCTCCTACCTATGGATCGGCTGTCGATATGGCGGCTGATGTAACCGCCCGAGGCGCTCCTGGAAGACGTCGTCGTTTCGGCGAGTGGCAAGATCGAGGGTCTATGCGTGGCTGGGAAAACTGCCGCTGGCATCAGTTTTGATCGTTACGTGTCCCGTTTAGCTCTGGCGGACTGCGTTTTCTCGGTTGAAAGCCGAGCAAGTATAATGATTGTGTTCCTTATAGCTTAAATCCTCTGACTTCAGGGTCTGGAAACGCGAGACGGGTCATACTTCTTGGCCGTTGTTTTCAGGAATTAATAGTTATTGTCGCTATAGCCTTTGGACACGTTCAGTGTTTTCAAATCAATCCACCAATTTATGCTCCGTTCTTCTTTGCCACCGTTTTGATGTCGTCTAACAGCTTCTTCGCGGCAAGTTCGGCGACAGCATAGTCCTTCCTGAAACCAAAAGTGAATGAACCCAGAATCAGCACAATTCCCTCTTGAGGGGCCGCAAGTCCGAGAGTGTTAGCTCGACTCTCTTCCGACACTGCCGCGAAATGTGGAGGGATCTGCTCGAATGTTAGTGCCCACGAAATTCCTACAATATGTGCCACACTCGGCACACTCCGATTAAATGCCCCCCACACGTCGTCAAACTGCTGAACGCTGTTGCTGAATGATGTTGAAAAGGTGATTTGACCGTGCACGTTTGTCCATATCATGGCATGGCATGTCATACGCAAACTGGATCACGATAACGTACCACAGTCCACCCGGTGACCCTTCGTCTTGATTGACCGAGTAGTCGGCAATGTTGGTTATGTCAGAGACGTTGCCTACCTGCCCCTGGATAGGATAGAAATCACCAAATGCTTCCGGTTGGTCGATTGGTGCTGCGTACCTATACCGATTTGCGAACTGTAAACCGCCGGCTGGCGCGTAAAGATAATTCTTCAACAGAGTTGCTTTAGAGTCATAATCTGGTTCGGCTACGAAGTCGATGCGGCATACTCACAGCTTCCTGGAAGTTCCACCCGGGGCTTGAGAGTAATATAGCGAGCCGCGAGCAGTGTGAGTACATGCATTAACGACAGGTTCCAATCACTTGCACCGGTCGAAAGGGGGTTAGAAGAAAGACCTACGTAGTTATGACCGTGAGTGGTGCCAACGAGAGCAGACACCGCAAGAAGGACGAGGATTGCCACGTGGGAAGCCATGACGAGAGTTGCAGATGTGCAGTGAACCATGAAAGACAATTGAGAGGACCATGATGAGGAAATTGGTCTTTTAGAAAGGTCCTATGAAACACAGGTTTGACCTAAAAAACACGTCTAGGGTAATATCAGCAACCGGTGACAACGACGATGACAAACTTGAAAATGTCGCATTTCATTCCACTTTTATGCTCGAGAACCAAAATAAAAATAAATTAGGTAGCTACCATCTGAAAAGAAAAGGAAAACCATATAAGTCTCAAATACGATAGAGGTATGAAATGTATGTAGTTTTCATGTACCCTCCAACCTCCACGCGTTGGAACCAAGCCAGCTATTGCATTTCCCAGGAACCAGTCGAAAATCCAAGACCGAGAGACATTTGATGCCTCCTGCATCGGGGCCTCCGCCCTGTTATGGGGAGCACTTTGCAGCTGGAGAGGCCATTGCACAAGATGAATGCATCCATCCCCGGCACAGCACAACACAACAATTAGGCTAACCTACCAACCTAGGTACATACCTCTTTGTCTAAATAGAACCTATCCAGTGAAGACTGGCTTCGTCGTCGGAGCGGCGATAGGCAGACTTCGAGGACGTTGTCCTTCCTCATCACCATGACGGTTTGTAAGGGAACCATCCTCATCACCGGCGCCAATGGGGGACTTGGTCATGAAGCTGTAGGCCAGATAGTGACATCTCCCGAACTGGCAGGGCACTACCATGGGCTCTACGCGGTTCGCGAAGCACGGAACGCATCTGCGCTGCGGTCGGCATTGTCCAGGGCCAGGGCGACCGAATCCCACTCCCATAGCGTCGAGTCGCTCGACCTATCCCGGCTGGCGAGCGTGCGCTCGTTTGCGGCATCAGTCAATGCGCGCGTCGCGGCGCGCGAGCTGCCGCCCATCCGAGCACTCATCCTCAACGCCGGATACACTGACATGGGTAACGAACGCTTGACCGAGGACGGCTTTGATTTGAGCTTCGCTTCCAATTATCTGAGCCACTGGCTCTTAACCCTTCTACTGCTCCAGAGCATCGACCGTGAATGCGGTCGTATTGTCGTGATGGGGAGTATTACGCATGAGTATGTCCATTCCTCCCCTTTCTTCGCCGAGATGATCTACCACCTCGATCAAGCCGAATGTCCTTCTGTCTATCATCATCATACCTTGCCTTTTCCTCAAATCGACGTACATCTAGATTCTCGGTTCTATCTAGGGGGATTTTCCACACTAACATGTCATCTTTATCTGATATATAGCGTTAATCATCCCATGAACAAGGCAACAGGTTATTACGATGATGAAGAATGGCAGACATTTTTCAAAGATGATGTTACCATCGATGCCATCGCAGGGGGCACCTGGGCCCCAAATGCTACCTCGACGCCGTATCTTGGGAGCGGTCGGCGGTATGGTGCGTCCAAAATGTGCGCCGTGATGATGATCGGAGAACTTCAACGGCGACTGGATGCCGACCCAACCCTGAGCCGGATATCCATCGTCGGCATCGACCCGGGGACCATGTTCACCGGTCTGATCCGGGAAGGGTCCCTATTCACCAGGCTCTTCATCTTCCCGCTGATCATCTGGCCACTGTCGCATTTCCTGGCCCTGTTCTATCGCAACCCGGTCATCCGGACGCCCGCTAGATCTGCCGGTGACGTGCTGAGGGCGGCTCTGGAGGTCGACCCCAAGCTCAAAGGTGCATACTTGGATGGAACCGAGCTCAGCGCCGTAGCCCGTGAGGCTGCAGACGCCGAAAAGAGGAAGAACGTCTGGGAGCACTCTGTAAAATACACGCAACTCACAAGCCAAGACACTGTATTGAGGTCTTGGGCATGACACTGTGATAAGGTCAATTAATGGCTCAGCATTACAGGTATGGGGGGGGGGGGGGGGGGGGCTGATTATGGTACTCATGTATGACGAGGTATGACTTTCCATAATATGCGATCCAGAACATAAAATCCATGAAGCATATATTGCTAGGATAGGAGTCTAATGCGAGAACCCCTCCCAAACAGGACTCATTTCATGCCTCGGGTCCGCTGCATCATCAAGATCGTGTTGGTGAAATGACTCGCGGGTTATGAGTTTAACTTCCTTCCCGGTATCGGGAGCTTATGAATTTGAACGTCTATGACTTTACGTTCAATTCACCGAACCAGAAAATGTTTATCCGGTGGAAAAGTCATCCAATGCGAGCCTTTCAAACGCGGCGGGCGCTTGGGGATAAAAAAAAAAAAAAAGAAAAAAACTGTAGATCGGCGGGAAATGACAGTAGATAATGTGTACCTATGGATGGACAGCTTATCCCTTTCTTAGAAGCGGTTGGTCGGATGTCTACTTGTGCGTGGCGATCGATTGAGAACTCAGTTGTTTGAAAATGATGGCCGGCAACTTCTCACGATATGCCACACCACAGTGTGGGGCTTTGTTCACACGCCTCAGAGAAGTTAACGGTTAAGAAACTTGGACTGTTCCTGGCGAGCCTGGAAGGTTGTAAGACCGTTTCGCGGAGCTAAACAGTCTCAAAAGACAGGTCATAACTACTACCTAGGTACTTAACTTAATAGGGCATATGTAGCGTCCTGGCTAGTCTGTTTTAGGCTAGACTCTACTCCGACCCATTGTCTCTTGCAGGTTTGTCTTTGCGCGCTCTCCGAGTTGGAAGCTTTGGAGTGGCAAGAGTGCTGAGCCCAATTACCTACCTAGTTGCGGGCTCGGCGGGCTGGGAATATTGAAGCAAATTTCAATGTCGTACTAGCGACAAGGGGTATGCCGACCTTGTCCCGATATGGAGGCTCAAGTGGAGGGCGACCAGGTCATAGCTCCCAGAAAGATGCAGGTCTGATTGGCTGGCTGCCGCACGGCTCCACTGGGCTCTTGGGGTAGCGGGGCAAGATACGTACCTCCCCGACTCCCCAAGCTCGCCCAAGCACTCCCCGCTCGCAACGATGCTCCCAATGCCTGTCGGCTCTGCACCTGCATGCTTGCTGGTGCTAGCTCGATGCAGCTTGGTGCACGTTGACGTAAAGCGCCATTTCAACAATTCCAAGCGAATCATTGTTTTCATTTTCCCATAGCTGTCGTGCAAATCCTAAATCCTCTACTGACTGACTGTCCAGAACGTCCACGGTGTTTCTTAGGTGCTCTCCAGCTGTATGCCCCCCGCCTTCGTCTCCGCCTCCGCCTCCGCGCTCGACTTGTTGCATTCGACCCCAGCTTAATCTGGGTCGAGCTCCGCGCGGTGGTTGGTTACCTTCGGTAGCAGTCATTGGCTGCTCTACCTGCTTTTCTGTCTCATTTTCTCGAGCTTCTCCTTTCTGCCCCAGGCACCTACCGCCCTCCTTGTCTTCCCTCCATAGTACCTATCTACCTACCTACTTTTCACCCCCTCAAGAATCACGAACTTGGCTACCCATACGCAGGTCAAGCTTCAAAGACCAATCTGAAGACTCAACCTTATTATCTACCCTTCCCGAGAAATACACTCTTCCAAGATCCTGCGGCCCACGCGTATTTCGTTCGCACTTCCCACTCATCAAAGCTTCGGAGCGCAACAATGGCGACCACCGGTAGCACCACCGGTAGCACCACCGGTAGCAGTGATCGGCCTGAGCGCGAGATCAAGAACCATATGCTGTTCGAGATCGCGACTGAGGTTGCGCATCGTGGTATGTCTGAGAGCTCTGCGCATCGAGTCCCTTCGCTGCCGCGTATCATCTGACATGTCTGCTAGTCGGCGGTATCTATTCGGTCATCAAGTCCAAAGCTCCAGTTACCACTGCTGAGTATGGCGACCGCTACACCCTCATCGGTCCTCTCAACCACCAATCCGTGAGTACCGTCTAGCCTGCCTGCCTGCCTCAACTGGCTTCTCGCGTCCTCCCCTCTGGCTAACCCGCCCCTCTCCAGGCTGCCGTCGAGGTAGAGGAGCTCGAGCCCACCAACCTCGAGATCGCTAAGAGCATCGAAGCTATGCGTGCCCGGGGTATCGGCATCCTGTATGGCCGATGGTTGATAGAGGGTGCACCTCGAGTCCTGCTCATTGATACCAAGACAGCCTACAAGTATATGGATGAATGGAAGGGCGATCTATGGAATGTAGCAGGCATCCCAGCTCCGCCAGGGGATGATGAGACGAACGAAGCTGTTGTCTTTGGATATCTAGTCGCCTGGTTCCTGGGCGAGGTAGGTTCAGCCCCTTCCCCTGTCCATCCCATCCTTGCCAACCAACTCTTCTAACGCGACTCAGTACGTGTGCCACGAGAAGAAGAGGGCTGTCATCGCCCATTTCCATGAATGGCTCGCCGGTGTCGCCCTGCCGCTCGCCAAGAAGAGACAGATAGATGTTACTACCGTCTTTACCACCCACGCCACCCTATTGGGCCGCTATCTCTGCGCCGGTTCCGTCGATTTTTACAACAATCTGCAAAACTTCGATGTGGACGCCGAGGCTGGAAAGCGTGGCATTTATCACCGCTACTGTATTGAGCGTGCAGCTGCACACGCATGCGACGTCTTTACCACCGTCTCCCACATTACCGCTTTCGAGAGTGAGCATCTGTTGAAGCGTAAGCCCGACGGGGTGTTGCCCAACGGTCTGAATGTCACCAAATTTTCTGCTGTACACGAGTTCCAGAACCTGCATCAGCAGGCCAAAGAGAAGATCCACGATTTTGTGCGAGGTCACTTTTACGGCCACTATGACTTCGTTCCCGAGGACACCCTCTACTTCTTTACTGCTGGGCGTTACGAATTTCGTAACAAGGGTGTTGATATGTTTATCGAATCCCTCGCGCGGTTGAATCACAGATTGAAGAGCGTGGGTAGCAAGACTACGGTTGTGGCTTTCGTTGTCATGCCAGCACAGACGACGTCGCTTACTGTCGAGGCCCTCAAAGGTCAAGCCGTTGTGAAATCGTTGAGAGATACGGTTGACGTTATAGAGCGCGGCATCGGCCGGCGTATCTTTGAACGGTCGCTCAAATGGCACGATGGCGACACCATGCCTGACGAGAAGGAGCTCATCACGAGCGCGGATCGCGTGGTTCTCAGGCGCCGACTTTTTGCGATGAAGCGTAACGGGCTTCCGCCAATCGTCACGCATAACATGGTCAATGACCACGAAGACCCCATCCTCAACCAAATCCGCCGGGTACAGCTCTTCAACCACCCCACGGACAGGGTCAAGATTGTGTTCCACCCCGAATTCCTCAACTCGGCCAATCCCATCCTACCATTGGATTATGACGATTTCGTGCGCGGTACCAACCTGGGTGTCTTTGCCTCGTACTACGAACCCTGGGGTTATACGCCGGCCGAGTGCACGGTCATGGGTGTGCCCAGTATCACGACGAATCTGTCGGGTTTCGGCTGCTACATGGAGGAGCTGATCGAGAACTCGAGCGACTACGGTATCTACATTGTAGACCGCCGTAACAAGGGTGTGGATGACTCGGTCAACCAGCTGACGACGTGCATGTTCGATTTCTGCCAGAAGAGTCGCCGTCAACGCATAAACCAGCGAAACCGCACAGAACGGCTGAGCGATCTGCTGGACTGGAAGAGGATGGGAATGGAGTACGTCAAGGCACGGCAGTTGGCGTTGCGACGTGCGTACCCGGCAGCGTTTGAAGGCGACGAGGAGGACGAAGACTTCATTCCCGGCGTGGAACAGAAGATATCGCGACCGTTCTCGGTCCCAGGATCGCCTCGGGACCGTGCGGGTATGATGACGCCGGGTGACTTCGCCAGTCTTCAGGAGGGCCGGGAAGGCCTGAACACCGAGGATTATGTGGCGTGGAAGCTACCGTAAGTAGACAAACCCCATCCTACCCAGCCGATTATTCTTAGACAAGTCATTAACACACAAGATAACAGCGATGAGGAAGACCCGGACGAATACCCGTTCCCGCTGACACTGCGAACCAAGAGCACCTTATCAGAGACAGCGTCGCCAATCGAGGCTGTTCAGCTGAACGGGAAATAGGAACGAAGGTGGTGGCAGACAGCATGACTGATTTCGACGTGAAAGGACGGCGGTTTGCATAGCACATGATGCATGGCGAACACGCAATTAGCGGCACGCTCATTGTCCCCTCATGTCGCTTCTTATTTTGGCTTTACTTCATTCGTTTCCATCGCTGTCTCTATCACCATTTTTTCCATTGTATCAACATTGAGCGGCGTCCAAGTTCAAGCTGCATGAATACACATATATAACATAATACCCAGTAGTTTAGTAAGCAAACGATTACTAAATGCTTTTGGAGTGAGGGAAAAATAAACCGATGCAAGACGGTTGGGCCAGATGCATGCTATTTGATGATTGTACGACTTGTAGCGGGATCCACGTGGCTGTTGACGCGAATCAGACAGACGCGTATCTGTGTACAAGAGATATCTGTACTCGGTACTGGTGCGACGGAGACAAGGTTTACTCATTTGTTGTAGTAAAATTGAAAGTTTCAAACTTTGTTTCTACCATCCATTGTCAAATATGGGGAAATGCGTGCACCTTTACGTCATATACCAAGACAACCTACATAGTACTCGCCTACGACCACAACCTTGTCGCGCAAGTCCGAACAAGAGCAAAGAGCAAACTTTGCCATCAAGATGTACGGATTGCGGCATCCCTCACGAGGCTTATCTGGCTTACAGTACACATCCGTTCCTCTCGATGGGTAATTAATGACGATCGGCTGCAAATCCTGAGGGAGCAAGGGCTCCAGCCTCCCGGCCGTCCGCCTGTGGTCCGCCCGGGCGGGGGAACTCTGCTTGCCCAGAGGTGTCGAGCTCGTCGAACTGGAGGCGAGGTAGCTAATGTACTGCATGTACCTAGCAGGACGAGCAGGCCTAGTAGAGTTCAAGGTTCAGTTGCATGTGGGGTCGGGCGGGCCGAGTCAGGGATTAGGTGCATAGGAAGTACCTAATGTTCAGGGATTCTGCTCAGGCACTCAGTGCAGGCTGGCCTATCAGGCAGGCGGCAAATGGCCGAATCACCAACAGCTGAGACGTTGCGGCGGCAGGTACATGTACCTATCCAAGGCTCGCCAGGTGACGGGCTACGAGTACAGCGGCGCTAACGGGAGGTCGAGTGGAAATTGGCTTGTTATCTACAAGTACATAAGTACCTAATCTATGCTTGGTAAAAATAGCAACCTGCAGGTGAGGACTGGCCCTTGGGGTACCGCCTTCCCCTTTGCTGACCAAGTGAAGTGCCCTGGTTGCCTGGTACCTGACCATGCAGGATGTACCCAGATATTTGCCCAAGGTACCTACCTGGCCTGTGGCATGGCACTAACACTGAGCTGGGGTAGCGGCGACACTGTCGATAACACCGTGGACCTGAACGCGGTCGGGAAGGGATCTGCCAATTGCTCGAGGTCCCCTACCTACATGTACCTACCTCCTACCTACCTAGGTACTCAGTCTAAGTGCTAAGTCGAGCTGCTGAGTTGACCGGCTGAGTTGAAGACTTGAAGGATTTACATCTACATACTATAGGTACCTACCTAAGGTCGCTGGCGTATCAATTTTAGCATTTTTGTTCCGTCGCGCCTGGTCTGCCCGCAGGTTCTGCACAAGGTCATTCATTCTTCTCCCCCGTCCCTAGTCCCCTTCTTCCTCTCTTCTTTGCCCCAAGACTGCTTCAAGCTGCGTACAACAAAACGCACCCTCCTCACCATCGTCTCACCTGTACTGATTGTATCACGAGCTGCACACCCCATTGCCTGCCTTTGTTAAAGCATCATATATGTCGGATGCTGCCTACACGCAGCAAGTATTGAGCCAGCCAAGACCTTTAACTCGATCGCGCTCTTGTTGATACAGTATTCCCCATAACTTGTACTTGGATTTCATATATTACTTACATCACCGACAACCCCGCCTTGGTCACAATCCACCCTTTCCCCAGCCTTGCTGCTGTTACGCCTGCTCCTCCACCTCCTCCTCTCTTCCCCGCCGCCTGCATCGCAGTAGAGCTTTGTACATCGAGCTTGGCCCAGCATGAAGTTCACAGCCATGAAGTTCTTCCGTCGAAGCAAGAAGTCGACCTCGACCTCAGAGTCCAAGCCGCCCAAGCCGTCCAAGCCGTCCAAGTCGGGCAACGCGACCTACGATGACATGGAGCGCGACAAGTACCGCATGTACAACGGCCGCCCCGAGCAACAGTACCACTTCGCCGCCGAGAGGGGTCGCAGCTACGCACCCTGGCTCCAGCTCCCGGCCCCGATCCTCGAAAGGGTCTTCGCCTTCGTCTGCCCCCACAGCAGCGACGAGACCTACGAGACCTGCGAGAGGAGCGCTGTCGAGGATGCCTGCATGCTCTGCGATCTACGCGACCTCGCCCATGCCAGCCAGGTCTGCAAGGTCTGGCGGCGGTCTGCTATCAGCGTCATGTAAGTCACCACTATCCCACGCTTCGACGTGCACTCTGCTGACCGTGGGCCCCCTTCTCCTCGCCAGGTACCACAGCATCCGTATAGACTCTGTTCACTACTGCGAGCGAGAGATCGACCTGTCCGAAAAACGCAAGCGCAAAAGTCGATTCGACCGCAACGGCGTTCCCGAAGACCCCGCCAGTGCGCGCCTGCATCTGCTTTGCCGCACCCTGCGCGAGGACCCTACCCGCCTTGGGAAGCTTGTGCAGTACTTCAAGACCCCTTACATGGTGCGCGAGTCGAGTGCCCCCGCCCTGGCCAGGACCATCGCTGTCTTGCCCAATCTCAGATATGTCGACTTGCCCGAGGGTCTGTTCATGGACGATCCGGCCCACCACACCCTCAAGCTTGAGGTGCAAGCCCGATGCCCTGGTCTGCGGAAGATGACGTATCTGGCCGGCAGCGAGCGCAGCTTGGAGGCCCTCGCTCGTGGCAATATATGGCCAGATCTCGAGGTTCTCGAGTTGGGCAGGATCAACATGGATCCGGCCGTTCTGCGACAGGTCATTGCTGCCTTGCAGCACCTGCGCGCTCTCAAGGCTTCCGACTGCAAAATGTTGGATGATGACATCTTCCGATACAACGACGTCTTACCCGCCTTTCCGCCCTTGGAGGAGCTCATCCTGACCGATATCCCGCGTATCACCGCTGACGGCCTCGTCACATACCTCTCCGGACCCGAGACTAAGGAAAGCCTGAAGGTCCTATCCCTGACCAATACCGGAATTCACCCTTCGGCTCTGCACAACGTCCTAGCCAATGCGCCGCGTCTTCACACTGTGGCTATCACCGAGCAAGTCGACACGCCCTTCCCAGCTCACGGGGCTCCCATTCCACCACTGTCGAACTGGTCCCTCGAGACGCTACGCTACGAGATCACTGCCGCCCCTTCGGCTTCGTCATACGCTAGCACAACCGCCAGCTACTACAACTACCTCGCATCCTCGCTCTTCGCAGGCGGTCTGCCGCGTCTCGCCGCCATCTACGTGCGCGACCTGAACTTCCCTGATCTGCTCCTTGGCCTGCCGCCCCCTATGCCCGGGTTCGCGGGAAGCCCGCAGCGGCCCAGCAGCGCCGGAGGTGCTCCCGGTGGTGGGAGCCCTGGCGGGAGCCCTGGCAGCGCTGTTAATGGAGGTAGGTTTGGAAGCCTCTCGCCGCCGGGAAGTTTCGGAAACCAGCCGCCGCCTCGGTTCAGCTCCAACAACCCGTTCGCGTCGGCGTTCAATCCCGGTGGAGCGGGCATGTTGGCGCTCAACCAGACGCTCGAGATCTTCACCAAGGGCGACGATGATCTCGATTGGGGCAGCACGCGCATGGACCCCTTTGATGCGGGCTTTGGACCTGGTGGAAGGGGGAAGGGGAGAAGACACGGAAGAACGGCATCTTCGGCGAGTGGAAGGCCGCTGAGTAGTTATGGTCTGAGTGATATTGGCGCTGGATGGCAGGCAGGCGGAGGTGCGCGCATGAGTGTTATCCAGGGCGACGGACATGGCGGGTTCTTGAGTGTGCCCGGGGAGGGTATGGCGAGTCATGGGAGGAAGAGTAGTGCGAGTAGCTTTGGGGGTGGTGCTGGTGGTGGTGGAGGCGGGTTTGCTGGTGCGGCGTTGAGGGATGAGTGGCCCAGGCCGACGAGTAGTCATGGGAAGAATAAGGGGGATCGGGATCTTTGGCGTTGAGGCATACGTCTCTCTAAGGCGTTTGAAGATGGACATGTGTCTCGGACCACTGGGCGATATGTTGCCGAGCGCATACGATGTCTCCCATGGCTGGATCAATTCGATTTGACATGACGTGACCTGAGTCTTGTCTGTCTATATCAAGCTCGGAAGAAAGAAATGAACGACATCCATGACCAGAGCCACGGCCGGGCTCAATCGAATTTGAGGCCGGAGAGGCCATGAAGAGCGATGATTTTCAGAAAAGCAGTATGTGTTTTTCAAGATGAATTGAACTGGACTCAACGGAGCTGAGCTGGGCTGGGCTGATATGGTTTGGTTTGGTTTGGTCTGGTTTGGTATGGTGTCCGTGGATGGCGTGGTGTGGTATGGTATGTCAAAACTGCAGGCTGGAAATCTATACCCCTTACTATGTTCGAGAATGGCTACTAATGTTTCTGGTGGTGTGTATTTGTCAATGTTCAGTGTTAGGTGTACCTACCATATGATAAATATGAATTGCATTATGAAGATAATAACTTTAAAATATATAATATGTTTACTGTTTTAATGTGATGTGTTATGATAGGATGGACTCACAGAATTAACTACCCACGCAGCAGTGTATGTAAATGCATCTTAAGGTGGTGGTCGTCCGGACATCCGTTCGTGCCACAACAATGACTCTCGCTTACCTATCGGGTAAGGAAGTAAGTAACACGCTCAATGCTCACACAAGTTTAGTTCGTTAGTTCATTCAGCTCTCTCGCTCCCTCTCTCCCTCATCCAAAAATGTCTCCAATAAACTGCGTCGTACTTACTGACTTCTTTCTGCAGCGCTGGCCAATCCCTTCGTAGGTACATACATGTGTAAGTAGGTATGATGTATGTAGGTAAGGATAGATTTCGATAAGTACAGGCAAGTAGATTATGTAGATAAGGTAGATAGCTAGCTACTCCTGCTGAGAGCCGGTCGGTCAGTCGTCTGCCCTTATAAAACTCATTCCTCGACATGCATGATACGGACGGATATTGGGGGGCTTAGGTCCGGACTCTCATCATGGTTTCAGATAGACGGGAAGGGGGAGGGAGGGGCCAAGGTCGATGGGCTGGGATACATACAGTATGTCGGTGATGACGGACGGCCCCTTCGAGGCAGCCAAGAAAGGTCAATTGGAACACAGCAAGAAAAGACTCAAATGGGTTGGTTGGATAGATCTAGAAATTAATTTCTCATTTCAATAGCTTAATTAGGTGTTAATAGGTACTAGAACTAGAGACTGCCCGACCTGTCTATTATCTCATCTAGAGCATTTTGGTTCTCTTCTCTTTCTCTTTCTATCTCTGTTTTCCACCTCCAATGTTATACTACCTACTGGCTTCAACGCTCATAAAGTCAAGGTTCTTAAATTCTTAATCAAATGGCTTAGATCTGGTGGTTGGCCCAATTACTGTTCGCTTTCTTTTTTTTTTTTTTTTTTTGGATATGAGTCTGAAATTTCGGTGTGATAGGATCATTGTTGATCCTTCTTGGTTTATTGTATGTTGGGAGGGCACTGAGTAAGTCGGCCGGCGCTGTATATGTGAAATAGCGGAATATAGGTGTGACTCTCCTCATAATCGTGGTGCTTGGGGTAAACTACCTCAGTGGCTGAGGATGCATCCAATCGTATGTCGTTGGTGTGGCGTGAATAGGTGCCGTGCTGGCTCCGCACGCTTCTGGAATCGTTCAGCAGCATGGCTCTGCCCTCTTAACCCTCTCGCCACTGTCTCCTCGGCGGGCCTCAGAAAGCACAGTCGAGTCTCCTGGCCGGATTCATGCAGTGGCGCTTGGAAATCCTCCCAATGCTATGAATCATTGTGTCGTTGTCTATTAACGTAAAATGGCGCGGTTGCGTATTTTGGACTGTAGGATCTCGAAAATATTCAATAGTATCCTTGTCACTTTGTTGTTTTGGCTAACCCTTCGCCGCTCTCTACGCAATCTTCGTGACGGTCAACTCTCCTGGCTCAACATCGTTGAGCTCTACCAAACCACCAGCCTCGAGCCTCTTCTTCCATTTTGTGCTTTCGTAGCGTGCGAGTATAAGAGTCATGCGGAGCAGAATGCCGTCGCTAGAATTGTGTTCGCCGATGACCTTCTCGATAGGCGTGAATGTCCACCTCCCAAAAGCCCAGTTTAGTATGTATCTTGTAGGTAGGGATGGATCGTCGGGTAACTTGGATATGGCTTCGTTGGTATCTGAGTTGCTGACTCCCGATGGTAACGTCGTCAGGACAGACTTTATTCTATATACCTCCTCTTTCTCGGCGCTCTTCAGTAACTGCATGAGTTTGGTCGGATCAACGGTGGCGGTCGGGGGTCCCTGGAGAGCGACAGAGAGGACTTCTACTTCGGATTGGTGACTGTGACTGTGACCGTTGCTCGTATCCTGAGTGGGCAATGAATCTTCCGTTAACGTGTGTGCGAGGGCCCCATCGATTCCGAATATGACGTCGACAGGGACACGGCCCTTGTCGCTCTTGACCCAGGCGATGTCCACCTCCAGGTCGCCGACGCGATCCCTCACTTCGTCAAAACGCCTCTCGCCACAGGCTTCCCACTTATTGAATATGATCATGTCGGTATATCTCGCCTGGACGCGGGCCGTGTAGCTCGTGTCCTCATATCCGGCCCAGTTCTCAACGTCGATGACGCTGACGACGCCGTCAAGAACATACTGGCCGCCGGTCTCGCGCGCGATGCGGTTCACCTCGATGGCCAGGGTGGCAGGGAAGGCGGACCCCGAGGTCTCGATGACGATGCGGTCGGGGTGGACGGTGTCGCGCAGCTCGGTCAGCGCGGGCGCCAGCTGGCCGACGAGGTTGCAGCAGATGCAGCCGTTGAGCAGCTCCTGGACGCCGGACACGGCGCTGCTGGCGGCGAGCTGCGAGTCGATGGCGACGTCGCCAAATTCGTTCTTGAGCAGCGCGAGACGGTAGCTGGGGTTGGCGGCGCGCAGCTGGGGTAGTAGGTTCAGGAGTAACGTGGTCTTACCCGAGCCCAGAAACCCCGTGACGATGGTAATGGGTATCGGCGCCATTGTTTTTGGCTTTCTTCTTATTTCCCTTTTGGATTGACCTTTCGACTGCAATCGTGGTATTTCGCTGTAGATGTTTTGAGGAATGGCGACGCGCGTATGTGTGTGAGTGACCTATTGAGTGAGTGTGTGTGTGTCTGTGTCCGGCGGTCCAGCGGAGGGATTTATTGACTTTACTTCGGTTAGGTAGGTAGGTAACAAGCTTTGGAAAGCTTCCAGAGAGTAAACAGGCTTTTGGGCGAGATGGAGGGGTTGAGGGGTTTCTGCGGCAGCAATCGGATCTTATCTTAGGAGGTACCTTACGGCGCGGGGGGGGGGTGTTTGAAATACCTTGCCCTAAGGGTGTATGCCTCCTAAATGGAGTCGTCTGAACATGCCTACTTTAGCTATAATTATTAGGAAATCGTATTTAGTAAGGCATTCTGGCCTCGAAAATGCTTTTTAAACGTAACTGCTAGTTGAATTTTTAAGAGAATTACCTTAGATTAGGGTACAGTAACTATTATGGCCTATAAAGTACCTGCCGTTTGTGATTTAGTACGTGAATATATTCCCGTCGCTATTTCTATACCTAAATCCCTTAGCGAAAGGTTTTTTAAACACCCCCCCCCGCGCCGTAAGGTATTTAAGTACTACAACCTACCTACATCATTTACAAGCCCAGAGCAACCTGAAGGTTCGAGCTGAGCCAGCCCTACCGAGTCCCCTGTAGCGTTCGTTTTCGGGGCTGGGCCAGGGTGCCAGGGCTGCCGTGTTTTCCGTCTTGGTATGGCCGATGCCGTGCACAATGACGTATCTGGCATACCGACCAGCCGGGATCCTGTGTTCTTGGATACACTATAATTCAAGTCAAAGCTGGCCGCGAATTAATTCTGCTTTGGGTGTGTGTTATCTATCAATCCAATTCTTTTCAATGTTGTTTCGTTTCATCTTCTCATCTTAACTGCCATATCTGCACTTATTGTATACTACCTAATACTTCAAGCCGCTCTACTGTATAATTACTACTGATCAGCCACCTACATAATTTGGGCATCCTAAACGTCACCATGTCTGCCTCTTCAGAAAATCCAACCGAACCAACAACATACAAAGAACGCCTGGACCAAGTCGCACGAGAAGCCCGCCAGCCCGCCCGCGATAATAACAACAGCCCTAGTCTGGTTCAGAAAGGTAAGTGATGAGAAACTGTCACATGTTCAGATCCGCCAACCATCGATATAAAAGCCACTAACAGGAGGCTTAGTGGCCGACTATATCCCGGTAGCCTCAAAATTCATGGGGACAGAAAATAAGGCCCAAGAGAAGCAGGGAGAGACATCTTCCGAGGACACTGCCGCTCCGCCATTCCGCCCTGTCCATGATGAGCATATCGCCGAGTTCGTGAGAGAACAGCACCGGAGCAAGAAGCCAGACGGAAGCTTTGCGGCTTGAAGGCAACTCGCTCATTTCTGAACAACATATAACGATCACGATCATAGCGAGTTCATCACCTGAGTTTACTCTTCTCGATGAAACGGCGCTCATTGGTCTTGCGTTGTAATCACGAAAATGTCAACATAATTCATGTTTCCGGGTATAGGGGTTCGGGGTCTTATATGATTACTTGGCTGCATAGGAGGGCAGGGGCCGCAAAATCAGAGGCATCTCTTACTTCAGAGTGCAGCAATGAACACTACAATTTCGAGTCTAACCTGAAAGAATTCTCGTCGTCTCTGCACAGCTCTGGCATACTTTGCCATAAGCGAACCAATGACGCCCAGCTACAGGTGTAATGACACAAAAAGCGGGAGAAGGCTTCCGTTTGGGGAATGAGATGGATGAGTGTTTTACGTGTTCTACTAATACCATTAGCTGAGTCTTACAGCCTCAGCAGATTTCTCTGCCAAAGTTAAGCCAAACGATCGTGACTTGAGAGTTGATGTGATTGGAGCCGGAGACAGCCCTTTACTCTTTATCCTAACACGCATGATTTATGCGAATCGCATGTGTTTCGCTTCTTAAACAAAAGATGTGCTTCTCTTTTATTAAAAAATTCAATCGCTCTAAGCAGAGACAATGCTGCGAATCAACTGTATGGCAGCTCACACACCATGGATTAAGTACCTACCAGAGGTAAGTACCGCTACGCCGCGCACTTGAACAGACGCGACGAGACTAACAAGATCCACCGTTACTCCACCAACCTGCCCATAGGTAGGCAACTAACTCATGGGACCAAGCTGTCAGTGACACATGTGACCTAATACAGAAGCCTGATTATCTCCAGCTCATATTCCCAGCCTCTCAATTACCACGACATTCCCATTGACGACAGCGGCACCGCTCTTCAAGATCACTTCAAATCGATCTTCACCAGACCCAAGACACACACCATGGCTCGACACACCCCAGAGTTCTTGCGCCAACGCAACTCCAACATGTCTCTACGCACCACTGATGCAGCAGCAGCTGCTTCTTCCTCGATTCCACCTTTAGCTACCTCACGATTATCGAGCTTCGCAAACCCGGCCGAATTCGAATCGGCTCCTACAATGTCCACCGCAGAGAAGGCTTTTATCATCGGCGAGCTGAGGAACATGAATTGTCATTCGCTGTGCGACTCGTGCTATAGTGATATCCCCGACCATTACACCGATTCGAAGCCTTTACAGCTGGTCAACAACAGAAGCGCGTGCGATGTCTGCAGGATGATCGACGCCGATCCTACGGCCTTTACCAAACCCTTCTGTACTTTCTTACAAGAGAACCCGACCGTATTTCACGCGGTGGACTATTTCAAGACGAAGATGACGAAGCTGGGCTACAAGGAGGTGGGTGTTGCCATATGCATGTGCATCGCCTAGTGTGTCCTGGCCTGCGACCAATGCGCTGACGTCTTGTGCTTATACACATGTAGTTGCCTCCTCGCGAAGATTGGGCCGGCAAAATCGAGGCGGGTGGAAAGTACTTCGCCACCCGCAACGGGAGCTCAATCATTGCCTTCACTGTTGGCAAGGCGTACAAGCCCGGCAACGGAGTCGCCATAATAGCTGGCCACATCGATGCGCTCACGGCCAGGGTGAAGCCCGTGAGTAGGAAGCCCACCACGGCAGGCTATCTACAGCTGGGCGTAGCACCATATGCTGGTGCCTTGAACGAAACGTGGTGGGACAGAGATCTCTCCATCGGAGGGAGAGTCATCGTCCGAGATGCGTCGGGAAAGACAAAGAGCGAGTTGGTCAAGTTGGACTGGCCCAGTACGAAACAGCAACTGTCCCAAGTAAAGTTCTATCTGCTGACGTTATACAAGTTGCTCGTATACCTACCCTGGCTCCCCATTTCGGTGTGGGCATGATGGGCGAGAACAACAAGGAAACCCAAGCAGTACCGATCCTCGGTCTCGACGGCTCAGGAGACTCGCAGGCCACCGAGACCCTGGGACCCGCTGGATCTTTCGCCTCAACCCAACCTCCAAAGCTTGTCAAGGTGATCGCGGACGAACTCAACATCAAGGACTACTCGCAAATCGTGAACTGGGAACTGGAACTTTTCGACCTACAACCTGCCACTGTTGGCGGGATAGATAAGGAGTTTATCTTCGCTGGAAGGATAGACGATAAGCTCTGCAGCTGGGCCGCCATCCAAGGCCTATTGGCATCGGACCAGAAAGAAGACGACGGCACAATCAAGTTGGTCGCCCTTTTCGACGACGAGGAGATCGGCTCCCTGCTCCGCCAAGGTGCGAAGGGCAACTTCTTGCCTTCGGTCATTGAGCGCACGGTAGAATCGTTGTGCGGCGAGAAGAAGGCGTTCGGGCCCGGCGTCGTCGGGCAAACGTACGCCAACTCGTTCCTCGTCTCGGCCGATGTCACGCACGCCATCAACCCGAACTTCACGTCGCGTTACCTAGCGGACCACGCACCGCGGTTGAACGTGGGCATCTGCATATGCGCCGACAGCAACGGACACATGACGACGGATTCCGTGTCGACGGCGATTCTCACACGGGTTTGCGAGCTGAGCGGCTGCACGCCCCAGGTGTTCCAGATCCGCAACGACTCGAGGAGCGGCGGCACCGTGGGCCCAAGTATCAGCTCTCAGTTGGGAGTGCGGGCCGCTGATGCCGGAATGGCGCAGCTCTCGATGCACTCCATCCGTGCCACATGTGGCTCGCTAGATCCTGGTCTGGGTGCCAAGTTCTTCAAAGGATTCCTCGACAACTGGGAGAAGGTCGATGCCGAGTGGCAGTAGACCTGGAGCTTTGGGCTGGAGGTGATTGGATTGATAGCTAGCTGGCGAGGCAGGTAGGTACCTAAGCTAGGTAGTTTAATTGATAGGAGCCGAATGAGAGCGTAGTTGGAACTCGGGTGGTTTCTGCTTGGTGATCATTTCGAATAGTGTGTCAGATTTGATATACGATGCTTACTCAGGATGGCTAATGATTATACTAGATGAATTACTACTGCTTCAGCCTTATAAGTTAGCAAATACTAGGTAGGCACCTTAGTATTGTTGTTGATATTGAAACATCAAGTGCATCCAAGTACTAGTAGTAGGTATGAGGTGGCATGGCATTTGCATCTTCACATGCACAAAGGCACACATGCAGCGTGACGCAATCCCGATCGAGTGGGGCACCTTTTCAAACCAACTCGGGCACTAAGCAATCACTAATGTGAATACTACTCCGTACCTTTTCCTAGGTACCTACTTACACGAAAGTAGCAACCTGGACTTTGAGTTGGTGTCAACAATAAAACCAAATGGGTTGAGGCATAGCCGTTTGATATTGTCTGTCAGCTGTACTCGTATGTACTTGAGGTAGGGCTACCCGACCGACTGCGTCTCTCCAATATCAACCAACCACCGTTCAGGCTCACCGTTCGCATCCTACGCTTACCTATCCTGTACAATGCTGCGGTACCGAGATAATGATGAACCATGGACCAGGGAACGACTCTGGACCCTGCCGCGCGCCAGTCCAAGATTATCTAGTTCCATCCCTCCCAATCCGGTCCCAATCCTGCCTGTGCCTGACCCGGACTAAGTAGATGCTGGCGTGGAATTGTTCCAGAACATCAACTTTTTTCTTTGTTAGCTTTCAGCTTTCAGCTCACTTTTCCGCCTCCCACTATTTTTAAATCCCCTCCCATTTTGCCTGCAATTCCATTTGTTGTTGCTTAGACGATACCCAATAGATCTCTCTTACTGTCTCCCATCCTTTCTTCGACCTGCCCGTTTGATATCCATGCCAACTCGGGCCTCGTGACACCCTTGTGTATTGCAGTCTTTGACGGTCCCATCAGGAGGGGTATCTCACGACACCCTCCACCAGGCGACTCGACAACGACCCGAAATTACCATTACTAGGCGCCCGGCGGCGCTGTGGCCGTTTTTGACCACCACCCTTAGGTTCAGGCATCGTATATTATCCATTCTGTCGGTTTCTTCGATTCTTACTTCCAATTGCTACGAGCCACCCAACGCAGAAACCAGAAAACTAGAAAGCAAGGCCGTATGCGGACGTTGTTGACCTCCTCGGCCCAACGTCAAAGCAATGGCCGCCTTACTATCGAAACTGAACCCTGTCCCACGTTTCCCTGACTTTACCGGTCCCTACAAAGTCGGCACTGTCGACGTCGAGATACCCGTCTGCGAATTGGAGTCCCCAGCACCCGCTCCTGACAATGCCGCCGATATCGAGACTGTTCAGTTCCGGATATTCTACCCATGTGCTTCCAATGCTCAGGGAAAGCGGATACCTTGGTTGCCTGCACCGCAGCGGGATTATCTTTCCGCATATATCAAGTTCCTAGGCGTAGGCAGTGTACTTGCCGAGGCCGCTTCGTAAGTTGCTATGAACATCATGTCCCCGTCTCGCTTCCAGGGCCATCGGCTTATGAGATGTCATTTGGTTGTAGATTTCTCCCGAGGCATCTTCACTTCACCACGATCCCTGTAGTCGACAATGCGCCAATCCTTGAACCAGAGGACCCTCGTGGCCGGTGGCCGACCATGATGTTCTCTCACGGCTTGGGTGGGAGTCGAAACACATACTCCCAGATTGCGGGATCACTAGCCTCCCATGGCGTTGTCGTCTTCTGTCCAGAACACCGCGATGGCAGTGCGGTAGCCTCCTTTATCCGGGTGCCGTTCCAGCAGAACAAGTTCTTCGCACGCAGCCAGCGACGGCTGGTCCCCTATGCGCAAATCCCCCACGACAAGACCGACGAAGTACACGAGCTCAGGAACGCACAGCTACGCATCCGGCTCTGGGAGCTGGGATTGGTCCACGAGGCGATGCTTAGTCTCGACGAGGGGGCAAAGCTTAACAATCTGAACAAGCATGCCTCGTCGCTCGACCACCTATCCAACAGGCTGAAGGTCCACGAACCCGGGAGTATCATATTCGGAGGCCACAGTTTCGGCGCAGCGAGCATCGTTCAGTTCCTCAAATCCGTCTTCTACTCGGGTCGACCCGAGCTCGAGACAATGCAGTCGCCCCTCTACGTGCCGAACTGGGAATCGCCCATCTGCCGACAAGTGACACCAAAGAACGTCACGATGCTCCTGGACATGTGGTGCTTCCCTCTCCTAGCGACGAGCACCAAGCCGCTCTTCAATCTTCCCTTGCCCGTCTACGCGCCGACAGACTCCTCGTCCTCGCCCGCGCTATCCCCGGGCGGCAACGCCATCCTGGCCGTCGAGTCCGAGGATTTCTTCAAGTGGCGCGAGCACCTACACACCAAAGCCCGCATCCTCTCCCCCGAACCCTCGGCCAACATCGTCGCGCCCTTCACCGAGACAGAGACAAGCCCGCCGCACTTCTTCTACGTGAAGCGCTCGGCGCACCTCAATCAGTCGGATTTCGCGCTCCTGTTCCCCTGGCTGACGAGGAAGGTGTTCGGTTCCGATTCCCCGGGGCGCGCGCTACGGCTTAATCTGAGAGCGCTACTACAGGTGCTCAGGGTGAATGGGATAACGGTCGCTGGGACGAGGAATGCAGATCTGGTGGACGGGAAAGAAAAAGATGGCAGAGATGGCAGAGACAATAGAAAAGACAAGGATAGCTGCAAGTGCAAGAAGCAGACGAAAGACAACGCGTCGAACTCGTCACTGTCTACATCCCAAAGCGAGCTATGCGACAACGACACAGCGATCCTCGAGCGCGAGGCGAACGACCCCCTCGGCGAGGACGAGCTGATACGCGCTTGGCGCTGGATTGATGTTGTTGGAATGGGGGCCTACAAGGCAAGCGATGAGAAGGAGAAAGACAAAGATAAGAAAGGGGGCGGGAAAGGGGCCGAGGAAGAGGTCGAGGAGACGGAGCCCAAGATGGCGGGCGTCATCGAGCCGAGCGCCTCCAAGTCTGCGGACCGGAAGCCGGACCCCGATATGGTGAGCATTCTGAGTCCTGCGGAGGGGAGGGATGCATTTTCTTATCGCTCTGTTTCTTCTTGATACCCACTTGCCTGGCTGGAGCTTCGGATGGTCTCCCTCTTTTCTTCTCTCTTGGCCGGTCTTGTTGAAGGGCCTAGCAGATTGGTGGAACGGTTGGCGTTCAGGGTAAAGGGGATGCGTGGCTGCGCGGTGTTGGGTTAGAGGCGGGCGGCATTCATGATTGGCAGGCATATAGACTTAGATTCCCCTTCTGCGAAGATGACTTGGGTACGGACGGTTTGCTTGACTACTTCTAGGTAGACTGGAAAGAGCCGCCAGACTCGGCAAATCATGAAAAAATTGGTAGATAGCCTTCAATTCAAATAGTCTGAGACTAACCAGTTCGTTGTGTTTGTTAGATTAATACTCCGCAAATGATTGTGGGCACCCAGTTTTCATATTTAACCATTACCGCGACTGTCAGTATTGCGTTAGATTCGACGTTCATAATACGAAACAGAACATGAGCCCTCCATGTACGACCATAGCCTCTGGAAAACTCGGGATCCCGTCCGCTCTCCCATAGATAAGCCAGGTTGAGCGCCAAACTAGTAGTTGGGTTGGTGACAACCAGCGAATCCTTGGTGTTGTACATTTATTTTTGTGTTATTATTTCTTTCGCTTGTCTAGTCTGATCTTGATTCTATGTAAAAGCGAATATTTAGTGCCCTATATCTATCTTTGAGTTTGTGATTTCGTTTAATCATTTGTCTCTTTCCTTCATGTATTAGGAAATCCTTGACGGCTCGAGTGGATTTATGCGTCAGTTATGTTGCTTTGAATGTCTTGTCTCTGTAGAAAAAAATTCAAACGGGATTAATTGAAACCCATCTATTGATAAATGCGAATTAACATACAACCTAGATGCTGGGATAAAGAGAAGATGTAGAAAGCCATGTTATGAGACACTAATTACCTCCTCGGTTGAGCTTTTGGCTCCATCGGGCCCCTTCGAATCAAGTTACTGATCCTTGTTTTGAGTCGATTGCGAGTTGTCTCCTCTTGCACCTCCTCTTGCGCTACTACCTCTTGCGCCTCGTCTAGTAATTGCCGGGCACTTTTGTTGCAGCTTTCCAAGACAACGAGGTCCTCGGATTTCTTTATTGGGACACCAGTACATGTCCACTCCATATCAGCACCGTTGTCGCACAGAACCCTACCAAAGTGCAAATATTTGTTTGCTAATGCAACGTGTATAGGTCGATAATCAAACGCCATACCATAATTTATCTGATGAATGTGTGCTTTGTACTTGATTAACACAGCCAAGCAAGATATATGATTCTGGATAGCGGCAAGATGAGCAGCTGTTAGTCCGGGACCTTTTGTCACAGTATTGGGATCTGCTCCGGCGCTGAGGAGCGCCTCCGCAATATCTGCGTATCCTAGATAGCATGCTACATGCAGAGGAGACATATTACCATTGTCGCTATCTGTCAAGTGTGTAGTATGATGTTTGATGTGATACCGAACCTCGGCGACTGACCCACTACAAACTGCATGCCAAAGTGTTGTACGGCCGCATAGGTCCCGGTGTTGAAAACAGTCTAGTGGGAGCTCTTGAATGACAGATAGTTCTTTCGATGCCGAGTTCACCGCACCGCTAGCAGCCAAGCGATGTAATGGCGTTTCGCCGATGATATTTTTAGTGGTCCATATTGCAGGACTATGAACCTTTGCCAGTATCTCAACCAAAGCCTGGGATTCGTCTTCAGCGGTGGAATTGATGTGTAAAATAGCTATATCAACAGGGGTTTCGCATGGGATGTTGCACGCATCACCAAGTAATGATTCAGGTAGAACCTTGAGCACTGATGCAGCGTAGTTGATCAGCCACTTCATAAGTATAAAGCGACCAAGAAGTGCAGCAAGGTGTATCACGGACCAACCTTGGGCTGTTCTCGAAAAAAAGTTGGCTCCACGGTTGAGGAGAGTACGGACAACGTTCAGGTGGCCCCCTATTACGGCCCAGTGTATCGGCCGAAAGCCGTTGAACCATGGCGTGTTTGTTCCCCGAGATGATGACCAAGACTTTTCTGTAATGCATTCTATACCACCCCAGATGATACCAAACGACACATCCTCTAGGCATCCATCTTTACAATCACGCAGCATCCTTGTTTGTAGGAATCCTATTCCTTCCACTACCAAATCTTCAAGTTTTAGCTCCAAAGATTGGCCACTGGGAACACGGACTTTCGGCATTTTTAGCTTTGACCAGAACCCATGGGAATCCAAATAGGACTCGATGTGATTCGGAATGGTGAAATCTATAAGATCCTTAAGCTGGTTTATTTCATGCCCATTGAGCATACCAACGATATCCGACTTGGAAAGTTCAAACGCAATCTCAAACGCTGCTGAAGCCTTGAGAGATTCAGGGTGCCGCCCATGATTATCTATCGTGTCAACATCAACACGAATTTGTAGATTATCGTCATCTTCTCTCCAGGGATTCGCTAACCAGTCTGGTGTAGTGGCAGTTTGAGCTGATTTTGAAGTTTTCAAAGCCAAGGATGCTAAGTATTCGTTAACTGATGAAACAGCTTGATCTAGAGGTTCAAGCAGTGACGGCCTCTGTAGATACCATCGAGACCAGTTCATATCGGTGTTGCTAAACCCAATGGCAAAGTCCAGCACTGAATCAGTCGATGGCGCGTAAAATCTGAATAAGCCGTTAATTCGATTATTGTCGAGTAGCTTTGTACGCAACATGCCGAGATCTTCATCCCAGGACTCCTCAGGCCATGCTTCAGTAATGTGACAGTGCATGCTCGAAGTAGCTACAATGTCGATGAACGTATAGCTTGGGCTTTGTTTTACGAACATGTGTTGTTCTTCGCAATGCACCTGCGAGTCGAAATACGGTGACTTCACATGTCCGAGTTCATGTCGATTGACTCTCACATACTGATCACCATAAAGCCTCCTCATCTGTATCGCCGGACTCATGTACGTATTATCATTGTCCCGGATAGTACACCCTAGAATGGCTTGACATTCGCCCTTTTCTTCGCCCGTCAGGGGAAGGGACAACTCTAAGCCTTGATTTGTCAACCTCCACGGGGCACTTGTAGAGCGTGACGGTGGCAACAGTCGGTACTCTTCAACGTCGCAAAAGTGGTGAGGTGACTCGGCTAGAAGTCCGGAAAGGGTCTCGGCAGATTCTGGCTTTGACGTTTTCCACGCGAATATGGAATAGTCATTTGACGTCTTCAATATTTCCTCTTGTAATCGAATAAATGCTTTTTTCCCTTCTCCGTATAGGAGCGGCATGTTGATGTCAAATAAGCCCATCAGACTATAAGCTCTATCCTCGAGGCGGGTTGTCTCTCGTTGCGATGCCCATCTCATCCGCGTAGCGACGTTTATGTCGCTTGGCTGCAACAGACCTTTAAGAACACGAATATCGATTCCAGTAATCTGAGCAAGCGATTTCCGAACATTTTCGTCGTTGACTTTGCTCCCAAGGAGCTGCCAGTCTCGATCATAAAACAGGACATTTGTAGGCGCGATGAGCTCTTGTAAAGTCCACCCTCGAGAGAACCAGCGACTATGGCGATATTCCGAGAACGAGGTGTGAGGTCCGTTTTGTTTCGCATCTTCTAAGTACGCGAGGCAGATCGATGCTTTCTGGTACCAGCGGTACATTGAGTTGATCGCCTCGGATAACTCAGCGCTGCTCTTCTTATCTATGCAGCATGTATCAATCCAGATGAATTTGTACCCCATTTGGGCTGCGACAGCTGCCGTTCCTCGGATTTTCCCAAAGCCTTTCTTGCGTCGAATTGCCGCTGCCACTTGCGAGGTAGTTTGCGAACTTGGAGGTGAAAGTCCTTGCGACCAATCGATCTGGCGAAGAGTCTGGGCATCCTCAAATGTCACCTCTTCGCTTCCCCAGGTATGAGACAGGATCGCATAATCTGTCACCGGCGGCTCCTCGTGTACTTCCACCATCTCCAGACTCTCGATGTTTTCAGTCTTGAGCAACCACATCGTGACACGGTGGCAAAACCATGTGTCTTGAGTTGATGAGTGGTCGTGGGTTAGGAGTACAGGTAGGTAAGAAAATGAAACTTAATGATGAACTTTCTATGCCTCGCCAGAGATCTCAACATGTGCAATTATGTTCTTCGAGGATCAGTTACCCGTTGTCAGCTTGACATTGCCAAGGTGCAAGCATAGCCTCCTGTCTGCTATGCGGGTCTCCGTGGCAATGCTTCAAGGATCGACAGTGGACACTACTGCAGTGATTGGTGGCTGCCCCCCCTCTTCATTGGCGCTGTGGTCTTCTTATCATTTGAGGTCTGTAGTCCAACTCGAATTCTAGACGAAGAAGTCCTGGAAGTCTGAATTGAGGGTATATCAATTTACCCAATTGGGTAAATCTTAGGCCCATCTTTCTCATGCGACAGTTATTGGCAATTCCATATGGAGAAAATGACATCAACCCCAGCCCTGAGAAAACACCGTAGTTGTCTACTTGTCCCACTTCGCAAACCATAGGCACCTCATATCGCCATGTAAAGCCTCTTCATTTTCGGCTTGATTAATAGGATGTCATGTCTTACTCTGGCTCAACATACGGCCGGGTATCAAAATTTACTCTCCCCCCCTCTCTCTATGTATATCCCACCTAGTCAAGTGCTGATACAGATGTCCATCATTCTGTCCTGTTCTTCTTGGGCACATGTTCAGTGACGCCAGCAGCTTCCTTAGAGGCCGACTTCTTCCTCTTGTTGCCCTGAAGTAGCTCGCGCTTCTCCTGTTTACGGGTCGCCTTGTCCATGCTGCCGATGACTTTGCTCTCCTGTCCGCAGGGCCACTTCGCCAAGGCGGCCGCCTCTTGCTCTGCCGTCCACTCCTGGGGCAGAACGGCGAAGACGAGGTATGAGGTATGGGTCTTGATCTCGGCCTCGGTGCGGTGGACTAATCTTCCGGCCATCCAGGGCTTTAACGTTGACGACGCATTGATTGTGTCGGTACTGTTGTTATTCTTCTCCCCGTTCGTAGCTCCGTTTGACAGTGGTGTCTGTGTCTCGCTGCCATTCTCGGCACCAATGTCTTCCATTTTGACATCAGCATCCTCTGTGTCCTTGACCAAATCCTTGAACCGGCCATCGATTTGTTTTAACCTCGTCACGGCCTCGCTCACACTGCGGGGCGACTGGTTCGTCCCGCGCTCTAGAGGCATGTTTAAGCCAACCTTCTCACGGAGGACGTTTATTCTGCGGTGAGCTACTTCCACCATCTCAATGTCCATCCAACCCAGACGACGCATTGTTTCGACGGTCTTGGTGACCTGCTCGATGCAGGGAGAGAATGTGCATATATGTACAGGCCGATCTGGGTGTAGCGGCGACTTCCACTCTGACGATGTCTCTTTCAAGGGATCCAAGCCACTACTCGCCAGCACAGCGGGACTAGGCTTCGAACGAGATAGGTGAGGTAGGGCTTGCCACGGTGCAGGGACATCCAAGAAAACGCACTCTGCCCCTGGGCTCTCACCGTCTACGAGGAATCCGTCCTCGTATACGTTTCGATTCGTGACCTGGACAATTGGATCTAAGTGGTGGTCCTTGACCTCTTCCCTCATCTTAAGAAAACGATCATGGTTGAACTCGAAGCTCCAGACTTTCCCCTTCGTCTCTTGAGAGTCGTTGGGATATCCGTTGTAGACTGCCCTTGCGGAAGCGTGTGTGAAGCTCCCACTTCCCGAACCAGCCTCTATGATCTGCGCCCCTGGCCGAGCGCGGATACGGTGGAGAACATAGCTGTAGTCGGGGGTATACACGACCTGTGTCCGGTGAGGCAGGCTCGAGGTCCATATCTCTGGGGTTGGGGGGAGGATATGTATGAAGCCAGTCGCGGCTGTCTTGACGTCTTTTGTATTGCTCGTGCTGGAGGTGACGGCCTCTATGTCGTTTCCGGTCGCATTCGAATTTGGATTCGCATCGGCATCGGCAGCCGAGGTGTTGGCCAGCTTGCGCTTCCGCCCCCGTGAGCCGGTGTCGACGATGGAGGCGCGGATCTGCGAGCCCCAGGGCTTGCCGATGAGTGTTGAGTGGGGAAACGAGCCGAAACGGGTGTTGATAACGGCGCCTTCCACATAGCCGTCGACGGTGCCGGTGCCTTCATCCAGGTAGACGGGAACCACGTTGTCGCGCGAGAGATGGACGAGTGCGAGGGCACCGGGGGTCGTGAGCGGACCGGGGTCGAGGAACGGGGAGGTCGTCGACATGTCGGGGTCGGCGCGTATTCTTTGTTGTGGAATTGATGCTCTTAGATTCTGCCGGTTGTATTTATAGTGATCGATTGGTGTTGGCCTGATTTCGTGGCTGCCGACTTTTAATTGCAGCTGCGGACGGTTTTCGAGGTTGAAGAGTAAAAGTAAATAACAGGTACAATACCTTGACTGACTCGAGGGTCCAGAATTTTTCTGCAGAGCTGATCAGCAACCTTGGAACAGCTAGAGCGCGCTAGTGGCGGGGTAGCTTCAAGGTTGTCGCTTAACGCGTATGATGGACGGGGTACAGTACAACGTAAAATACCTACATAAAATACATAAAATAGAGGGGTTTAACGGGTTTGGGAGGGAGGGGTACCTAGCGCGCGCTGCAAGTGAGGCGGTTCAGGGCTCGTACTGCAAAATCCAAGGCACGTTGTCTTGGCTGACTCTAAACCGGTGACTCAATCTATTCCAAAGATTTGTTGTACATTGCGACTGTGATTCAGCCCGGCCTCTTGCGTGACACGTCGCCCCTTAGAGTCACAGCGTTCCTTTTGTCCAGGTACTTATTCGACACAAGTCTTCATGCTCATATTCTCCTCTCGCTGCTTTCGACCCAACACTCTTCTCCGACTACCATCTACTTGGGCACCGTATCGCCGGCGGTTTGCGACCCGCCCCGCCATGCATTCCATCAAAGTCTACAACTCTTTGCGGCCGGGCCAGCTCGAGCCCTTCACACCCATCGAGAAGGGCAAGATATCGTGGTATGCCTGCGGTCCCACTGTCTACGACCACAGTCATTTAGGCCATGCGCGCAACTATGTGTCCACTGATATTATCCGGCGCATACTGCTCCACTACTATGGCTTCGACGTCAGGTTTGTCATGAATTTCACAGGTACAGCCTCCGATATCTCGAGACTTGCAAGATGCGACTAAGAACTGACATTGTCTTTGCTCAGATATCGATGACAAGGTCCGTCCTCACGAGTCAACCCTACGTGCTCCTGGCCGCGAAACTCACCTTGCATTCGCAGATCATCCTCCGGGCGCGAAGGCAGCGACTGCTCGAGGTCGAAAAGAAGAAGCAATATACCGATGCTGAGCTGGCAGAAATGGGCATGGCTGCCTTCAGGGCATATGCGAAGAGCAACCTTTCAAAGCTCCTCGAAGGCGACGACGCCCCGTTGGACTTGGAAAACTACGCCAACCGGAGGGACACTGCGTATGGAAAAGTACTGGCTGGTGGGACACTGACGGGGGAAGGCAAGCCTGGTGACGATGAGGCCAAGCTGAAGATGCACATCGGCAATATGACCTCTGCCGCCACTGCTATAGGAGGATCGCAACTATATTCGGGCGCCGAGGAGATATTGCTGCCATACTTTGACTCGCTGTACAAGGAATCGCTTGACACGAGCGACCAGACCATCTTCACTTCACTCACGCAGTTCATGGAGAACGAGTTCACCAAAGACATGGATGCGCTTAACGTTCTTCGCCCCGATGTGGTCACCCGAGTTACCGAATACGTGCCGCAGATAGCCAGCTTTGTGGAGAAGGTGGTGGAGAAGGGGTTTGCCTACGAAGCCGAGGGCTCCGTTTACTTTGATATCGGCGCTTTCGAGAAAGCCGGCAACACATACGCACGCCTACGGCCGGAAAGTAGGAATGACAAGGCTCTGCAAGAAGAAGGAGAAGGTTCATTGGGGAAAAGCCTTGGAGGTAAGAGAGGCGCTGGCGATTTCGCCCTTTGGAAGAAGTCGAAGCCGGGCGAGCCGTACTGGCCGAGCCCGTGGGGCAATGGTCGGCCTGGTTGGCATATGTATGTGCCATTTATCTTCTTGGTCCTGCTTAATAGTAGCGGAGTATCTGATACTAATTTTCAACTCCTAGTGAATGCTCGGTGATGGCATCAGACGTTCTAGGCTCCCGCATGGATCTGCATTCTGGTGGCATAGATCTGGCTTTCCCACATCACGACAACGAATTGGCGCAAAGTGAGGCTTTCTATTGCGTGCACGGACATGAGCATACCTGGGTCAACTATTTCTTGCATATGGGGTAAGTTTCAATTGCCTGTCAGGATCATGGGCCACATGTCCTCATCATGTCCCGAGGTCCATTGCAACATTAGAAGAGGCGACAAATGTGATTTTGAAGTTTGATTGACTGACACTTTCATAGTCATCTGTCAATCTCCGGGTCGAAAATGTCTAAATCTTTGAAGAACTTTCAGACTATCAAAGACGCCCTGGCCACGACATACACTTCCCGATCAATGCGCATAGTCTTCTTACATGGAAGGTGGAACGATGGTGTAGAGATCACCCCGAGCATGCGAACACAGGCAGATGGATGGGAAGCCACTGTTAATGTATGTCCAGTGTCGCTAACACCACGTGCAACCCGTCTTGCTAATAGACCCAGAACTTCTTCACCAATGTGAAATCGCTTTTGGTGGAAGCCAGCGACACACCAAATGGCAAGAATGGAGTAGAAGATTTAGCTATTACCGAACCCAAAGCTACCGAGGGACTACTAGCGGACTTGGAACAGGCCAAGAAGGATACCGATGTTGCGCTGAACAATTCCTTCGATACTCCACATCTGCTACGCATTATTGCGGACATCATTCGAAAGGCCAATATTCAGATAGGTGGGCCGAGTGCCAAGTCGGACTTGTCCGCCATCGAAGCGGTCGCGAGATGGGTCACAAAAATCGTCGGCATATTGGGTTTAGACGCCCACGCAAGCCCTCCCTACGAAGGGCTGGGATGGGCTTCTGCAGCTGCGGCAGCTAATGTCGACCCGGCTACAGCAGTCAAGCCATATGAAGCAGCATACAACACAGTTCTATCGGATGCCAAGTCACTTGATCTTCCGTCTACAGAAGCGTTGTCGAATCTACTGTCACAATCACCCAGCTCTGAATTCAACTCACTAGCGGAATCGGGAGCTCGAGACCCCGAGCAGCTGGGCCTGCCATACATCCGTGCCGTATCCAAGCTCCGCGACGAGTTACGGCGCATCGTGCCCTCCGCCTCGGCGGAACTCAAGAAATCGATCCTGGCCCTCAGCGATCGCATACGCGACTTCGACCTCACCAACATCGGCGTGTACCTCGACGACCGACCCGACGGACAGCCGTCCCTCATCAAATTCATCCCCGCGTCCGAGCTCATCGCGGCGCGCGACGAGAAGGCGGCCAAGGAGGCGGAGAAGGCAAAGGCGAAGGAGGAGGCGCGACTTGCGAGGGAGAAGGCGGAGGCGGAGAAGTGGGAGAAGGCCAAGGTATCGCCGGAACAGATGTTTAGGGGTGACGAGAAGTACAGCGAGTGGGATGGCGAGGGCATGCCGACGAAACTGAAGGATGGGAACGAGGTTCCGAAGACGGCGCTAAAGAAGTTGCGGAAAGAGTGGGAGAGGCAGAAGAAGGTGCATGGGGAGTGGGTTGCGAAGTTTGGGGGTTCGTCGTAGAGCGTGCTGAGAGACGAATAGGGCTGGGATCGAATATACCATGCATGACGTTAATGCCTATACATTGCCTATTCGCCCATGTGTCCGCGGTTGGGAGAATTGTCGCTGTTCTTTGGTAGAAGATAAGAGTGGAATCAAAAGAGACTATCAATCAGCCAAGCTCATACCAAGTATCTGTTGTGTAGCACCGGCTCACCCGGATCTTACATATATGACGAGGAGGTGGTTCGTTCCTTGATTCGTTCCTGGTCGCGTTGCAACAAACAAAGGTGGCTTTATTCCCATCGAGGGGTAAAGTCCTGTAATGCAGTCACTGATCGTCAGTCAGTCAGTATCCACACCCCTGGAGCCAGCCGCTGCTTGGGAATGAGAACAAGCATTGCCAAGACGCGGGTATCGACTTGGCAAGACCTCTTGGCAATGGAGCGTTGCAGCTCTTGAAGAACGACATGTCGGGCCTTTCGAGATGTACGATTTCCCTCAATTTGCTACTGCCGTGATGAATTTCACTTCGGCGAATGATTATTGCATGAGGTCACCAAAGAGACCCCCGCTCGGAAGACGCGCGTTCAAAGGAAAGCGGCATTTTCAGTCCAGGCGGACTGAGGTAACTTGAGGGAGGGCCTGAACCAACTACCTAGTTGGTACTGCCCTTGCACTGTATTGTACGCACCTATCCATGGGCCTTTGAGGTGAGGGTTGGATGGACAGGCTCGGACGGGGTTCTTATTCATCGATATTCCCCGACTCAGCTGTACAGGGTCTAGTCCTCGTAGTCTAGGTTTACTTACTTAGTAGGCCCCAGCAGCAAAGAGGCGAGCCCGGCTCTCGGCAAACCTTGATCATGGCATTTTCCCCGCCGGTTGAGAGCCACTGGAGGCCAGGGCAAGCCTCCATCAATCAGTCAGGGGTGAGAGCCAGATCATACCCAGCATGCCAATGGACTCCAAGACCTCATGTCACAGTGGACATGTTACGTCCAACGTACGAAGTAGATGTACCATGAAGAGACAGGGGACATAGATGTACCTGGGTAAAAAGACGTGTTACGCAAAGAATGGGCCCCCACATCTCACTCTCTCTCTCTTAGTTGCTTCGATCGAGCTCCCTCTACGGTAAGTAGCTCCGTCTTAGCGCCTCTCTTGATCCTGCCCGCGGTGCCGACTAAGCCGCGAATCTACACATCATTGCGTGGAATCGACTCCAGTGATGTGTAGAATCAAAGCCAGGGGGGGGGGGGGGCAGGGCATCTGCCATGCTAACAGCAAATCAAAGCAGCTTGAGCTCGTTTCGAATCATGTACTCCGTAGGTAATACAGTAGGTGATACCCGAGCTACCTATCAAGGGCCGAGAATTCTACCCGAGAGATCGAACCACGGTGACGTACCTGGGGCACTGCCCCGTTGGCTGACGTTGACAAACAGGACTGGTCTAGATGCTAAGGATACTATGGTATTGGATTTGGGTGGTATGGATCATATATAAGGGGTAGCTTTTTCCTCGTTGCTTCCCCGCTGTCAGCTTATGTTGTGATATTATATTACATATATCCTTGATCTACCGATAGACTCAAGTCAACAGCCAACGCTTCAAGCCCTCTTTCTAAGACTACCTACCATCATATACCTCAACCATATCCAACATGTTCGGATTTGGTACGTTACGTCATGACTTCGACAGAAGAGTGGCACAGGTTACTCAACAGTGCTGGCGATACTCTGCTGTTCCCGAGAAATCGTTTCCGTCTGGGTCTGGATACTAACGAACATCCATCAATCACAGACGAAGGCCGCGAGAAGCGAGACCAGATCTACGACGGTCAGCCCCACGAGTCACACCTCAGCCATGAGCTCATCGGCGGCGGCGCCGCCTTTGAGGCGATGAAGCTGTTCGAGGATCGTCAGAGGCGCGAGGGTAAGACAGTCAACCACGGCTTCGCCAAGGAGCTGCTAGCCGGCATCGCCGGTGCCGAGGTCGACAAGCTGTTCGAGACGAAGGGTCTTGACGCTTTGTACGTCGTCACTCCCTATACTGCCCATTCTACATTCTCTGGTGTGCGAGCATCATGTTCTGACAATTTGTTTCCTTCCACAGTGACCGCGAGAAGGCCAAGCGCCACGCCAAAAAGCAGGCCGAGGAGCTCTACGACCAGCAGTACGCTGGACAGGACCAGTACGACCCGTACGTGTTTGCTCCTCATGCATTTCCAGTCGTGGGAAAGAGATAGTATGAACGTGGATAACTAACTATGCCTAGTGACAACACTGAGCCCCACCAGTCGATGAGATACTAGATAGGGTCGATACCTGGATACAATGAATGAATGAACAAATGAGCAAAGTTGCAATCAAAAAAATAGGCATTGTCTTGGATTGGCCAACAAAGTCGTCACGATGTGAAAAGCTTGATATGGTGATTCTGAATGTCCGTTCATCTTAGTTGCATCATCATCTGGGCAAGCATCATCAATTGAACAGTATCACAACTCGTATGGCAGGTTGATTCGTAGATAATGGATAGGGGGTATGTCCTATACGGTGAGACAAAGTGACATTTTCGTATGTGATCGCAGATTGTATCGATCCTCCTCGGTGGTTGCTCTATTCCCTTTTAGCAGGGTGGTTCATGGAGCATCCAAGCCTGAAGGGGAGAGAGATCGAGGTCTTTTCTCTATGAAATGTAGACGAGGAGCTAGGCATTTTCGAAGTGTTATATCCTATCGCAGGGGAACCGTCGCCGTGCATCCATCGAAAAGCCGTATTGGTATGCATATTCGCAAGTATGGGGTATTCTCGATACCGCCAGAATTTGTTCATGATTTTTCGACCCCAAACGCCATGGAAAAGCATGTAGCTAGCTAGCATGGCTGATTCGCCCGTAAATTCAGCTGCCCTCATCCACCGTCCTCCTCTCCTCCTCGTCTAGGTCCTCGGTGCTTGGTTTCGGGCTCGCAGGATAGGTTACGTGACTGTGCTGTGCTGCATTGTACCCACCCGGTCGTTGATCGTTGACTGCTCCTCCTTTATCGTCCACCCCGACCACTGGCCCTTGCGCGACTGACGGTGGCACGTCCTCTGGCTAGACCGACACCACGGCCTCGGGCGTTGCGACTTCGGAACATGGGTGCGTTTCTGTGAGAGAAAAAGATGTCAGCCGTGTCCCACGCGACGAGGGCGGGATGGGACGTTGACGAACTTTAACATGTCGGGCACGATGAAAAATCGAACGTGGCTCCCGCGGATATAGACTTGGTCCAGATGGCTGACCCGGCCGTCGCGCGCTGTTACTGTGATGTCCTTGAGCTGTACGTTCATGTTGTCCTCGGCTGTATGGAGACGCGGTCAGCAGATGATAAATAACCTCATGGACACGCTTAAAGAAAGGGGCGAGGGTCGGCGGCACACCTTCTAGCAGCTTGCCACGGTATGTCTGGCCGGAGGTGATCTCGAGGGTGACGATGTGGCCTTGCGCCTCGTTCAGCAGCTTGATCGGAATGCCGATTGTGGACGTCATGGTGGATGAACGTATCGGGCGCTGCTTTGGTTTGTGGCGGCAGAAGTGAGCTGACGGGTTCGGGCTCTTAGCGTCGTCGATTGTTTTGGGTTGTTGGGTGGTGAGGTATGGCACTAGGTAGGTTGAAGCCGACAGCTCTGCTTGCAATCAACAATTTCCGATATGCTGCAGCGGACCAACCGTCAATCAACTTGCCAAGGAATAGCTTACCTGCCTAGGCGCCTAAAGCGTCTCGCGCAGCTGGTGCCTACACGTGCCACTTGCAGCAAGCTTCCAAGTTGCGTGGGGAAAGTATGGACCTAGGTAGATATTTGTCGCATATGTAGGTATGACTATAAAGCATATATCATGCAATGAGCACTATATCGTTGTATGCAACATATGGTCTGACCTGGAGCTCACCCTGGTCGCGTCCATAGCAAGGACCCCTGCTCAGGACCCCTCCAAAACTACCATTCGGATAGTGCCCCTCCATTGACTCAATCGTCTTATTCCAGTGCACCGTTGCGACCTGGTCAACAGCATCGTGACTCACCTCAGCTCGTCTCGACACTTGTGGACACATCCGATACTACCTCAAGTTTTTTTTATTTTCTTCGAGTTCTTTATTGCCTCATATCACAGATTCTGCGCACCAACATGTCTGCCCAACCAGAGGCGCCGACCGCCGAAGTCCCACCTGCCGCGACAAACCCGGACGGCACGAATGCCCCCTCGGGAAAACAAACCGTCGACCCTTGGAACGTCTCAGGTGAAGTGGGCGAAGATGGCAAAGTCAAGGCAATCGACTACAAGAAGCTGGTGGAGGATTTCGGCACCAAGCTTATAGACCAAGAACTTATGGACCGATTCGAGCGAGTCACAGGCCACAAGCCCCATAGGTTCATGCGACGCCAGATCGTCTTCAGTCAGAGGGACCTCGAGGTCATTCTCGATCGCTATGAGAAAGTAGGACATGGCACCCGCCCCATCAACGCCGCTGTTGTCTAATTGCCTCTGCAGGGAGAGCCTTTCTTCCTGTATACCGGTCGTGGCCCCAGTAGTGACTCGATGCACATTGGTCACACGCAAATCTTCGACTTTTGCAAGTCAGTAGCTTGCCGAGTGTCCAGTCATAATGTAACAGCATGCTGACTAGGAGGCTATCAGATGGTTACAGGACGTGTTCGACGTGCCTCTCGTCATCATGCTTACGGATGGTAAGCGAACAGGCCACTGCAATCTTCTGTCGATTTTCAGCATCCACTAACCAACGCCTTCAATAGATGAGAAGTTCCTGTTCTCGGACAAGCGTACAGTCGAAGAAGTCATTGGTTACTCGCATAATAACTGCAAAGACATCATCTCGATAGGCTTTGACCCCAATAAGACTTTCATTTTCTCGGATTACGAGTACATGGGAGGCGCATGGTATCGCAATGTTACGCGATTCTCAAAAGTGAGCAATTCCCTTCCTATCCCCGATCTCAAGGTTGCAGACACTCCTCCAAGACTTTTGCTATGTCCCAATGACCCCCAATATTCCCTCTACAACCCTTGGTGTGTGTTTGGCATTACGATGACTAACAAGTGCGACTGTAGCTCGTCACGTACAATGTAGCCAAGGCTGTATTTGGTTTCAACGAAAGGTACATTCCACCATTATGCTGCGAGTATCTACTAGGTTTTCCAGCAACTAATTCGACCTTAGCTCAAATATCGGCAAAATTCACTTCGCCAGTATTCAAGGTAGCACGGCGTTTGCTTCATCATTCCCTCACATTTTCGGTGAAAACGAGAAAGAAACGGCGAAGATCCCTTGTCTCATCCCATGCGCCATCGACCAGGATCCCTATTTCCGTTTGACTCGGGACTGCGCAACCCGGTTAAAATACGCCAAGCCGTCATTGATCCATTCCCGATTCCTAGACGCGCTACAGGGTCCTGGCTCAAAGATGTCTGCGAGTATTGATAGCTCGGCCATTTTCATGAAAGATACCCCCAATCAGATTAAGAACAAAGTCAACAAATACGCGTTCTCCGGCGGACAAGAAACAGCAGAGCAGCAGCGAGAACTGGGTGGAGACCCCGATGTGGATGTCGCTTACCAATACTTACAGTTCTTCATGGAAGATGATGCGGTATGTTTCTGTTTGCCCATCTTTCCAATTCCAATCTGACAAGTGACAGGAACTGGAAAAGCTAGGCAAGGACTATAGAGAAGGCACGCTTTTGACCGGAGAGGTTCGTTTACCCGCTCCCTTGAACTACGTGTCTCTGCTAACAACCTTCAAGCTCAAGGCAATCTGCATCAAGCATCTGCAGGAATACGTAGCGGCTTTCCAGGAACGGAGATCTAAGGCGACGGACGAGGTAGTGCGGCAGTTCATGGCCGTCCGGTCCCTGCAGTGGAGAGGAAACCCGAATGTAGAAAGAGTCGTTCCAGTTCTGGAGAACAAGCAAGAAGGCGAGGGCGGCACTGGGGAACTCTCGCAGAACCAGCTTAAGAAACTAGAGAAACAGAAGCAAGCTGCTGCCAAGAAGGCCGCGAAGGCTGCCGAGAAGGAGGCGGCTAAGGCTGCCCCGTAGAGCTTGGCTAGGGCTAGAATGAACAAAACCAACTTCCAAATTCCTTCGCCGAGACTCTTCTCATAGAACTGAGGCATCAGTCGACTCCACAGGGAGGACTGTGTCGAATTCATGGTCTGAAACATGAGCGTGTTGGTGCTTTCTTTGCGCAGCTCAATCAAACTGCCTGTCGACCCCAGTGTGGCTGACGGAAGATGTAATGCGGCAATCTAAGATTATGGCCACCGCCAATAAGAGGAGATAAGCCGTAGAACTAAGCCGTTCTTAAAAGTTAGGGCAAATCCTGGCCTTCATTACTTGGAATGTCAAATAAGATACACTGTAAGTGTGTTGGTATGTTTGATAGCAGGATGCGTCATGACGGCGTTACATCCTTTCTGATCTTGGTTTTGGCGAATCAAAAGGAGACGTCGTCCTGCATGTGATGAGCAGCCCCCCAGTTTCATTTTCTGGATTTAGCCAATCATTATCACTGTGGCTAAACGCTCAAAGATGACGACCTTGCTGAACTGACATCTAAACTTTCCCTTAAAACAAAACCAACCTCTCCTTTCTTAATTCACTCCAGATTACCACCAAGGACTATATTAATATTAGTCTACTATTATATCTTCACATTGTTTCCCAGACGTTCCACCTTAGCAAGTTATCAAATATGAGTTCATCAAGGCATAACCTATCCGAGGCTGAATGGAATCGTCATAAAGGCGAAATTCGAAAGTGCTATGTCAAGAAGCGGTGCAAGTTAAAAGAACTAGTTGCCTATTTCAATGACCTGAATCTCGATGTCACGTAAGACTAATCTCTTTTGGAAACCATTCGAATTGTACTAAAGAAAATCATGCACAGGGAGTCGCAGGTATCATACAAACTCAAGCTGTGGAATTTCCGCCAGAACGCGAGCAGGCAAGCGTGGAAGTTCGCGGGGCACATCATATCCAAGCGAACGAGAGATGGCAAGAAGAGCGAAGTCATGCTTTCTGGTGTAAGGTTGGAACCAAGCACCATTCGCAAGGAGACCATGAGATACAGGTCACTGCCCAAGCTTAGACAACACTGTATGTCGTCGATTATCAGCTAATTCTCGATGATCGTATAAACTGATGTGTGTATCAGCACCCAGCCCTGAGCCTCCATCAAATCTTCCGCTGGCAGTGTGTTCACCAGCCCCGATCGAAGTGACATTCGATTGGCCACAGGGCTTGCCGTGGCTAGAGTTTCAAACTCGCTTATGCCAGTGTGAGTTGAAGAATATTCCAGCATAAGAATCCACTCTAACAAATCAGTGTCTATGATTCCACCTGCCACTCAATGGAACCAGACAGACATTGTTGACCAACTTATATATGCTCTGAGGCATGATGGAAATAGTTTCCTTTTGGGGGTGTCAAAGGATTGGAGTCCACAAAACCTTCCAACAATCGCAGCATACATGGGCCTGGCAATCCCACAAACATTGGAAGAAGACAACATAGCTCGGGCAGAGCTTCTCGTGTCGGGCTCCGGCCCCGAAAGACTTCGGGTTATACTCGAAGTATTCATCGCCAAGCTTTCTAATGATATGGTCCCATGGGAGCAGATCGAGTGCAATTGGAGCCTCTTGAAAGCAGCTTTTGAGTACTTGTTTAGTTTTGCTCCGGGCATTCAATTGCTTCAGACGCAAACAATGCTGGCGTTGTCGGACAATCTATTCATGCAGGCACTGCGTGCCCTCACAGACCCTTTTATTTTTCAAGGAGCCTCGGAGAGACATGATGCTGAAGTCGCACTCCAAGTGATGAATTGGCTTCTGCAGGCTGGTTACAAGCGAATACATGCACCCCTTCTACGTGTTGTGGAGTTCGGGGATATGCTGCAAGATGCCGCCAGACTTCTGGTTGCGCATGGAGCAGACATGTGCCATCTGGGCCACTACGCGTTCTCGACGCTTCAGCTCGTTCTTGACGAAGAAGTCATGAGATGCACCGGCAGATGCCCGAACACCTCGGCATTGCGACGCATCTTCATCGACAAAGCGATAAATACGCCAAACTTGAATCGACAGTGTGCAGCACAATACTATGGTAGTATTCCTCAGGAGTCATGGACAGCTTGGTTTGGGTATATTCTTCATATGATGGCACCCACTGGGCTAGACCTTCTGCAAGGTTGGCCTCCAGAAAATTTCATCGACCCCATGATATCCGCCGCGGGGGCTGGTAACAATGACGCCATTGAATTTTTCCTTGCGCAAGGGAGTTCGTTGAATTCAGAAAACGCACTGGATATCTTTCCGCTCCTTGCTGCTGTAGCTAGGAAGCAGATTCATACCTGCAGTTACCTGATTGGACTGGGCGCAGATGTCAACAAGAGAGGGCCAGGAGGCCTCTTGGCAATGCACGTGGCTGCCATGACCGGGGACATCGACATACTTCGATTAATGGTGGAATCGACCGTGGATAAGAGCTTGTTTGTTATCACAGAAAATTGCCAATCCCGTGCTGAGAATGTTATCTTACGCCTGTTGCCCACCAACGACGGAATCGACTGCCCTAAAGGGGCTTACACAACCCTCGATATTGCGATGAGCGAGAAATTCGGTAAACCTATTCCCTTCTCGAGGCATGATAAGATAGAGTGTATCAAATATCTCCTGAAAGGGGGTTTCACCTCACTATCAGACGATACCATAACAGAGTATCTATTCGCCGACTACAGGCCGACAGGATTCCATCATCTCGATGAATGGCTCAAAGACGGAGAGTTACTGGATATACTAATTGACGCAGGTCGAAACATCTTCTTGCGTCACGACCGGCCTTACGAGCATTGCAACTGGATTGCCAAGATATTGCGGGCTGCTATATCTTATCATCACGCTACTCTTGTCACAAAGCTGCTTAGAGAAGGGGCAAAGTTGGATGGTGATGAGGTGGGCCTTGCTCTGGAAACAGGAAACATCCACGCTGCCGAAGCATTGCTCGAAGCGGGTGCGGAGCTCCGGAAAAAGTCGAAGTCTGGCAAAAGTTTCCTCGAAATGGCCATTTTCGGAGGACACGAAGGCGTAATACACTGGGCTCTTGCCGCTAGCCCTGAACTTTATGATCCAGGCGCACTTTGCGCGGCAGTATATCTGGCATTGCGTACCAATGATCAAGCCTGGTGTCAGATCATCCTCGAACGACGACCAGAAACCCCGACTGCAAATTTGCTTGAATCTACTGCTGTTGCTATTGCTGCTGATGGAAGTAACATCGAGCTGCTACAACTTTTATTGTCGGTTATCCCCCAATCTGACGCTTGCCTTTTAGGTGGATATCAGTATTTTGAGGCGAGTTGTCCTAGGCATAATAGTGATAGCCCTGACCATAGTTGCCGGATTGCGAATGAGAAGGTATATCGCTACTATCGGCGATATGTTTGTGGATCTCCATTGACTTGCGCTATTGGGCCTGAGAAAGACAAAATACTATCACTCATGATCAGAAGGGGTTATCGGCCGGACCTCACAACTTTGCTTAAGGCAATCATGGTCGGAAATTTGGAACAGACCAAGCAGATTTTGGACGGTGATCTGGGAGGCATGATCAACGATAATTCCGCATTGTATAACTCTTGGACGTGCGTTTTCATTGCACACGACCTACCAAGCCCTATACAGCTTGCTGCGAGCCTCAATGAAACCGAAATCGTCCGGTATCTTGTGGTTCATATGAACGACAGACCGGATGAATGGCAAGAAAACGAACACTTAAACTATAGCCCACTACAATATGCTGTCGAACATGGCAATCTCGAGATGCTTGCCATCCTCCTTGAAGCTGGTGCACAACCAAATGGCAAGCCAGCAGTTCAATGTGGTTCGACTGCATTGCAGATTGCAGCACAAAAGGGATATATTACAATAGCTAAAATACTCCTCGACCACTCTTGTCCTGCTGATGTCAACGCTCATCGAGCGCCTATTGAAGGAATGACGGCGCTTGAAGCAGCTGCCCAATATGGCAGAATAGATATGGTCAAGTATCTACTATGTAAGGGTGCGAAAACCGAAGGGACTGGGCACAGACAGTACATTCAATCAATACGATTCGCAATTGAGCAAGACCATCATGAAATTGTAAAAATTCTTCGATCTTGCCGCGAGTGGACTGAACGAGACGAACAACGACTTCAAAACGACGACGGTTGGGGTTTTTTATGCGAGTATGACGTCTTCAAGGAAGATACTCATACTAGTGTTCACGACTCCGAATGTTCCGATACAGAGTGCAGCTTTGTTCACCGCTGCACGTGTAACACAGGCAGTGACAGGGGGGAGGATTCGGAAACCGACAGTGCAGATAAGGCGCTCGACGCAGATGATATAGCGGGAGGAAGCCATGACACGTCAGGAAGAGCATGGGATGGCATGGGCACCGAGGAACTTGAAGAGGCATCGATAGATTGGGGTGCATGGATAGACTGGGAACCGGAAACAACGTAGATTTGAGATTATGGGTAGCGTTGAACGAAGGAGGGGCTAAAACCTAATAGTAGCGGTTATAGACTCGGATTGGTAGGCTAGGTTGGCGAAACTATAGAATTTCTGGTACTAAAGTCCAAGTTTATGTAAGTGATTCCGAGTTTGCTTTATCAAGGGAAGTAAAGGATAATATCTCCATGTTGTTATCTGGTGGGATCTCGTTTAGTACTTAAAATATAACATACTAAAGCAACGAAAGTTTCGCAAAAGAGAGTACTATACTTTAGAAGCTTTGCGAGCAATTGAGAGGCATTTTCAGGGTTGGTTTTGAAAAAATTCTATATACGTGTTGCCTTAGGTTGTTGATAAACAAGATGGAGGTTCAGTTATAATGTCTCAATGGGAGGCAAGAAATTCGTCGTTAATGCAACTTCAATTTCCGGAAGCCATTTCAATGAGATGGCAAGAAAAGGCTACATTCCAGCAGATTCTATCATTTGAACTTCAATTGCCTATCGTTAGCTTACAGTTGGTTGCATCAACTTGTGCTCGCCAGGTTGTCATCCATCCAACATCGCCATCACCATCTACATTCCTGATTCCCTCATCTTTTCTCTTTGACATTCACTCTCAAACTCTCAACAATTAGAGAACTACGTTATTACAACTTCTCGTTCGATACAGGCGACTCAGTATGACATTGGCAACTGCAGCAGCTGCTGCGAAGAGACGATGGCTTGGTTGGCTTGGGCGGTGTCGTCACAATCAGGGTTGTTGACAACATTGATGACTGTTCTGCTAGCTTCGAAGGCGTTGACGGCATGAACAGTGTTGTATCAGTGTCGAGTAAGATCCCTTTGTCCTCAATGGCTTGGTTACAGGGGCCTTCGCTCAAAGGTAGTACAGTCTGCAAAGATTGCTTCTTGCGTCGAATTGGGCTCCAATTGAAAAATTTGGATGTCGCAATGTTCTCGTTCCATTGAATGGCATCCTTGATGATCTTTCGGAGAACAGGTATGCAGGCGGCGACGATGGAGAAAGTAGGTTCCATGTAGTTGAACAGGAATCCTCCCACGGAATAGACTATTGAATGTTTAGAAACATTTTGAGGATACGTCTTCAGGAAAGCAGAACCAGTCGCTTCAATTGGACTCACATGGCTGATGGTCATAAGACTGGTTTGCAAGTCGCGCTAGGATAGTCATCCGCACGATTCCAGAAGCGAGCGACCTGAGATGATTTTTTCAGTACATCATCGTCCTAACTGCGAATTGGAATTACTTACGCGCAACCAAAACTCATTGCGATTCCTAAGCCGATCTTTTCGAATCGTTTGAGTTCAAGTCGACGGACGATCTTCCACGGTAAGATTGTGAAGTAGGCATCGAGAGAACACGAGAGAACTATCGGTAGTGAATACTCGGTCAGTGATGTCGGTAAAATCAGCACGTTGAATACATACGTTGGACGACGAGTCGGTAATATTTAATTGACTCGAAGGTTATGCACTCCTCGCTTGCAGTTTGTAGTCGAAAGGGCTCGGGCGGTCCGTCACAATCTTGAATCCAGTAAGTCCATCCCTGGATTACGTACAAGATGTCAATGAAGAAGATAGAGAGCCCGAGGCTGCTTTTCCACCATCCCGAGGTCAGACGCATGAAAGTGATTCCCAACGAGGTCTTGCTAAAGGCCAGGGCAAGAGAGTTGAAGAAACCCATCAAACTACCGCTCACTGCCATCTCAGGTCAGTTAAATCTGCATCAGTAGGTAGCCATAGGCAGTTGTGTATTGCCATCCAAATTGTAGAATTCCCTACATATCTGCAACTGAAGAGTGAAGAAGGTCTTAATGATTTGGCAGTGGACACATACAGATGATACCCGGAGGCACAGTGGTGGTCACGTTAGGCTCAAGCTTATACGGAAGCCATTCTCGAATCGCGACACCGTTACCAATTAGACAGAGCTGCAAAAGTGCTTAATTAGCGCACGGTCGGACGACGCGAGGAGGCATGATCTTCAACTCTTTCTCTTCTATTGCTCGATTGCAGCAGGGAGATGGGGTCTTACCAATGCAGCGATGAGGAAGTAATCGTCTGACCATAACTGACGGCGTCCTCGAAAGAGATGGAAGTAGGTGCGCACTGCCACCAGAAAGAAAGCCAATGCAAGAGTAACCCAAACAGCTGATTCGATTTTCGGAGTGTTCCCGTCCTTGCTGAGTGACGTTTCGACGTCGGGCGCCACCACTGGGTGCATGATGACATCGGTCCAGCTCATCTTGGGTCTCCGTATAGGACAGGTATTATAACGCTTCGAATGCAGTGCCCGTGTCCTCTGAACAATGGATCGCCCCGAGTAATGTCGCCAGTCGAGAGTGTTTTGTTGTGTGTCGTGTGTGGAAGAGGGAAAGTGAGATATTGCTCAATCGGAGGTTGTGTGCACTTAAAATTATCGAGGTACGTACCTAGGTAATTGAGGAATTGGCAGGTGTGCTGGGGAAAGGAAAGAAGTTGCTACTGGGACTCAACAGACTTCAGAAGAACGTGCCTTTGGAGGGTGATGGCTTAAATGCTGTTTATCCAGAAAAGTCCACTACCTCCGTTTCTTTACCTGCAGATGCTGTACTCAGGTACATAGGTAACTAAACTTTGGGATATACTACAGACATGATTCGCATGTAGAAACCAAAAGATTGTGTAATTCCAGAATAAGTACCTAACTCTTGGAACTCAACTATAGGTCAAACACTATATTATCTAGATCAGATGAGGATGATATCTGAATAGTAGAGCTATAACGCCAACAAAAGGTCATGGCAGAAGTGCTCTACCACTTGAATAGACAGTTATTCCATGTTCAGTTGCCAATGTACATGCCTGTAAGCAGAGTTACATTCAATGCGAGTTGCTATGCCTTAGGTTCTTAACCATTGGCTGCTCATCGTCCATAATCTAATATTCATTGTTTGGTATAACACACTTGCAACATGCGCCATGGGTAGGTACTATGTTCGCGCGAGAGCATAAAACAGTCCAGATCAGCGGACCGACGTCGCGGATAGCACAAATCTAGAAAAATTAGTGGTGAACCGGAGCCAAGCCTGACATAGAGACCATAACCATCCATGATACTTTACTCCAAGTATCTAGGCTGAAGTATGTGCTTCAGTGGTTGATGAACACTGCCGGTAGAAACGTCAGACCTATTAAGGTATATTATAGCCTCGACGGGCAGTTTCGGAATCTTAATATCTGAATATAAAGACTATCGGGCACCCAGGGCCGAGGGGATGAGTCCATTACCTAGGATTATAATAACACATGTATATATCGTAGCTACCAGCACATATGTATCTAGGTACTTCAATTATAAGCTACCTAGTAGTGTAGTGATTCTCATGGCTTAACACCATTAACTACAACTTTGACAATAGATATGGCACCTGGGCAGGCATATAAGTTGCTCTTGAAAACAACTATAGGCCACTAACAAGTGCATGTATCAAGGAACACAACTTGCATCATATGGACGTGAAGTTGATTATTTACAAGGTTGTATGAGCTGAGTTATGATGATAGTTCATTGACCTAAAGCCTCTATGGGATCTCAATCGCATTTGTGCCATGTGATATTTAGGTAGAGTAGGCTGACACGGCTGAAAAAATGCGATATATTTTAAAGAAATGCCACTCTAATCGAGGGCTGCACAGGTATCCTAGCGGGGCCTAGATGCTGTGCTGTTGTATGGTACTCCCTGCAGGGCATCAATTACAGGCAGGAACCAGCGGGCTTGTCGCAGCAGGTCTTCCTAATAAGGCAAGAAGATGCGCTGATATAGTACCCAATACGGCTAGATCGTCTGAATGAAGGGATGTACGTCAGATGACTGCGTGTGGAAGTCGCGTCGCTTTGTGCTTAGCAAGGATCGGACATTGCGACTCGCGTTAATTGGCGTTGTTGGACTTGTCCCTCACCTCACCTTTTCTTCTGTTCCGCAACTCGTTCTCATGACCAGACATGCAACTTCGTCGCATTCCATCAAAATGGCCCGCGACGCAGCGAGGTTCCTATCTGCAGCAGAGCCAACTCTGGCAGAGAACGACAGCCAGGATAGCCAAGAGAAACTGCTGTACCTAATTCACGAACATGGGATTGGCGTAGTAGGTGGCGACCGCATACATACATGCACATCATTCACATTCCCTGTCTCGGCCAATCACAGCTGACAGTGTCCGTCCCTCCCAGGTCTCGAGTTCGCCAGCGCTTGACAACGACCCTCGGCGATCCATCAGAGGCAAAGGTACAAACAAAGACATCAAGCACCTAGGTTTAGCTATTATTCAATTCTCTAACACTGCATTCGGCAGGATTTACCAGGGCCGCAAGCTCGCAGCCTGCTGTCGATGGCGAAAAGCAATCTCGACAGCCACAGCTTCAGCCTCAGGTAAGTCGAATACATTGACCAATCTAATCGATATACATGTGCAAGGGACGCACTGACAGCGAATCTGTAGCATCTCGCAAACCCCGACCTCGATATCGATGCCCATGCTGCTACGGATGCAGTGACCACCGACACATCGCTGGTGCGAGATACAACCCAGCGATCGCGTGAACCACGATACCCTGCGCCCAACGCGTCGTCAAACCCAATCCCCTCCTCATTTGCGCGAGCAAGTCCTCATGATGCCTGCCCGCTGGACAACCCTACAAGCTCACCATCACGAGACCACGTCATAACCCAGCCCATCATACATGCGGCGCCGTCGAAGAAGGCCAAGGCCATGTCTTCCCAATCACCAACCCAACCAAACGAAGGGCGCAGCTATGAGCAGTATGTCGCCGATGGCTCGCAACCCTCGTCTCCACCCGCCAGCTTTGCAGAGGAGCATCGCACTCTCCAAGAGGGCGACACGGGCTATGTCAGTTTCAAATGGCCTCTCGATCTACCCGATACCGAACCCTTGGAGCCCGACACGCCATTGCCCCCGAATAACGAGCAAAGCAGTCTACAGGACCGCTCGCAATTTACCTCCCAACAGACCGCCACTCGTACGAACCGTTTCGCGCCCGAGACACCTGCAGCCCTACCCAAGCCCTTTCTCGCTGGTGGCAATGGACAAGTATTGCCACCATCCCAACTATTCTGTCAAACCCAACCGACGTCAGGCCTCAGGAAAGCTAGCCCCACGTCGTCTCGCCCGTCCCCCAACGTTTTCGAGAACAACGTAACATCCCCTACCCTACCTGCATCGTCGCCTCTGAAACATCGAGGCCTCGACACTAGTCCGCTTCCTGTCTGTGTATCGCCATCGTCCGCTATGGTTGCGCCCTCTCCCTGGCCTTTAGATCGTAAAATGTCCCGATCCCCAAGCTTAGGGGAGCCATTAGGTGCAGCCGAGGGCCCCGAAGAGGATGAGATAGATAAGACGCCGCTTCCCAAGCTTGCGTCGCACCACGGGCGAAATCGTCGAGACGGCCGAGGCGGGCTAGAACCCATTGATGAAGACAGACCTTACAGAAAGCAAATATCTGATAGAGTGGTGACAAGATCATCAAGTCAACGCAGTTTGGACTCGGATTTTGACAGAGACGAAGCCGAGATCCGCCGCCAACGTGCACGCTTAAGGAAGGAGAAAGCATCCAAGTCTTTCCCGGACATCAGCGTGCCTCCGCCTAGCTCAGGCAGAGCTAAAATTGAGGTGCCATCCACTAACCGGGCGAAACAGTCGAAGAAAGCGGTGCGCAATGACTCCGAACAATATGTTGCGCAGTGTCATGGGAAAACCGCGACTGGTCACGACGCTTCTCAAGAGACTGTGAATGATTCGCAAAATCCCGTCATTGAGCAGAAATCGACAGATGAAACCAGCACCCCCATTTTGCCTGTCAATAACAATGATGGAGTACATGATGATGAGGACCTGGATCGTCCCATGGGTCTTCCCACTGGAAATATGGAGGATAAAGAGATGATCCCCGAGACAAGCCCCCCTCCAACGCTCGTTGAACCGCCGAGGCTTGTGTGTGACATCCTGAGGGAAAACTCTGGCGCCTCCAGCTGCCTGCAATCGCTATCTTATCCGATGCCGTCAGCAGGTGCTTCCAATGAGCCATCACCATCGATCGTTCTCGCCTCATCGCAGCAAAGCGCCAGACGTCGATCCAGTAGGTTGAACAACTCGGTCACACCGTCCGCTACAGCACCGGAGCCACTCACGCCACTCGACAACGCAACTATGTCTTCCACATTAACTACGTTGTCAGCAACCCCGGCGCTTTCGTCTAGTCTAGCACCAACAACTGAGGATGATCATGACGTGAATACCCCAGAAGGTACAATTTCTGTCCCGTCTTCTGCGCCTGAGACGGGACGGCTTCGAGTCCCCCCGCCAGCATCATTGCCTCTCCCGTCGCCATCAACAAAAACCAAGACATACGGACGGCGCCAGCAGAGATATAGGAAAGGGACGCGCCAATCATCGCGACACAGTTCACTCTCATTGGATGAATTGGATGGATCACCTACCGCAGCCGTATCGGATGATTCACGGGGTGTCAAACGTAAAGCGGTGCGCAAGTCCACAACCTTGCGCGAATTCCAAACAAAGTCAGGCTTATTCGAAGGCATGGTATTTGCCATTTCATTACAAGAGCGTCAGCAACCCCAAAAGGGCAAGGGCAAATTACCGTCCAAAGGTAATTTAGAAGAGATGATTCGGCATGAAGGGGGCCGTATCTTAGACGACGGCTTCAATGCTCTCTTTGAGGTTGATACACTTCCAACTAGCATGAAGGCACCAGATACGCCTGCCTTATCAAGTTCTTTGAATCTCCTCGACAGTGGAACTGGCTTCACTGCCTTGATAGCCGACGGGCATTCAAGAAAGGTTAAATACATGCAAGCACTTGCTTTGGGCATTCCATGTTTAGCACCCAAATGGATCTCCACTTGTGTATCGAAAAAGGAGTTAGTTGATTGGTCTTCCTACCTTCTCTGTGCAGGATCGAGCACGCTGCTTGGGGATGCCATTCGGTCTAGAAACCTTCAGCCTTACGATGCGTCAACGGCTAGACTAGTGGAGGTGATAACCCACAGACCAAAACTGTTGGAAGCCAGCAGAATTCTCCTCATGATGAAGACCAAGAACGAGAAGAGACTGCCATATGTCTTTCTGGCCCAGGTCCTCGGCGCATCCCTTGTGCGCGTGAACCATGTAGACGAAGCAAGAGCCAAACTACGAGAAGCCGAGTCCGAGGGGAACCCATTTGACTGGGTGTATGTGGACGATCATCTTCATGATGCGAAGACGGCGTTATTTGGCTCTTCACCGAGTGGAGGAGGATCGAAGAAACGCAAGCGTACGAGTACGAGCTCCAACGAGGGTGATCCGCCGCCGAAGCGAATTAGGACTTTGAACGACGAGCTGGTCATCCAGAGCCTGATACTTGGTAGACTTGTTGAAGAGGATGAGATGGAGGACTAGATAACCTTGTCCTACGTGTACTATTATGGAGGACTTGCAGGAGTTACCACGGATTGTATTCCACGGCGTTCTACTGTGAGCATCTACGGAGTTTTCTTCTTCTTTTTGTTGAGGGGTTGCAATTTTGGCTGGCTTTTACATGGATGGAAATACCCGCGAGGGTCCTGGCACTATCGATGTGCTCCGGGAGGAGTCAAGGGGATACGGACGAAAAGAAGGCATGTGGGACGTTGTGTTGTGCGATAATACATAGCTGATACGTGGCTGCGATGTGTGCTAGAGACTTAAACATGGCACGTTACTTTACCTGGAGGGCAGGACATTATGGAAGATTACTTAAGTAGGTATGCCGCATCATGTATATTATCACAACTACTACATTAGGTAGTCAGTCATCTGAATATGAGGCTGCAGTGCGTTATCTTGTAGCAAACATTACCCAGCATTGCATGTATAGTATTTCACTAGGCGAAGTGGTATTATTGAAGTTCCAGCCTGTAAAGCTCTACTACCTACCTAGGTAGGTATTAAACTAGAGCCATGTTTGAAGGTATCCATATGATAGTTATGGATGAGAGCACGTATACTTAGCGCACTCAACACTTTTTTTGTCGCACTTAATGATCTACAACATCATCGGCGTTACGAAGAGCCCAACAGAATCCCAACCCGGATTTCATTCTTAGTGTGTAAGTTGTTTGCCTTATTCATCGCGAGCAAGTTTGCTAATGGCTTAGATGAAACATGGGATGCTATGCTAAATGCTAGGTAGGTTGTACGGGTAGTTACAAAATCAAGAATGGCGCGCGAGGCGCGAGGCGCGGTGGGGCAACTTTCGGTCTTGTTTGGACGGTTTTGCGGAATTGAGATCGAGACGTCTAGTGGCTGATCGAAGATTTTCGTCAAGAGATGGGGACGAGTTGCTCGGCTGGATCGTTGCGTGGGGTGCATAAGGTCAAGGGCAATAGTATTGATTGACAGGCTCGAAGGAAGAAAAGGTTTGTTTCGGGTTTTTTTCTTTTCTCTTCTACTGCCGAGCAGGGGAGCTCCTTGTAGTGACTGTATGTCGAATGCAGAAGATTCACAGTAGTAGTAGTAGTACATGGGTGCTAAAGCAAAGCAAGACAGGGAACCTTATGTACCTACCTAGGTACGCAAAGCAAGCGAGGAGGGAGGCGGGCAGGCCCATCCATGGCAGTGGCAGGTATGGGCATATGCGGCCAGTTATGTGTGAGGTTAAGTGCTTAGGTAAACAGACTAAGGTACGACGCCAAAAAGGTGACGATGGGGTGGGTAGCTGAGTTGGTGATGGTCATATTTTGGAATGCGATAACGGTCGCTGGGGGTCCTTTTTTTTCTTTGGTGTTTATGTTTAGCGTGTTACCACCACAGGAAGATAGGTATGCTAGCTAGCCTTGGGTAGCTTCCCGTCCGTCCCCGTGCTCTGGTTGTTGGACAGGAAGGTTTGAACCGTCGTTGCTTGGCGCTGGTCCTTGGAGCCGCTCGTGAAGCTATCTTTTTTTTTTTTCCTTCTCTCCCTTCTCTCTCATCTTGCCCTCACATAATAGTATTAGTATCTTGTTCTTTGCTCCTCGGGAGAATACCGACTTAGCCTCGTCGGTAGTCACTCAGCTCCTCTGGTAGTGCGACAACAAGAATCTAGACCCAGCTATCATCATGACACCATCGTGACTATCGAAAGTATGTAAGATGAGTCCGGCTAGGAACCAATTTAGAAAACTGTGCAGGAGAGTAGGAATTGTGACGGTTAGATATCGCAAGGCAGACAGACAGACAGGCAGGCTATCGGAAGCTAGGTCAGAGGAAGTTGTGTTATTCGATGTGATGATTTGATAAGGACGCGTTCTTGACACTAATGTATGGGCAATCTTGCATTCATGATCAGAATGAGTAAACCGTGATGAAAGATCGTCAATGCCGAGCGTTCGAATCCGATGAGCCTTGTCCGATGCATACACCTGCATGCTACTTAAGCGCGAGCACCTATCCAGAGGCTCGCTTGTTAGTTCGTTTGTTCAAGGGCATGTTTTTTGCGTGCCATCTGAGGTGGGTATGGATCGATTGATAAGATATATATCTCTTGTGTTAAGGCGTGCCATGGTGATAGGGCAGCCCGGCAGGTACTAGACGCCTGCATGCCCCATCATTCTTTCATCTTGTTTACTAAGATAATGGCACACGTGCAGGAAATCGCATGTTTGTTGATAAGAGCCGGAGCACGGGTCAACCGTTTTCAGCTCCTGTCTTGGATGCGGATGTGTGTGACTGCGGCATGAGTGGACGAATCATGACACATGTTGCTGCCGGTAAGGGAGGGCGGGGGAGGGGGGAAGCTGGCATGGCTGGGAGGGGCGGGCATGTCCGTAGATTTGCGACTATTGAACTGTCGTGGACCGTTGATGGCAGCTGAAGCCGAAGCCGAAAATGGGGAGGTACCGAGTACTTCGGGCGATACATCCAATCCAGCCCACGCAGCTGTGACATCCCACGATGGACCTTAGTGTAGTTCATCCTAAGCTTACCTTATCATAAGCGTCTTCACATGCTTGTAGATCATAGTCAGTAGATACAGCTAGCTGGAACTGCCTATCTGTCGAGAGTTATTGCACTATGTGATTGCGCAATAAGACGGCCACATATAGTTCTTGGGACGCCTTACGGTACCTTAATCAACAGGTATACTGGCCGGCGATAGGTAGGCGGCGTCTGCTCGTCTAAATGGGCGCTCTGCTTGCATCTTAATATGCACTGCATGATGCATCAATAGACACATTGCTGAAGAGCTTGACCGCTTTGCGCCAGGTCTAGTGTAAGTCGCATCACGCACTCGTCGGGCCCTACTGTATGTGGCTGCAGGTGCCAAGTTGACTTCATGCGCCTTGAGACATTTTGATGCACACATATTCCCTAGCAGGATACAGAAGGCTGCGTGTAAGTTCGCTAATGCTGTCATTGCGATTCTTTTCGGCCACATTATCCGAGCGACGACGAGTTCAGACGGTCCAAACCCGACGATAGCGGACATGACTGGCCCGAAACATATTACTCTGTCGGTTTCTCAAATGAGCGACTATACAGGCGAGACAGGGTACTGACCAAGGCAGAACGATAGCGATGGTTGGTTATAGAACCAAAACCAAGGCAAACCCAGCTGATAAGCCGACGATATATAGGGAGATGACGTGCAGACAGCACCCAACCATATCTGATTCGACATACTGGTAAATAGTAGTTCCAAGATTTCGTAACGAGAACTTGTCTGACGATAGGAAAAAAGTCATTTCTGTCTCCAAAATTTTGAGTACAATCAATTGCCGAAGATAACACGGAATTGGAGGTTCATCTGGGCATGCTGGTCGAGCTGCCTGCGGCTGCAATGGGTTCAGCCGCGTCATCCAAGCATCCATCTTTACTCCAGGTTCCATGGTATTGACGGGATTGGATGACATTGTAGGGTCCCAAGCCGTGAGGGCAAGAGGCTGACTGCGCCGGTAGTCTTGCATCTTTTGTTTCAGATCGCATCATTTGCCAGATCAGGGCTTCGCGGGGTCCACACTGGCCGCACAGTACCGTACCTACATTTGGAGGAACTCGGAGCTCAATCGGTTGAATAATGGACCATTGGGATCCGAATGTCCGTCCCGAAGGCATTTTGGCACGTTGATGTTCGGTTGATCATTCACGTGACGTTTCTCGGCCCCGTCATCGTTTGCACATCAACTTCTCAGGTGTTTCTAGCGAGCCTCATGGATCGTCAATGCCATGCCTTGGTTTGGAGTAGTCCCGAGCAAGGAAATACGTGGGGAAATGGTCCAGGACCATGCTGGCGCTGCATTTCTTTTTAGTTTTGACATCATGGATGATCAGATTACCGAGCCCAAACCTGAACGTCACCACGTTTCATCGATATTCTAGCGAGTCAGCGGTCGTCCCGTCAAACCCAGTGTAACATTCGCTCAGCGGCTGACAGCAAAACTGCCCATCTGATTGATTGTGTAGAGTATTGTAGGAGGGTTGTGCAACCGGGCAGGCGCAACAGCTGACTCGGTTTTGTTACAGAATAGATGAGTGATAGATAGCAAAGCCAACTGTCGTTGCGCGTAGCGAGAGGAGGCTCGGGAGGGACTTGCCTATGAACAAAACATGTTAGATCATCTGCATTGAAACATAACATCTCCCTTCGTGCGACCTTCTTAAAGTATCGAGAGGCCGACCGGCTGATCACGTCAATCAGTAACACTTCATTTCTTGCCTGTACCCCAGACTCCAAGGCCAGACAAACAAGATAGCTGGGATTCGGTTAGATTGAAAGCTCGGGTTAATCGTATATCTTACACGGGAGAATTGCCATGTTCTTGCCATCCGTACCGCGGAAGAACAACGTCACATCCACATTGTATCTGTTCTCAACGGCTTCTTGGCGTTACCGTTACCCCATAGTAGGCTCTAACGTAGCTTGCAGGTCGTCGAATAATGTAGAGCTCAGGATGAGCCGAGCATGACAACAGCATTAGGTGGTAGGACACTGGGCTACCACTGAAGGTGAGATGCGTACGGATTTCGTCACTCCATGCTCGTCACACAACCTTTGTTTTTGTCTGGAACCCTTTCATCAACCAAGTTTCTGATCTACTTAATGGTGACCGAACATGGCAGGTAAGTCACAACAAAGCTCTCTCCAGTGGCCCTGTAAGTAAGCCTGTACATTTGGTGTCTTCGTGTTTTCATTTAGCGACCCCGTGTGAGTGCCTGGCTCCGGCTTGGCGCATTGGTGGTTTTTTGCAAGACCCCGGGCCCGAGGCAGAGACTAAGGAAAAAAAGTTCTCACTATCCATTTGTTACAGGAGCATGCAGAAGAAGGGTGCAAAAGCGAAAGACGGTGCGAGGGGGGAATCGCAACAGTTCAGGCTGGCCAACCGGGTACCTTGGTAAGCTAGTAGGTACATTAGGTACTCTTACTAGAAGATTGGAAGGTACCCAGCTCGCCAGGCCTGCGAGAGAGGTGAGGGCGGCTGGGGCGTTGATTGGCTGTGCGGGCAGGCAGTTCCTCGGGCGAATCGCACAGTAGTCCCTTTCAGCTGGTAGGATCACCCTTCTGCCCTTGGAAACCCCACCAAAAACACCCCCAAAATCCATCGACGCTGGACCTTCTTCTCCCTCCCACGCTCCCTACCGAGCCTACCTACCTTAGTCATTGCGGTTTGCTGCGATCCTAGGTAGCCGGAGGCAACCGATGCAAGCAACAGCCCCAGCTTATGGGTCTCCAATTCGTCCATGTTCGAGGTTGTCGGCGAGATACACGAAGCGCAGAAAGACAGTTGCCGGCGAAACCGAAGACTGAGCGCATAAAAGGCCAAACACGTCTCGGACGGCATCAGTGCTGTTGTTATTTACCAAGTCAGAGGTAGTGTTCCTGGGCCAATCTGGGCGGCAGTCTGGGCAGTTCACACCATTGCGGTGTCGCAACAATCCGTCGGAAGCGGGCTAACCGTTTATGCAATGCTTGATTTTCCGAATGGGCGGGTTGCGTCGAGCGAGAAGGTTGCAGCTCCAAGGATCCAGTCCTCACCCCTCTCCGATTACATACACCAGGTATCTAGGTACATCAGGTAGGTAGTGCAGTACCTACAGGATATCATCCCTCAATGAGGCCTTGGACTCGAGAAACGTGGATTTGCACAGCGAATTGAATTGCCCCCGAGTGATGAACATCCATGATTCCCGACTCTGTAAGTACCTACTGTATAGGTAGGTAGTACTCGTAGCATAGACGTGATCTCATCATCGATCCTGATCCAGTTCACCGGACCGTATCAAAGCTTGTCGAAGCTGCTAGTACGGGCGGCCGGTCGGTAGGGCAGGGAAGGCCATGTATCCCGGCCTCGCCTGGCGACCCATGATGCCTGTGCAGTTAGTGCTCTGCTTAGTGCTCGACACCTGCTCTACAGGCGCTAATGCCTGGCTATGTCACCCCGACCAGCAGCGCACTAGCGCCCGCTAACACTAAAGCAGCATCATATCGAGCCATTCGCGCCCAGCAGAAGGCCTAGGTCTGACATATCGGGTAGGTAAACCACAACGAGTACAGGGTACCGACGACAGTACCTCAGGCAGCCTGCTCTGCGCAGGTGTGTGTGGGATGGTTACATCCAGTCCAACAGGTACATATCTCCTGCAATGCACACCACCACACCACACTCTGCGCGGCATCTGTAGGTATTTCCGGTCTGACTGTCTCTCGTCTGTTTTCTTCCAAGACAGCAGCATACTTCCACATCCTCACCAACCCCCTCCCGCACACTGTTCCTACTACGAGCAACGACGCAGAAGAAATAGTTGGGACAGCCAGCCTGCGTCGGAAACGCACAACAACTTTTGCTACCCACGACGAATCCCAACTCTAAATTTCAACACCACGGCCGCCGACACCTCCGACACCTCCGACACCTCCATCCCTCACACACTGCGCCCAAATTAAGGTTCAGGTATGCTTAACCACATCCCCGTCCCCGTCCCCGTTCCCGTCCTCAAGCTCCCGTTCCCATCCAAATCCAATCACCGTCCATATTAGGCTCGACATCGCCTCTCACACTTGCCTTCGCATTCGTCCCACTTCCCACTACTCCTTGTGATGTTGCTATGATGCGGCGTTGCTGGCAACGCGGTCAATGTGACGCTGGTGTTGGTCAGCTCGATTTTGGAGACGAAAAGAAGAGGGAACAGAAACCAGAAAGATAACGACGATTTCGAAATGTATTTCTTTGTCGACATTCGTTCTTTCCTTTCCTTTCACCAACCACCCACACAGCCCAGGGGGAATTGCCATGCTTCGTTTTGCCAGGCTTGCTTTCGCGATCTGGGCAGTGGAACAGCCAAACTCTCGACACAATCTAACATTCATGGACTTGACAGGTATTACATAGTTATCTGTTGTTGGTACTCTCGAGGCCGGACTCCACCGTTGCCGACTCGCAAAGTAACTGAGGGAACACCACGAACATCCGATCCCAACCCCCTTACCGGATTGTCCGCTCGACCCCGATAATTGACCATATCGAGGAACCTTGCCCTCCGAAACTACTACACCATGTATGGCCCAGATTACGGTACGGCACGGCGGCCTATGGAACCGTCGCCTGCGATATACTCTCATTCCAGGACGAGGACCACATCGTCCAACGTGTTCCCCACTCAATACGCTCCCATGCACACCCATCTACAACAGCCCCAGCCCCCTGCTGGCTACGCCCGACGTTCGCCGTCCGTGAACACCTTCAGCACATCCTCGAGCAATCCCAACGATGACCTCCGTCGTAGTACGTCCTCGAGGTCGTTCGGTGCACAACAAGGTGGGGGGACGAGCTATGTTGCCCTCCTTCGGAAACAAAAAGCCACGGTGTGGTCGGATCGATCACAGACGGAGGATCCGCGCATGCTCGCCCAGCAACGCGCTGCGAAACAAAGGGCTGTCCAGGAGGTCACGGGCCGCACGACGCATACCCGTACATCGACAGGCATGAGTGTACCTGGAAAGGTAGTGACCAAATTCCGGCACCACGGGAAGCCAGGCGTAGTGGGATATGCGCCGGGAGACAACTACATCGGTGTGGGAGGTGTGCCGCTGCGACTCAGCGCTACCGAGGTCGAAGGCGAAGACAGTGACGAGGACGACAGCTCTGCGCGGAAGCTACACCACCGTAGGACGGGGAGTAGCGGACATAGCAGCACGGCGAGCGGTCGCCGCGGTATGGCATATCGTGCCTCGGGTAGTATGAGCAAGCGTTGGAGTCCAAGCGATACCCCTGAACGCGGAAGTATTGTGGAGGATACCGAATTCACACCCGGCGAGGACCACCTGGACCGTGCCCCTAGTACGCATAGCGGTAGCAGCGCCGAAAGGGCAGACGCATTGCCTGAGATGGCCGGTCCCAACGCTGGGAAGCTTGCGAGCAACAGCCTACTGAATGCCGCCCTCACCAGGGAGAAGAGCGTTAAGAATCCGGAGGACCTGAAGAGGCGGGGCAGTGTGGATGAGCGGACCATGACACTCAGCTCTGGTCGACTGTTCATCGCCAACCCAGACCAATAGCCTTGCTCACAGCATATTGAAATCACATATTGCATATTGATTGAAGGAAAACGGAGCGGACGGGATCTTGGCAACAATCTAAATACCCCAATGCTGATTTCATCCACCCAGCTACGGCTGGTTCAAAGCAAGTCAGACATTTTTGCATTTGTCATGGAGTTAGAATGTTTTGTGTTTCATGCGTTTGGTCTGATTTTGGCGCGGGAAATAAGGGTTGGAGACCAAGAGAGGGGGAACCATTTGGAAGGGAAGGGAAAGGACAAGAAAGGAAAGAAGAGACGGCAATCAATTTTTTCGCCAGCACCACGCGGTCGTTTTTGTCAAAATCAACAACCTCATTCGTTTCCGGTTTTGCTTCGTCTTCTCGACTTATAGCGTTTCGTTTTGCTTTTGCTTCTTCGAAATTCCATGCAACAAATACCCTCGCTGCGGCTCTCAAAAACTCATCACATCTACAAACCCATTTATTATCCAATATTACAACTGTGGTTCTGCATCTTGAAAGAAAGCGTGTGAGCGAGCATGAGGGAATCTGGTCTGGGCACCAATCTACCCAACTCGCCGAGCGAGGCTGGACGATTTAATGAAAAATTGTGGCAGGGGCAAGACGGAGGGACGCCTGTCTTGTTGGACTAATGTATTTGCCAGTTGCGGCACTATAGGGAAGTGATGGCGGAAGGGTGTTGTGATCATAGAGGATCTGAGATCTGACTTGATGGTCTATCTACCTACCTACCTAATTGCGAGTGGTGGGAATATACAAACCGAATGAGATACTTGCCCCGAGCCCACTCCTTGGTTCCTGGATTGTTGTGATGGTCTCAATCAATTATTGATCGGACACAAACCTGCCTTAGATGTATGCGGGACCAAGGTTATACACGGCCGTCTTAAGTCAGTATCCAACCACGTGGATGTGTCCTACTGCGTATGTGCAGCCACGTTTCGCGTGACATTGCGCACGCTTTCTCTGTTCTGTGTCCATCTTCCGCATCGGCTAACCACGGGATAAATACCAAAAGACTGGTTCATTCGGCGTTTCGATATTATCGTCAGAAGCGCCTGCGCCCCAAACACAGTTCCCTCGAAACTGTCTAGACTTGGGATTCCAGAGTTGTGATCACGCCCTTACAAGATACATCCTTGCTGGCCCGGCTGTTTCGCGTCTTCTGTTTCTGTGTTGCGCGGGAACGGGAGAACGGGATCAGAGGCCTGGGCCGGATGACGTGGCGTTTGGTGTGAACGTTGCCAATTTTGCTAATTTGGCTGGAAGCAGTAGGTAGGCAGGCAGGTGAGGTGTATGTATGTATAAGGATGTATCTATAAGCAAGCCAGTGTATGAGTGAGATGAATGCAGTTACTAAGTAACTGATCGAAGTGGAGTTGACGGACGTCCGCCTCGTGGTTTGAACTGGGTGACGCAGGGATGGAGCTTGTTGTCTACGTAGGTAAGTATGATTGATGATTGGTCTTTCGTCTAGTCTTGCACCAACCAACTGAGCACACACGCTTTGGTTTCATAGCCTCAAGTCAGCTTCTTGCGCAGCAAAAAATGTGTCATGACGCTGAATCCTTGAAATTATTTACTCGTGTCACGTTGTGACTGTGAAGGTGTGGAAGGAGAGCCGGAATCTTGGGAGTAGGTGGCCTTCCTACCTGCTAGCAGTGCTCTGTCACTCCTACTTTTAAGGCACATCATGTGGTTATTCTTTGCTTGACATATCACTGATGCTCGGAACATGGCGGTGATCTTTCAACATGACTCTTGAATCGTTACATCATACGCGTATCTCATCGTGATGATAAATCTTTCTATGTCCAGTCACACCGCGATGCTGGGCTGGGGAAGCCACTTGCCCAGTCATGCTTACAACAGCTCTCTCTCTGTCTCTCTGTCCCTCTCGCCGCCCTCCAGATCTTCTCTCCTACAACCCATACCGCTCCTCCTCAACCATCACTCACAGCCCTCCCTTCTCCCATCCTCAGCTCAGACTCGAAAGGAAAAAAACTTTCCGACTTAGAAGCCCTGTCTCTCGACCTGCTCCTTAGCAGCCTGGATGGTGGCGGCGGCGTTGTTGTCGACGAAGCCGCAGCCGGTCTTGCCCGCCTGCAGCGAGGCGGCCTCGGCGCTGCAGATGCCGACGGCGCCCCCGCCGATGGCGGCCGTGGCGCCGCCCGCGCAGCACGCCGACGAGCAGTCGGCGTCGTTGACGCACCCGCCCGTGATGAACTGCTGGCTGTTGCCGTTGCCGACGTCGCGGGCGCCGGCGTCGTTGGGGGTCAGGGCCATGGCCGTGAGGGCGACTTGAAAAGGGGGGAAAGACACGTTAGTTTACTTCTGTTTTTTTTTCTGGTTGTGTTGTGTTGTTATGATCAATCTTGTATGATTTGGTGAAGGTATGGGATATGGGATGTGGGGGGGTCAGGAGTCGCAGTAGTAAAGGGGAAACGCTTACAAGTGAGAGTAGCGAGGATGTTGATGCGAACCATTTTGGCGGTGTTGAAAAGGGTGAGATACTCGAGATGTGTATTTGATGAGGGTTTTTGGGTAAGAAGCGGAGTCGACACCAGGTCGTTGTTGCTGAATTAAAGTAGTATTATTGAAATAGTCGGACTAGCCGAGAGAGAGTCGATGAGTTTGAAAAAGATGAGTGAGCGATCAAAAAGGTGATGATGGACTGAAAAGAACAGATCAAAGGCAATGGGATCCCCAAGTCGCTTTATACGTGCGCGTATCCATGCCTCATGGTACGTCCCGCTCGCCAATATCACGACTTGTATTATTCCTCGTTGACAAGAATAGTCTATCGTAGTATCTGCGACTACAACATACTCGCGCGGTCTGTTCCATCCGGTTGGTATGGCATGCACACATGCCAAATGTCGTGTCATGCTGCGGACCTGCTGTTCTGCCGCTGCACGGCTGAAACCGCAGCCGGCTGGTGTGCCGGGGCAAGACTGGGGCTGCCCGTCGCAGATCCGTTTGCCGGCATCAACATCGGGAAGGGAGTAGCGAACATGTCACGATGAGAGCGTGACATTGGTGGGGATATGTCAGCATGCGAGGCAATGCTGGAGGTTGTGCCGTCGAAAAACCATGCGCCCCAGGGTATCATGCTATTCAGATGACAGTTGACCTGGCTGTCGATCGGGAGGTTAATGTTTGATGTTCGTTGTCAGATTGTCGATTGTGCCAAGCTCTACCAAAGCCAACAGGGGTCGGGGTTGGGGTCGGGGTCAAAAACAAGGAGACAGACCAGAGACAACCATCAAATCGGAGGCTTCAAGTGCGAATCCCAAGCAGCCGTGTTTGTGCAAGTACTCTGAGTTTTTCCCAACGTATTGTAAATAGACTTAAAGCGCTCGAAGCCTCGGTGCATTTCTAGACAATTGGATGCCAGTACGTAAGGGAATAGCTCGTACATGGCATATAACAACCCAGGTCATACCCATCGTCCCTCCACTCAAAGTGTTTCACAAGCCTATATCGTACTTCAATATGAAAGCTGTCATTGAATAGCGAAAGTTTCACTAATCCTAGGACGAGGGTTTCCGGGTAGAATTGAAGATTCTTGTCTGCACATCGTGTATGCCATTGGCTTCTGCATCTCTTTGCAATGAGAAAGGATGGACCAAGCTCGCCAAGCAAGTCACAGAGGCGTGAACCTGACATGTCAGCAACAATAGGTAATTCTACCTACGAGTGTTATGAGTTGCCTGTTCTCGGGGTCATAAAAACGGAATGTTTGAATATTTGCGTTGGCAACGTAGGGCTATGGGCGGCCGTATGATTATTACCACTAAGCTAAACCACGAGGATCAGGCCGCCCTTGGATCTCCCGTACGACTTCCCTAGTTCGTGCATTATCTACAAAGCTAAGGCCGATCAGTTCAACGACCTCATCGACAGTAAAATAAAGGCCAAGTTCGCTCTCCAGCCACAAGAACTTGACATCTTGAAGGTTGCTTTGTAATACTTCGCTGAGATACTTCAGTCGTAGCCAGCTGTCGGCATACTCCGATGTTGACGGTATAGCGTTCTTGTCTGCGCCAGGTGGGAGGAACAGATCGTCCAATTCTGTAATTCGTGCGATGAGGTTGGCAATATTATAGGCGTCGTCTTGACCGATGCCCGCAAGATCCATCACGTCGGCAACAACCTTGGACGCAATGGAATCCACTAGAGAGCCCACTGCTTGGCTCCAGGCGGACTTGGCCAATATTTGGGACCAAGATGCGGCCGTTGTACGGACATAGCTTATGGCATTATCGACTTGGGATTGCAGATCCTCAGAATCTAACCCATCTTGTTGAAGTAGGCTTTGAGAGCCCCCGAGCAGATCGCGTATGATGGTGCGACAAGTTGCCATTTCTGAAGAGTACGCACGAGTTGCAAAGGATTGCAAAGCCTTTACTTCGTTGTCCAATCGAAGCATGGTCTTTGCACGCGGCGCGAGATCGCTCCTAGATTTCCACTTCTCGGTGAAGTCAGAAAGTTGTTCTGCGAGGTACGTCGCATCATTGTAAAGGAACCTAAAGCATGTTAGACGAGTTAAATAGGTGGATGTAGGATGCCGTACATGTTGCCTCCTGCATGGAGTGAGTAGTAGTGCGGTGAGACTGCCCGAAACATGGCCAACACGAGTGTTGGTAAAGAGAACAGTCCAGGGGCGGCAGCTGCCATTCGATTTCCATCGTTTCTAGAAGAAACGCATTAGCTTGCATATGTATAATGTGATAAGCGAACATCGAACGTACCCGACTAGATGTGCCCCGTCTTCTAATAGTGCGAGTATGAGCGCAATGACAGGTTCAGGCATCGACGATATGTTGTATGTTTCTTTCAATGTTAGCTCGTGGGTAGAGTTGGTTGGTTGTGTTGATTGAGCCCCTGTCGAGGTTTCTTTGGTAACGCCCGCAGCATCATCCTCATCTCCCCAACCCCATGCGTCCGCAGAGTCGTCTTCATCGGTCGGATCGCTAGGTTTGGGTTGCGTATCGGCAACTGCTGTATTTGCCTCATTACCATCGTCATCTCCCCAGCCCCATGCATCAGCACCATCGTCACCCTCGCCCACTCCTTGGCTAGGTGTTTGTTTTTGTTGATGACCGTCGTTAGCAACATCATCACCATCATCCCAGGCTGAGTCCCAGCTATCGCCGTTCACAGGGACGGCAGTATCCTGAGCAAGTTTTCGCCCCTCCTCTTTGGACACAGTCTGTGTTTCGACTCGCTCGATTTCTTTCGACGCACCTAGTCCTTGCGACAGTTTCGTTCGTATCGAGTCCAGCGCTGTTTCCCTGCACTTAGCAAGCCATACGCGTGGAACATTTTGTACCCATTCCTGGAGCTCTTCAATCCCTGAATACCCTAAAACTCCAACACGAGTACAGAATGATTCTGTTGCGTCAATATTACTCTGGAAATCACCCATGTCGTTCAAAGACGTTGGGACTTCAGGTTCGAGCCAGGTAGTGATGATGTAAGGCACGAGATCGGGCATCATGACACTCGATAATGAATAAACGAGCTCTTCAGGCAATCGCTCCGACAGATATTCCAGGACAATCTCCAGATCCTGGAAGAGAGATGACACCGTCTTTTCCGCATTTCCAGTCAATTTCAAAGCCGACTAGAAAGGTTAGCAAAGTCCATAACTCACAGAAAGTATGCCTCACGTTCTCATTTCGAATGGTGGGTACACCTTCCAGCTCGCGACTCGCTCGAGGACGAATCAGGGTATGTTCCAGGCCGTGCCACAACTCCGACATCTTCTTGTCAACCTCCTTGTAGGCTTTGAGCCCGATAGCGGCATCTGCAAGACTCATCTCCTCATCTGAATGATGTTAGTAATGTGACTGTTTGAAGCGCTGATATCATCTCACCTTCCCGCGATTTGGCCACGATGAGTTGACCATTAGGAACATCAATCTGAACTAGAGAGTTCCATACGTGATCAAGCACATCGTGCACAGTCGATTTGAGTTCGAAGGCTCGGATATCTAGGAGCTTCATAACGCGACATGATTTACTAACGGGGACCTTGTCAAGGGCTGTCCAGGATTCTAGGGAGGACGTCAGCAATCCAAGTGAGCATGCGACAGTGCTGGTATTACCTTCAAGCAGACGGAGCGACTGTAGGATGCGTCTTTCGTCTCGCGCCAGCTCAACCTCATCCAGGAGTTTGCCAACACGCTTTATGCTGGTCAAAGCATTGTGCAGCTGATCGTTGTACGCGGACTCCTGGTGTAGAAAGCTGACCTTGTCTTCGGCGTCTTGTATTGTCTCCCCCGAGACATCTGGCGCTTCAGACCGCCTCACGATGTCACTCGCCCAGTTACGTGTTCGATTGATGTCATCCTCCAACGATTTCGCATTGGCAACCCACTGACTCACGTCAGATGCGGTGTCTTCGTTGATGACGTGTATATCGGCCTGGTCAATAGTCGGTCAGCTTCAACGGTGCTTCAGCGATGCTTGCCTGCGAACGCACTTCAAGCTTTGATTTGGCAGAAGCTAGGGATTCTAATGCCGGGGCGAGATGATGGACGTCGAGACGGCTTGAAGAAATGTCTTCGTCGGGAAATTGGCCATGTAAAGCGAAATCGACCAGAGCATGACCAATTCGACCAGTTTCGATATCTGTCATATCTGCTGCGGAGTATTGCGATCACGTTGTGGTTCGATCGTGTATATGGGGGGGTTCGGGTGCAGAGACGGGACGGCGAGTCCGTAGGGCGATGCCACGACGGAAATGGTGGGAGGATGCCTCGAATTTCCGGTCGTTTGGAGTGTTGCGTCAGCTCGTGATTCTTGAGATAGAATACATCGCATGACAAGCTTGAAGGAGGCTCGAGTCTTGGCGTGTAGATAGGTTGGCGCAGGCAAGCTGTGGCTGAAATGGCGTATGAATCAATGGTGGTGGTACGTGTCATGACAGCTTCAAACATCGTACTATGTGTCGCCAACATGTCATCGTCCAAGGGCACAGGACCGTAGATTGGACCAGCCAGACACTGTACAATTCCAGAGCTACCTCTGTCCCTCCACATTAGGTACATAGTACGCGTCGTGTCCTTGGTGAGGACCTATCGCTTATCGATTGTCTACCCCTGCGTGGAAGGTGGTAAGGCACCCCGCCACGACCTAGTGGCAACCCCCCAAAGTCAAAAGGTCGATAGCGGGGTAGGTATGTAGGTACCACCAGCTCGTGGTTGAGGGGCGACATCTGACAGCCGAGACATCATACCGTATTCAGGTTTATTTGGTGTTACCGCAGCGTATCAAGCTCACCATCAATTGACTGTCTCAACAGCCGAACGAAGGGAGAGCCAGGTCCTTTTGAGCAGCTTCACTTCTGTCTTTCATGTGTTGCCCCGTCGGTTATTCTCCGTTTCATAAATCTGATTTATTATCTTGAGGCCGAACCTCAGGGCTCAGTTCCGAAATACCTTCCCCAGTCTTATAGAGAAGTTCTCCCATCTCTCACCTCGCTTTCCTTGGCATCCAACCTCCAACAGACTGCCTTCTCATCCCGCCCACCTTACCTCGTCGCCTGATCCCGTTGTCAGCGAAAAGCGCATTGCAATCGCCGGCATCCTCTGTCCTGGCTGGACCAACAACTTTCAATCAGATTGCAACCTTCGGGTTCCGATCTTCGTTGAAATCCCATTGGCCATTATTTGTGCCTCAGCAGTGCTTTAGGTATGTCAGATTTTATGCCCGAGCTGGGGTATCGAGCACTCCCATTGGCTTTCATCACGCGCTGCCTTGCCCTTCCAACGGCCCAGCATCGTCTAGGTGTATTGTCGGACTAAGGCATCAACTACCTATCTTTGTGGGGTTGAACAGGATCTTCACCTCCATTCCAAAACTGCTGCCAACACGATGCCTGCTCCACTACCGTCGCGGACGGCTGTCTTTGCTGTCCTGACTGCCACTCTCGCTATCTTCTGTTCACATGTCTACAATAATCTAGGGTATGCCTATCGCCGTTCTTGGGAGCAAGGCTTTCTATCTTTGAAGCTTTGGTATTATGGTTCATGATGTATCATGATATAGATTTACACTGGTGTGCAAGTGCCGTCTGACATGCGGGAGCAAAAATCTCCTGATATACCCTTATCCTTGTACCCGTACTATATGTGTGTGCTTACCATTGCATCATTGTCATATGTAGCATAAAGAAACTTCTCTCTTTTTCGTGCTGCTTCGGCCACTCAAAATCTCTCAACTGACTGACGGTTAGATTTGGTCCGTTATCACGGTTTTACTCTCATACGATGGGTTCCCAAGGCCCCAGTGTACGCTTTCGCAAGCTTCAAAGTTTCGAGACTGATTATGCACCCACCACAATCACTCAATATGAATCAGAGCGTAGCGGTATGCAGGTTATCGTGGCCGATCGGAAGGGCCCAAAGGTCAACGGATATTTTACCTTGGCCACTGAGATTTTCGACGATTCTGGTGCGCCACATACGCTAGAGCATCTTGTCTTTATGGGCTCCAAGAGCTATCAGTACAAAGGACTGCTAGACAAGCTGGCCTCGAGAGCATATGGAGGTACAAACGCATGGACTGCTACCGATCACACCGCCTATACCCTCGAGACGGCTGGGTGGGATGGCTTCGCGCAGACACTGCCCGTGTATCTTGAGCATTTGGTCGTCCCCACCATCACAGACGCTGCATGTTCAACTGAGGTACATCACTTTGATGGAGAAGGTAATGATGCTGGTGTTGTATACTCCGAGATGCAAGCCGTGCAGAACCAAGGTTCTGAGCTTATGGACATCAAGGCTCGACGGTTACTCTATCCGGAAAATGTCGGATTTCGATATGAGACTGGGGGGATGATGGATGCGCTCCGCGTTCTGACACCAGAAAAGATAAGGGACTTTCACCGGACGATGTATCAACCGAGAAATATGTGTGTCATTATCATTGGCGAGGTAGATCACGATCACCTTCTCCAGATACTTGACTCATTCGAGGAAAGTGTGAAAGACGACATCCCGCCCCTCGGTGCCCCTTTCCGTCGCCCATGGATAGAATCTGCCCAACCACCCCCTCTCAAGGAAACAACCATCGAGACAGTCGAGTTTCCGGAAGAGGACGAGTCAGTCGGAGATGTATTGATAGGGTTCTTCGGACCCAACTGTACGAACGTCACCGAAACGACCGCTCTTAACGTCCTTCTAACCTACCTGTGTGGCTCTTCGGTTGCCGTTTTGGAAAACGTGATGGTGGAGAAAGAAGAGCTCGCAAGTTCGATATCATATTGGTGGGATGCACGTCCGAACTCGGTGATCTGGTTCCAGCCCACAGGTGTATCTACCGAGAAGCTTCAGTTTGTGGAGCAGCGACTTATCTCGCTCCTGAAAGAGGTAGCCTCGAAGCCTCTGGATTTGAAATACATAAACGAGTGCATTCAACGAGAAAAGCGGCAAGTCAAGGCACAGGCAGAAGAGTCCGAATCCTTCTATGCGAACAACATCATCACAGATTACCTTTTTGGCGCTAGAGACGGCTCAACATTGAAAGATTTGGCGAGTCTGGGCGAGTACGAACGTCTCGAGTCCTGGACCGATGATCAGTGGCGAGACTTCTTGCGTCAATGGATATCCGATGCTCACCACGTATCTATCCTGGGCAAACCTTCCCTAGAGTTGGCTAACAAACAAAAAGCTGACGAGACTGCTCGGGTTGAAAAGAGAAAGAAGGATTTAGGACCAGACGGGTTGGAGGAACTGAAGCAGAAATTGGAAGTGGCTAAGAAGCAAAACGAAGTTGAGATTCCAGACTCCGTGCTCGAAAAGTGGCAAGTGCCTTCAACTGAGTCTATACACTTCATAGAATCACAGACTGCACGTTCAGGGCTCGCTAGGAAACTAGGTGTTCGCGAGAACTCTGCCCAGAAGCAGGTCGATCAAGCCTTGAAGGGAGCGCCACTATTCCTTCAATTCGAGGACGTCCCTACGAACTTCGTTCACATTTCCGTACATGTTGGTACGAGTAAGGTACCTAAGAACTACAAGCCACTTCTGAGCCTTTTCAACGACAACTTCTTCAACACGCCTATTGTTCGAGACGGCAAACGTGTGGATTTCGAGGAAGTCGTCATGGACCTCGAGAAAGAGACCATTAGCTACAGCTTGGACTCTGGAACAAGAGTCGGTGACTCCGAGAGCTTCTTGATCCGCATGCAGGTCGAGGCAGATAAATATGCCACCGCAGTCGAATGGATACGGACTATGATGTTCGATAGCATTTTCGATGTGACCCGCTTGAAGGCCGCCGTCTCAAAGCAACTGGCTGATATACCCGAGTCGAAACGCGACGGCAGGGTAATGTCGAACGAAGTCGAAATTGCCCTACACAATGAACCATCATCTTTGCTTGCGGCAAAGAGAACTCTAGTCAAGGCTACCTACATGAAGCGACTCAAGAAGATACTGCAGAACGACCCAGATACTGCGATAGCGTGGTTTGAGGAAATCCGGAAGACACTGTTCAATTCGGACAACATTCGTGTCCTTGTCACAGCGGACGTCTCCCGATCCAAGATCTCAGAGCCAGTCAAGACTTGGGACATACTCGCCAACTCTCTCGCTACAACTCCCACCGATATACAGCCCATCGTTAAGCCATACACTCTTCTCAATGCCGAGGGTCGAAACCCTGGCTCCATAGGCGCGACTATCATCCCTATGACCACCATTGACAGCTCGTATTCTGTGAGCTCGGGCAAAGGTCTGTCATCATTCACCGATCCTGCTGTGCCGGCCTTGCTCGTGGCGGTACAGTACCTAGAGACTGTGGAGGGCACATTATGGACTGCTGTCCGCGGTAACGGGCTCGCCTATGGTGTCTATTTCGCCAAGGAATTGGATGGCGGCTATTTACACTTCAAGGTCTACCGCTCTCCCTCTGCTTCGAAAGCCATTGTCGCAGCGCGTGACGCCATCGCAGCACTGGTCAACGGGACTGTCGCGTTCGAGAAGCCGATGATCGAGGGCGCCATTAGCCAGCTTGTCATGGGACTAGCTGACGAGCAGGCTACGATGTCGACTGCCGCTATGCAAAACTACGTCGTTGGTGTCGTCCGAGGTCTCGAACCCGACTATAGCCAGCAAATGCTCGCCAAGGTCCGCGCTGTTACAGTTGATGATATCAAGGAGGCGATGAAGACTTGGCTTCTCCCAATATTCGAACCGGGTACAAGCAATATTGTTGTGTGCTGTGCACATGTCATGGTCGAGGTACATCTTCCCTCTCTTCCGATTGCTGACAAATAAAGAACATGTAATGCTAACATCACCTTATAGAAATTGGAGAAGGAATTGCAGGAGATGGGCTACAAAACCCAGACCAAGCAGCTGTCAGATTACTACGACGATTATGGGTTGGAGTCTCCCGACGGAGAGGGCGATGAGCATGATGACGAAGACGAGGAGATGGGATCCGACGCGTCTGGATCGGAATCGGGAGATTCGGATGAATCTGACGATTGAACAGCATCCCTAGTGTTGTTTGATAATCTTCGAAGCTCTCACGCACGCACATTGCACAAGAGATAAGGATTTGCAGCCTGTAAAGAGTAAAATGGTGCGTTTAGATCGCTGATATGCTTGCTGTATATAGAATCCGTATCTTTCGTGTTAGTAATTTTGGAATTGCTTGATGTTTGCTGCTTTCTGAATTAAGATTTCCCGAGCTTTGTGAAAGAATGAGCTCATTACGAATATAGGCGCGACAGATACTTCCAGTCATGTGTTTAGCCTTTGACCGAGCGGTTGGCCGAGAAGAGCGCACAATACCATCCATTGCTGCTCTGATCATCACAACCCTTCGACGTAGGTCTTCAGATCGGCAGCCTGGACCTCAAACTGCGTCTGCAGTTTACTCCTCAGCAAAGCGATTCCCGGCGTGAGTATGCCCGCATAATACGTCTCCCAGCTCAAGTACCACGACGTTCCATCACCCTCGTCCACCACAACAATGGGATGTTCGGCCCTCGCGCCAACACCAGCTAGCTTGTCATCGTACCGCCACGCAGAGAGAGTGTACGGCTTCCCATCCTCGCCCACCCCTTCGTAACCCGACGCAGTCAAGATCTCATCGCTGGTGGTGTTTATCCCCGCGACCAGGCCGGCCGTGGTAAAGGTCATGGGCATGCCCACGTACGGCGTCTCGGTCACGTTCGAAGGCAGAGAGACGGCCACGACGAACGAGTTCCAGCGGCCGTAGGACGCGAAGTCGAGAACGGCGTCTTGGACGACGGAGGCGGGCGCGGCGATCTTGAGGGACGAACACACGGTGAAGACGCCGCCTTTGTCGCCGTACGTGGGCGTCGCCAGCGTTGCGAGCTTGGATGATGGACAGGCGAGGCTGGAGTAGTCGTAGGGGTAGTTTATTGAGCCGCCCGATGATGCGACATCGCCTTGTGGGATGGCGGCTGAGAGGACGGGGGTAGCTGATAGGGCGAGCATGAGTTGCGATACCGCGAGGAGTGAGGTCCTCGGGCAGTTTTGAGAGGTCATCTTCGTGGCCTTGTCGTATCTACGCCTTATGTGTCAAGTTGCCTTGTGTTGAAGAAGACTTTCCAGGCGGGATTGCAGAGGTTCTGAGATGCTAGCTACCTGTGCTCCAACGTCCATTCACGAGATGACGAAGTCAAGAGGTTGAAGCTGAATTGGCCTGGCTCAGCTGAGCTTTTGACTCCCAGACGTGCTCGCTCGGGACAGCATCCCGTCGCAAAGCCGCCATCTTGGGTCACTTGGTCGCCGTACTTGCCTGGGTGGATGTGCGGCGTTGCGCGCATGGGTCCAGCTGGTACTATTTCGAGCCACCGCACAGTGGGAAATCTTGGGCCGGCGAGGCCGGGAGGCCTGGAACCCAATCACCAGCGATTATCGAATGCAAGATCCATCTTTTTGATATTATCGACTGCTTCGATATCAAGGATGACTGGGGTGTCACGGATGAGAAGTTCTGCCCTGTAATTCGGGCGAGATGGCAGCTCGAAGCAGGAAACTGCATGCTTTCTCGGTTGTCACGTTCTCGCGCATAAGGAGCTGCGTGCGCCGTGAGCCAACCAGGTTGGGACACGCTGGGATAGCTGCCAACTATTTTCGCAGCTGGGAAGGAGAACTGATGGTTTGTTCATTTCTGCAATATTAGTCAATAACCTTCACTGACTTCCTGGCTTTGAACAAGTCAATGCGCGGTGTGATCAGGGTTGATGCCTGCGTTAAGGAGAAGGAATGGGGCAGGTGTTGTTGAGGTGACCTGCCCAGGTGCCAAGGTGGGTTGGGGTTAGTACGCGGTACCTAGGTACCTAGAGATATGCAATAAACGGTTGCGGCCAGCTGGCAGTCCCTGACTCCCCCCGGTGTGCCTCTCAGCTGAAAGCGCATACTCAGGCTTGTAGTATTTTATCGCAACAATGTCACTCGTCGTAAAATCGAGATCCTCTTGACCGTAACTTAGACGGACATATCTTAGCGACAGCAATTAAGCGATGACCATCCATCCAGCCCTTGAGTGCAATCATGGTTGCATATTTGTAAATAGGGTCGTCGTAAATAGGGGGCGTTTAAACTATTACTTTTCGATTGTTTTCTTGGCGATGCAAACGAAATAAGGTATACCTAAATTATTCCGAGTCATAGCACTGGTTCACATCCCCCTGGTACTGTAGCGGGTGTGTTATAAGCCTCGTGCGTGTGCGGGCTCTAGCAAGTGGTTTTATATCTGTCGCAGGTATCTGAAAAGGTACGTTGTGTGTCATAATATGCAAATAAGACTTATGGTTGAGAATAACTAACGTAAGAAATACGGAACGAGCCTTTCAAATGCCTCGGAACTCAAGTCTTCCTCATACGAAAGGGTTGTAATACTCCTCCTCAGCCTCTCAGCCTCTTATCGCACTTCGTCTGCTTCATATGCACGAGTAAAGTCCGGCTTGTGGGATATGCAATCACATACTCCATCCTGCACATGATTGAATTGATGCCTTCCAGTCCCCCAACAACTTTTCGGTCCTCGGATTCCGCTGCAGCAGCTTGGACCTGCCAACCTCGTCAAGATTATCGTAGACCAAAAGTCAGGTTTCATCTGTACAACTCGGTATTAGCAAGTTCGAAGTTAAAATTATAGGTGCCGCAAGACTACCTACTTGTTACCTCGAGTCACTCTAGTAAGATACGGCAGTTCAACGCGCTTTCTGTCACACGGGTCACTTCCGGGCCGCTCAAATAGGAAGCCTACGCGCCCTAAATATATAGACGATTGGATCAGAGCTATGGATCTAGAAGGTCATGAGGACCTCCGTATGCAGGCGACAGCCAACAGGCATAAGTTAGGCGCTGCCGCAGACCCGAGGGAGGTCCGAAGCCGGCCTCGAGGGCTGCCAGAAGGAGCATAAATAGAAGGGATTCCTCCAGCCTGGAGTAGAGGCTTTAGGAGGACATGGACCCTTTTGTGCCCTAGAGAATTATTAGCTAAATTGAAGCCTATTCCAAGCCCTAGAAATCTAGCCCTTGTTACACTTTCACCTTGTGACTCGGCTCCGGGTAATCTGAGGTTGACAACGTGTTTAGATAATGCTTCCTAGATCTTAATAGGGGTGTCTACTTCATTCCATAGAATGATATTGTAGTGAACGTCCCGGTACTTGCAGTATCGCATTGCCAACTGAGTATTCCCAATACCTACCAAGCCGTGGACTGTATTATGTACTACATGTAGGTACTTAACAATAGCTACCCAAGTACAGCTTGCCTAGGTGTGTTCGTTATTTTCTCTAGATACCACAGTATTGATTAGATCAAGCCTTATTACTACCATTTCTCTAGACCCCCCTGGCGCCCTAAGGTACCTGGTAGGTACATGTAGTAGTGGACCCCTAATAGTCAGCCCTGAGGTGCTCAGGCTTCTTACTTAAGTAGTATGCAAGGGAGGATGCTTTTCACCTTTGTGTGTGCAAGTCGCCCTTGTCGCGTTGGACATCCGCTGCCAGCGATAGATGCGCCATGGCCTTGAGCTGCTGTTTCCCACAAAGTCGCCAACACAAAGCCCGCAACGCCATGACGTACTTCGAGATCGACCTCGTAACCTTCCGTCGAGCGTCTGGCGAGAAGCCTATCTTCGACTCTCGTACTTCGCTCGAGTCTGATGACAGCGAAATAGCCAAACATGCCGTGCGCGTTTCGACCGTTGTCGAGATGGCGCAAGTCTCATACCTCTGCGAGGAAACCCCCTTTGTGAGAGAATCCGCGCGTTGCGCCAGCAGACAGCATGCCTAACTCCCCAGCAGCACTCCTTGAGGCTTTCCAAGTCTTCTGCCATTGAGCCTCTGGCGTCCTTCATCGCCCCTGAGGGTTCCCTTACGTCTCAATCTTTGCGCAACCTCATCGAGCACGACTTACGGCATGACGACGTCTTATGCTCCTCCTTTATGACTTCTATTGCACTGATAACTCCCGAGACATCCTTGGACCCCGACACGCTTGAAGTATTGGCTTCGTTTGGTTGCAAGCGGCTGTTTCTTACCAACGGCAACCTTGGCAACGGGCCTTTCTTCTACTCCTGCAATGGAATCTTCCGGGCTTTCAGGCTGTATCCTGACACCCACGATGCCTTCGTAACAAGTGTGATTCCCAGCCCGTCCGATAAGAACAGGTACTTCCGGTGCCATCCTGATCCCCGTGTCCCCTGAACAAACCTAAATTGTGCAATAGATACCAGTGCGTCAGCGCATTGGCATATGGTCAACGCATCCGCTGTGTTGCCGTGCCCTCTCGCCTCTACTTCAAGTGAACGGAAGAGCTGCCTCTCGCCGGGCTTCGACTTTCCGTCAAGGATGTATTTCACTTGAAGGGTGTGGTGACAACCAACGGAAATCGCGCCTACGAGACCCTGTATGGCGAACAGCATGTTAGCTCGGCCGCCGTTCAGGCAGCCATCGACAAAGGAGCAATCATTGTCGGTAAGGCGACAACCGTAGAGTTTGCCGGAGCCCAGGAAGTCGAAGGGGACTGGGCCGACTTCCGCTATCCGAAAAACCCACGAGCAGATGGGTATCTGCGCGCTACGGGAAGTAGTGTTGGGAGCGCCTGTGGCATGGCAGCTTACTCGTGGCTGGATGGGTCCCTGGGAAGTGATTGCGGCGGAAGCATCAGAGACCCTGCCGTCGTGTTTGGTGTGCCCGGCTTTCGAGCCTCCCATGACGGACTACAGGAGCAAGATACATCGGTTCCTTGCCCGTGGGTATTGTTTCAAGCTTTTCTTAACCTGTTGATCAACGAGAGCCCCAAACCGACAGCCCTGCATAGCGGTCCAACGTCCGCTAACTTCCCACCCTTAGGCGTTTCCAGCGGACTGGTTATCTCACCAGAGATATGAAGATGCTTTATGACCTTACGCGTCATGCGATCCGTCTGCCATTTGATGGCCAAGAGGTGAGATCATGTATTGACTGACACGTGATTATGACTAATGTTCTGTTCTAACTTCTGTCCTAGTCGCAGCGGCCGAAGCGAGTCATCACGATAACCGAATATGCCAGCGGAAGAGCCGATGTAGATAGACTGTTTACCAAGACTGCCGAGCAATTAGCCAAGTGGCTCGGCACTGAGCTTGTCAAAGTTTCTCTAGAGGAAGTTTGGGGGCGCACTAAACCAGTCAAAACTGACGAAGGGTTTTTCTCCCATTATGCCAAGGCAAGGGTTAAACTCATAAATAATAAAATCTATCTAACTATTGTTTTTAGACCTTCTTGACTGTATTAAGGAAGGACTACTTCGACAACGGGACCCAATTCCGGGAGGACTATCACCGCAAGTTCAACGCTGCCCCTTTCGTAGCCCAGACGACACGATACATATGGTATGGCCCCTTCTTTGCTACGAGACGTCCTGACTGACGGTTTCTACAGGGAAGGTGGTTCAGCACCTCCCGCCGAGTTTGTTGCAGCCCTGCAGGAAGTAAAGGAACACAATATGTGGTTCTCAAAGAATGTCGTCGACGAAAACACAATCATGGTTATTCCACGATTCAGTCTTGATCGCCGTGACGAGTATTTGCCGTGGGTGTCTTAGGCCCAAAAGCCTTCTTGAATCGGATGCTAATCTTAGAAGTGATCCTTTGAAACGTGAATGGATGGGTTGGGATTCCAACCTGCATGCATCATTCGGAGGCTATCCAAACCTCATGGTCCCCAGTAAGTAACACGGCTCCCAACTATTTCAAGCCAAATGATCATATGTTTCGAAAAAGAATTCGCCACTGATCCGCAAAATGATCGGAAGTCGGCCAACTGCCATTTGCATCCGAGATCTCACAGCGGCAGGAGGTATTTCCGGTTACCCTCGCGATCACCGGGGCTCGGGGTAAGCCAATCATCTTCTTCTGAGATGTGCAAACCTGACGATTGCGTCCCAGGCACTGACTTGTCGATCCTTCGCCTCGTACACGACTTCTTGGCTGAACATGGACCTGCTACGGGCGTGCAGGCTGGCAGGTCCGCCTACCCAGAGAAAATGGCGTTTTGACGAAGGTTCAACCATTCGGTGCACAATAGCTCTCCTCCAACTTACTTTGATATCTTTGTTTATGATCAACAAATTCATCCTCAGATTATGCTATTTCTCCAATTATAAAACCTACTTCTGCTTGCTGTTTATATCTTATTTTAAAACTAGAGCTAGAATGAATGCATCACCTAGGCATGACTGAGTAGATAGGTAACGGGCATACCTCGATATGAGAGCCATGGTGCGCCGGCCGGGGGGTAACACACTGCATATGGGGTCACGGATTTGTAGAACTACTAATTAATGTGAGTCATCAGACACTCTCCAGCAGCATTTATGTGGCGACGCACAGGGCTCTTAGAAGGGCAAGAAATTGAGTCTTAAACAGAGCCACTTATCTAGCGAATTTAGTCTCATCTAATCTTTATCCATTCCTGTAAGTGGCACACTGTAACTTTCGATTCCACACACACACAAACACAGAGAAACTATTAAAGTACAACTATCATGGTCGGAAGTAGATACATGATATTACACTACGGAGCACCATGCATTGCACACCTTGGTCATTGATTGCAGGATGTAGATGAGTGATACGGATTCTAGACACACATATCTTGATGCCACAAGAGCAAGGGCTAGTGATACAGACACATGAATGCTGTAGATAGGACAACGATAGAAATGGACTAAATTCAACCGGGTGCATCAGAAGATTTTCTTCTCTGCCTCGGATAACAAGCAACCGATGGCAATGAAGAAAAGATCAGGAGGCACGGAAAGAAGAAAAGTAATAGAACGAAATGAAGAAGAAGAAGTAAGGAAGGGGGTCAAATAGAAGAAGTAGGCAAGGAAGCGCGGGATGAAGAGAAGGAGAAAGGGCGATAAATGGGGAGCGGGCGGCCTTTTATACCTATTAGTATACTGCTAATTAGCCCACCCAGGTTCCTAAGTCCTTTTGCTCTCGTAATGGTACGCAATCAACCTCATCGAGGTCTACGGTTGGAATGATCTGAGATCAAACAAGGCCCGGCTGTGCCTTGATAACGTACTACAGAGCAAGGACACATCATGGATGCCATTTGTGTGAAGGCTTGTGTACACGTATTTGTACACGTGTAAACGCGTGCAACATGTTATTGTTTCTTATATATCATAACATACACGAGAGAAAGATATTGCTAGGCCAACGAAGTACGGCACTTTGCCTTGGGGTTCTCAATACGTGCTCGAGTGGCTATGTGTCCCTTTGGTACATAAGGTTTATTCGATTGCGTAAGCTGGTATAAGTTTCATGCCCGACCTGGTCTGAGTTACGCCTGAATTAATTAGCTCGCCTGACTAGGATGAGCGAGGTTCGAATATTAATATATTCGCGTGATTGCATCTGTCAGAAAGAGAGGCAGCAATCATGAAGGTTGTGCTTAATATAGGACTCTAGTAAGGGCATGTAGAGTGAATCAATTAGGTAGGCATAATTATAAGGCACGGACAAACCACACAAGTCTGAGGTATGGACGAGCACGGCCGAGCCCGGATCAACACCGGGGATCATCAAGTAAGGTTTTGGCCATGTCTGATCATGGAAAGGGGGAATTATAGGTAAGAATAGACTTGGTCGAGATCGTGTAGACTGAATAGAATGAAGATAGCAGTAAGCACGAAGGGCAAGCCCACCAGTAGAACAAGCATTCAAGGGTGTGGATTCAGGATCCAATCGTGTATTTACGCGTCTAAACCATCGAACTCTATGAGCTTTGCCACCATTTTGATAACCTCGTTGTCCCGGACGTCTATATGTGGATTGTTGACCTTCACTGCAATGACGTTGTCCACCATGCCCCTGAGCCTCGATACCAAAACGCCGATCCGCGCCCAGCCGCGCAACCTACAAATGACATAGTTAGCATAGCGCCATACCTGGGAGAAGAGGGGAGACATACCGAAGCCATCCATCAACAAGTAGACCCCTACCCAATGTATCCAACTCTATAGCACCAGAGAAGAGTAGTAGTGTAAATGCATTAAAAGCTGAATGGGGGGATAAAGTCATGTTAGCAAAGCCTGAACTAAACCGGGGCTTATGGTTGAGATAGGAAACACATACGCGTTAGGTCACGAATAAATATCTTGCTTGTAGAGATCATTGTAAAGTATGACATGAAAGCCGCGTTCCCTGTGAAGCCCTGGCTGCCGAATAGTGCACTGCTCGGATGGATGAATACGCGACCGTTCTCGTGGGTGAAGTACTTGATGGTGCGAGCTTCCGGGTCTAGCTCCACAGCACCAGAGACGGACGCTGCAAATTTCTTGTCTGGAAATTGGATACGCGCAATCTGAGGTGTGAAGGCCGAGGCTGTGAGTGCACGGAGGAGAGGCATGGGAACTGAATCAGTCTGGGCAGATCGAGCCTCGGCGGCGGTGACGATGCCAATTTCTGTAAGCGCGGAGTAATACTGTGTCCGCGTGGATGAGATATCCGATAGTGTCTGATACGAAAGGAAATTGTCGTCGCAGTAGTTCCGCAACTGTCGTTGCTGCATGCCCTGATCCACCATGCTATGCCATTGCTGGAACGCCCGTAGATCTGTGAGCAAATCGCCGTCTCCTCGGGCAAAACGCATGCGCGCTTCTCGGGCCGCATCGCGTTTCTCAGGTGGCGAAAAGAATGGACTCTTCGTGCTCAGTATTGCGGCGATCGTGATGGTCTCATCAAGACAGCCGAATATCGCGCCGTATACCATGAGCTTGCCACAGCGGAGATCGGCTGGGATCATGGCGAGTTGTTGCCCTAGTGCTGTCAGCTCATCGCCGTCCAGTGCGCCCATTCGCTGCAGCATCTTGATGGCATTTTCTACTGCCGTGTCAGCTGGCGGTGTGGGCGTTCGGCCTAGGAAGTGACCAATATCTTTTGTGCCCATAGCCCTAACAGATAGGCAAAGTTGCTCGAGAGGCACACGACGGATCTCGGGCTCTGGGCGTTCCGCCATCTTCTCCTCGAGACTTTGAGTGTAGAGCTTATAGCATATACCGGCTTGTACACGACCAGCACGACCTCTTCGCTGTTTGCACGCGGCCCGTGATGCCCAAGTTTCCTCGAGCTTGCGCATATTGTTCTGCGGGTCAAAACTCGTTTCTTTCACCCTGCCGACATCAATCACAGCGACGATGTCGTCGATTGTGATAGAGGTTTCAGCAACATTAGTCGCAACGACTATTTTCCGCTTCCCATGGGGTGGGCTTGCGAATACTCGTCGCTGCTCCCGTGTATCTAGAGATGCATGAAGAGGTAAGACGTGGAGCGACGACACAGCCTTCAACTGGTTGACAGTCCGCGTAATCTCGGCAACACCAGGGAGGAATATAAGTATGCCGCCCTTCTCGTTGTTTAACTGCATCTCTTCGTCAATGGCTTTGGTCGTCTCAACTAATAGATTGTAGTTGATACGCGAGCCCAGTTTCTGTATGATCTTATTGATCGGGTCTTGGCTATTCTTAGCGCTATCACCAAGAAGTCCGCTATCTCTATCGTCGCGATCACGGTATCGGTCGTTTTCGAGGGTGAAGTTCGTCATCTTGATGATATCGTCGAGGTAGTAGTCTGTTACAGGGAATGTCCGGCCAGCAATCTCAACAAGCCCAACTCGAAGTCCCTCGGAAGCGAAGTAGCCTTTGAAAGCGGCGGCATCGAGCGTAGCACTCATGAGTATTAGCTTGAGATCCTTCCTCCGTTTCAGTACATCTCGGATGATGCTCAATAGGAAGTCTGTGTCGAGACTGCGCTCGTGGACTTCGTCGATTACGATGTGGCTAACGTCGGCCAATGACGCCTCAACGTCTTGTAGTCGTCCCCCTGAAGTTTGTAAACGTCGTAACAATACACCAGTCGTCACGAATGTGATTTTCGTCTGGGGGCTCGTCTTGTTCTCTCCACGGATAGTGTAACCTACTTCTCTACCCAATTGGGAACATCGTTCCTCACTGACTCTGTCTGCGAGGCCAAGGGCAGAAATACGGCGGGGCTGTGTGCATATTATGTTGGTGGCATTGCCAAGCCCTTTACTGTACAGGTCGTCGAGTATAAATTGAACGGATTGAGTCGACTTTCCGGAACCTGTTTCTCCAGCAATAATTGTGACCTGAGACTGCAGAACAGTATCAACTACTTGAGATCTGACCTGCCAAGCAGGCAGCTTCTGACGTTGAGATACCATCCTCTTCAAGTCAGAGTTCTCCTGGCGTCTCTGCCATTCGGCTTTGCTGTGATTGTCGACACCGCTAGGTAAAGGTTTAGGGTGCCGAGATTGGCGTTGTTTCCCTGTATGTGTATTGCGCACCTCCGCGGCTGCAGACGCTACACCTGATATATCACGGAGTTTGCCGGGCTTCTCGATAATTTGATTGATGTTCTGCTGCATCCAGTCGATAGCGAAGTAAAGCTTCATAGGTTCCTCACTCAAGTTTTCAACAAGATACTCCAGGGTTTTCTTCACCACACTAAGCTTGATGTAAGAAGGAAGATCCGAAACCAGGGTTACAATGACCTCAGACGGGTATCGAGAAGGCCTGCGAAACCGGGCAAATGATTCGATGTTCTTCTTGGGCCCATTCTTGACAGACTCGATACGAATTTGGCAGACCTCGTCCGAAACTCGCTTGAAGTTGTCACCAAATACCGAGCCCAGGCTTTCCATCTCGTCAGCCCAGCATTCTTCAGGGGTCCCGAAGAACATAGGCTCTTCGGGGTTTTTCTTGGGTAGCGTTGATGCATTACCACTGGATAGCAGAAACTCCTGCAATGCCTCAGCTGTCCGCCCTTCATCTTGACTGTGTACCTCGTAGAGCTTCTTGCATAGCTCTGCAGCGTATCCAGTCTCCGAAAGTCGCTTGATGGCAGCTTCGCGTTTTATGTCCGAAAGGGCAGCAACCGAGACGCCGGCGGCATAGCTTTCGGGCAGGGCCCATCTGGGCAGGTCATCCTCGGGAACATGTACCAACAGCCACTCGAGGGTTTCCTCTCGGTCCTTGCATTCGTCTACGGCTTCTTCCACATGACTCTGGCGGAATCCGGAACTGGTTAGCTCCTTCACTATGGCCGCCTTTTGGGGTGCTGGGATCTGGACACCGTGGAGATTCCAGATGACTTCTCTTCGAACTAAATCCTCGAGTTGCGACCGCGTCTTTCGGCCCATTTCGATCTTGGGAACGGTGGTCCACCCTTTCATTGGGTTCCCGCCGCCATGAGAGCCCGAGGATGACGCTGCGTTACTCCGTAGAACAAGGCCGGCCGCACCAGGCATATTCTTCGCCTTCGCTTCAACGGCTTCTCTCTCCTTTCTCTTCTTCTCAGCGGCAGCTTTGTCATCCTCGCGCTTCCTCAAGGCGGCAAATGGATCAGCATCGTACATCCATTCGTTTTTGTTCTTGATGTCTTCCTTTTTGAGAACCTCAAGCTCCTTCCACAGTGTCCTGTAATCTGGTGGGAGTGTGGTATGAATGTTCTTCATGCTACAAACGCGGAATAATGCATATGTAGCGGCAGCATGTTTGGCTTCCAATGCATTGTCCCTGGTTACCAAGTGCTTATGGTCTGGGTGTATCTTGAATGGTGGGACCTTGACCAGCTCATGAGTCTTGGGATTCTTGGCACTTAGCTGAACAAAGTACGAGAAGCCTTGCGAACCTTTGATCTGGACAGAGTAATCATATTAACTATCTATGCATATAAGCGAATGTCTCGATGGCAGCATCGCTTACGGGCTGGTAATCAGGCCTGTCCCATTTCTGCCTTTGGCAATGTTCCGAGAGGAGATTGACAGGCAGCTTTCCGGTCCAGCTAGAGCCTCCGATGATCTGCTTCACGGTTGGCTTTGGGGGCCCCATGGGCATCTCCTCGTTATCCGCCGGCTTCCCAGCCGACGAGGACTGGCCCGTCTTCTTCGGTTTCACATCCTTGGTCGAGTTGGTGAAGACTATGAAGTCATCCTCGGCAGCGGGCTTGCTACTCGATTTCGCAGGCTTCTTGGAGGAAGCTGTTGAGGCCTGCGGCGGAGGCGCCGTGGCCTTTCCCTTCCCTTTTTTGACCATGTTGAGGAGCCATGAGTTCGCAGATTGATTTTGTGAAGGCGTCCAGCACGGTGATCGGAATTACGAAGGCGTGGATTCTGGAATTGAACTGAAAGTGGAAAGCGGGAAAAGTGGCGCATGGGGAAAAATTGACCGCATATTGACGTACAGTGCGATTTGCTCGCACTTGTCATTCACTGTCAGCAATTACACAGTATGGCCAGCTTACATGTGCCTGCCTGTAAGCTGCAGGCCTGGAACCTTAATGCCTTGGGCAGGTCAGGTCCCTCCCTGTAAAGCCCCAGAATAGCGCCCCCCACTCCAGGGTCCATACAAGGCGGGCCAGGCATGCGGCTAACAACACGATGGCTTGGACGACCAGCAGACTGTTAACTAATCATAAAAGTACCTATTCTCTCCTGATGAAACTTATTGCGCTTTTACATGTTCCCCTAACTTTGCTGATGTGATTCTTATAAGTCACCGTCATCTCCGCATGCTGGGCTCTGTCTGGGGTAGGGTGCTCTTCTTTCACTTGAAACTTCCGCGAAAAGCCGGCAAGCCAAGCAAGCTTCACATTCACAGTATCACCACAGGAACCATGTCGATTACGGATTCAGACCCGGAAGATGCTATCACCAAGGAAGAGATCGCCGGGACTGCGCCAGCGCCCCGGCCGGGCTCTGCGGGAGTCACCACATCGAAAAAGCGCAACGCATGTAAGTAGCCGACAACACGGAATCACGAGACACGGATCTATTCGGTTTCCTGCGTTGCTCACTTGCCATGGCGGCGCAGGATGACATGATTCTAACGGCACTCTCAAGTCGCAGAACTCATGGGGGTTAAGCCTGAGAAAGTCTCAGGGCCCCCAACTCTAGCCTCAACACGGGGGGGCCCGTCAATACATAGAACCTTCCGTGACAACTTGGGATTCTACACAGCGGCCCCGGAGAATTTCCCCCAGAGCGGAGAGGACCGGCGCATCATATACTACAACGATGATTTCGTCGCCATCTACGACTTGTATCCGAAGTCGACGGTGCACACGCTGCTACTGCCGCGCTCGCCCCGGAGTCGTCTGCACCCGTTCGACGCCTTTGAGGACCCCGAATTCCTCGCCTCGGTGCAGGCCGAAACGGGGAAACTCAAGCGCCTCGTGGCGAAGGAGCTGCAGCGACGGTACGGGCGATTCAGCGCCCAGGAGAAGCAGCGCGAGGCTGTGCTGGATGGAGATGTGGAGCTGGAGGACGGCGCGCCTCTGCCAGAAGGTCGCGATTGGGAGAAGGAACTGCTCGTTGGCATACATGCGCACCCGTCCATGAACGATTTGCACGTACACGTGCTATCGCGCGACATGGTCTCTGAGTGTATGAAACACCGCAGGCACTACGAGTCCTTCAACACCCCGTTCCTGGTCGACGTCGCCGACTTCCCGTTGGCAGCAGATGACCCTCGACGACATCCCGGACGCGCCGGCTACCTGAACAAGGATCTGCGGTGCTGGCGGTGTGGCAAGAATTTCGGGAACCAGTTCAAGAAGCTCAAGGACCATCTCTCCACGGAATTTGAGATGTGGAAGAAGGAATGAAACTATGAGTCAAGGATAGATAGAGCTCCTATCACTGACCAAGAAGAGCGTGACTCGGACCTCCATGTGCCTATCGCAGGATCCAGGGTCACCACGCTGCAAGGGAAGGCGTTGTTTTTAAGCGGGCGTATTGATCCTATTCATGTCCAAGGTACGGACTATGGGTCGAGAACAGTTCATCCGCCTGGGGATAGAGAAATACTAGACTACCCCTGACTGGGGAATGGGTTATGGCGACAAGATCGGACTATCCATAGAGTACGAAATGCTAAACACGTTGGATGAAAAAGGGTTGATCATAGAAAACGGCTAGAGGGGGCTTTGCCAACCTCTGATTCTCATCGAGAGGCATGTTAGGGGCTACGTAGCACATACTCGTAGCTTCTGGTCTACAATCAGGTGTGCTTCCAGAAGAGCCTAGAGTAGCAAGGCAGATTGTGAGCAGCAAAATGCTCTAAATGAGGCGCACCGACGTCCAGGTTAGATTCGTATCGTCGAAAAATCTCGGCTCGTCCGAATCGAGATAGTAGTGCGAGTTCAGAGCTACAGACCCTACGCGCCGTGCCGAGCCGTCCTCCAGCCACTCGATGACGAGAATAAACCTTCGGTGCGAGTACCCAGCGTTGCCATCGTAATCGCCCAGGAGGAGGCAACACCATCGATCATCCTGGAGCTTCTCGAGGAATTCAAGAGGGTCGCACTCGGGCGGCCGGCATCGATCCCACAGGCCGTGGCTGCCTACCTTCCAGTTAACCCAATCGTGGGGATCCAGCTGCTCGCTTATCGTGGTTGAATCCTCTTCTCCGTTAGAACTCCTAGGTGAGTATGAATCAGCTGCAGGGAGGTGATTTCCCGGCTCTTCGTGACCCTCGTCTGTCCTACTTTCGTGACTTGGGCGTGCGTCATCAAGGGCATCAGTTCCATTCTCTTGGCCTTCTGGGTCATCTCTGGCACTGCTACTGCTGCAGACGCTGCTTCTCTTATTGAAATCACTGGCGCCAGCTTCATCAGAATCCTCGGAGCTGCTTTCCTCCAACGCGTTTGATTCGAACGCATCTTTCATAGCAAACAACGACGACGGCACCACCTTCGCCTCAAAGCGGAGAGCCAAGCTCGACTCGCTCATCGTAGTGTTAGACGGATCAAAGGCACGCAGGTACTCCTCAAAGGACGTCACTTGCCCATCCTCCTCTTCGATCTGAATCTGCCTCATCTTCGGGATGAAATCCCTTCCTCCGCCCGTCAGCTTGCCCGTCGTCCAATGAACCTCCCCGGCCCAGCCCGCCCACGTCCACGAAGGGAACCGGGCCCTCCGCCGCGGCGCAGCCTCCCCGCGGTGGGACCAGCACAGCGAGTAGATGGTGTAGCTGTCTTCACTCTCAGGCTCGAGTAGGGACGGCACGTACGGTATCCCCAGCATATGCGAGACCTTGGGCTCCGAGACCCGGAGATGATGCGAGATGCCGGCAAAGGCAGTCAAGGAGTCGCTGTCGAACGTCAGGTTCCGCCTCGTGTACTCGCGGGCGACGACGAAGAACTGATCGAAAATGGCCGTCGCCTGCGGCAAGGTGTTATGGTATTCCATTCGCAGTCGCGCATGTAGTACAAGATTGCCGTGCAGGGACGCAGAGACCTTTGAGGTCCTTTGTGTACGCAACTCGTCTGGTGTGTTGTTGTTGTTGTCGGTATCGTTGCTGCAGAGTTCCAGACCCCCCAATGCCTCCATGCAACATCCGCCCCCGCACTCGAAGAAGGACTGGTGCTCGGTGAAGACCGGCCGCCGGCGCGAGAGCAGGCCTTCTTGGAACATCCAGCCGCGGCTCCACCATTTCGACCGCTCCGCTTCGTAGATCGGGTCAGGCCCTGTGCTGAGGAGAGTGCACGAGTCTAGCTCGACGATTTGCTGCTTCTTGCGCCGCGGGGCCCCGACGCCGGGAAGCCCGTAGGTATCGTCTTGGCCCGCAGCGGCGACTATGGTGAGATCCGCGCCGTTGTAGATCGCATCCATCCGTTTGAGCTGGCTCTGCTTGTAAGTCTCGTCGCTCTGGTCTATGCAGTAGCGGTCGATCCACAAGTACTTGTAGCCCAGGTCCTTCGTCACTTGGATGGCGTCCTGCACGGTTCTCGGTCTCGATATCTCATCCAAGGGAGCGCTCGACTTCGTGCTCTCGGAGTCAACGTACGACTTGGCGTGTCCCCAAGTATAACTCAATACGACCCAGCGCATTTCCTGTTCCGCTGGCACAATCACGAGGGACTCGCAATCGATGACGTGCATACCGGGGACAATCGCAGCGCCCTCGTTGCATGGAGCGCCATGGGCTCTCCTGCAATGGTCCAGCCATGAGTTGGCTTTCTTCACATCGAAAGTTTCAGAGAGCACTCGCGGGATGTAACATCTCTCTTCGCGTTCCTTGGGCAAACACACGACAAAACCATCTCCCCCTATATGTCTGGAATAGTCTCCGCTTGAGGAGAACCCGCCTTGTCGGATTGTCAGCAAGACATGGCAATCCGGCACCACTTCCGGGCCGTCGGGGACCCAGCGGCAGTTCCGACGGAAAGAGAAGGCCTTCAGTACCCAAGGGTCCTGTGAAGAGGCAAATCGGATGCCAGGGTCAGACCACTCGTCCTCGGTTGGGCACAAGGACGCAGATAACAGACTACACAGTGGGCAGTTGGAGGTAGTTGGCGAACTGTCAAACCGGTTCGCATCTTCGTCTAGAAGGGCATCAGAGGGTTTATCCGAGTTAAGGCTGAACGGGTCGTGTGTATTGTGAATCTCATCTGGTGGAATAGTCAAGACTTTACCGAAATCAATCGCACGGCATGCATCGCAGATGGTCTCCATAACCGCTTCTTGATTGATAGACTAAGGTAGTACTGTAGTACTGGTAGGCTAGGCTAAGACTTCAGCGGGGCCGCAACGAGAGGGCATTCGGATTTGTGCAGTGTGACAACGTTGTGGGGCTTGACGCAGGGATCTACAACGGGCTGCAGATGATTTAGATAGCATCATGTATATGTGTATATGTAGACGCGCTCAGGTCTACGCAGAACTTACTGTTGGTGCGGTGGGCGATGATAGGTCTACTCCGAGAAACATTCATATGAGCTGAGGCGAAATGCACAATGCGAAAGGTGAAGTAGTAATCTGTTATTGCCAGTAAAATAGATGCAATTCCGTGAGAAGCTCAAATAAACGCCGTCATTCCTTCGTGATCAGAGTCGGGTTGTTAAAGAAACCGTGTTGTTTTACAAGCCTAGGGCGTGTTGTAGCAAGCAAGCAAACATTCCACTCCCAAGATAATTAAAAGGCTCGCTACATTGGGAGCCCAGCAATTGTGTGCAATCCTGCTCAGTGGTATCATCACGGTCTCCCGACGCCACTGAACCTCCGAAAGGCAGTTGCTAGACTTGCCAAACCAGGCAGCCTGGCCTTCGCATTGTTGTTCTAATCCTACGTGGGACGCCTCGGTTAGTCTTGTTTGAAGGCCAAAGGGGGGGAAAGCCCATCAGAGTTAGGGGAGCACTACCTCCAGACCAAGGCGCAAATGCTCGTCGCCGCTGCTGGCATCGTCTTCGTCGTCCTTATCTGTCGCGTCTTTGGCAGCGGTATCTACGGACACGTTAGTCAGTGGCAATAGATATAACCAGAAGGCTATGGTGCAAGCATACCCTCATCTTCGCCCTCGCTGGCCTCCTTCTCCTCCTCCTCGGGTTCCTCAGCAGCGTCGCTCTTGCGTGGCTTTCGTCCCTTTGTGGCAGAGCCCTTTGCCTTCTTAGCCGAGGAAGCCTTGGCACCAGCGGCCTTGCTAGGGGTGGTGGTGGCGCTGGCGTCTCTGGCAGGGCGACCACGCGATCTGGTGCCAGCAGGGGCTGTGGGCTTCTTCGCAACAGCTTTCTTCACGCCACCGCCGGTTCCGGGAGGACGGCCACGGGGGCGACCAGTGGGCTCTTTCTTGGGTTGAGCGGAAACGCCGTTCTTGGGAGGTCTGCCGCGGCCACGCTTGACCGGAGGGTCGGCCGCTTCGCCCTTAGTGGGCGTGCCGTTCTCCTTGGTGGCGCGTGCAGGTCTTGTCGGCGCCATTGTTGTGGTGGGTGGTGGGTGGTGATGTGCGAGATGGACGGGAAGAATGGGAGGAAAGTTAAATGGATAAAAATCTGGATTTTTATCTATTATGCAATTGGAGGTGAATTGCGTCCGGGAAAAAATGGAAAAATTGATGCAGGTGGACGCGACGGGTGTATTGGGCGGGAAAATGAAAAATAAAAGAAGAGGTAGGAGGGTGCACAGGAGGGTGGGAGCGAGTTGCCATATGTTTGTTCTATTAGTGGTAGCTCTGGACGCGTCGCTCAACGCGCACACCGTGTCGCCGGGTATCTGCCTAGTACTTAGCGGACGAAATCAGTAATATACACCTTGCGTTGTGGCTCGTATATACGGTCAAGCAATCACTCGGCTCACTCACTCCTGCCTCCTCCTTAGCTATTATCCCATTTAACGCACCTCGCGCACCTACCCAGTCGATACCTCCATCCATTCCCATCCACGCCCCAGGCAGCCAGGTCACAACCTAGCAATCAATTCTAGCCTGTTCACCCCCCCAAAAGCAACCAGGCTAATCGGCAAACAAACTCCTTTTTCACATTAGTCCAACATGTAATCATGTACCCAAGCATGTATACTCGGTCTACAAGGGAATGGTACCTACCCGTGATTGCTGATACGTGTAGCTGACAAGCTGTACGTTACGGTGGCCCATTGCTACATCTCTAAATCTGTGCCATATGCCCCGTATTTTCTTAATTCGCATACACCCTCTCACACCTACGCGACTAACGTATGCTTGCGCAGCTCCTATTTCGCATGCGTGCTTTCTATTTCGTATACGCGTTTTCTATTTCGAATACGTACTTTCTATTTCATATATACGCTTGCTATTTCGCATGTACGCTTTCTATTTCGTATACGTACTATATACGTAGGTACATAGGTATATTTACGCAGAAAAGGGTCTATTTAGGAAAGTGCCTACAGAAGTATAGGCTTGGCGCCACATGTGGGGCTACGTGTGGCGTACCCTAGCTATAGCATAAGCTGTGGGGCGTAGGCTGTGGCGTAGGCTGTGGCACAGTCTAAAGAAGTGGGTCTACATGGGCTATGCGGGTTAGGAACCTCCTACACAGGCACCCTGTAAGCTAGGGCGTAGTGTAGGTCTGTACCTACGCAGACCCCTTGACCCGTATTTACTCGCACCCTGGGGTAGGCGTATCAAAATTCTGGGGCATATGGCACAGATTTAGAGTTTAAGCAATGGGCCACCGTAGTACGTACATGTTCTGCGCCTTTACCCAAGCCTCCAGACTCCTAGTTACCACTCAGGTTGCTCTGTCCAACTTGTCACGACATCATCGACCGCGTCCAAAACTAGGTAATGTAAGCCGAATTAAAGGACCATCACTGGTTTATTCTTTAGCCATCTCGCACGAATCTGTTCCACCACATGTTTCCTTTCCCATCACACTGCTCAAGTGACCTGTGACCTGGCTAGAATCGGCAATTATATGATCATCGCATCGTCCACGCCGGTATTGGACTGAACTAACTAGTAACCTGGTGATAGCTCGTGTGACAAGTTGCTGATGATATGCGCCTCTTTACCGTTTGCCAATCATCATGGCTTGGCCCTTGGGCGCGTTGTACTACCCTCTCTTTGCCGTTGATGCCAGAAATGAATCATTTTCTCGCGATGTTGACCGGTCATGTTAACAATATGGCCATCAGTCGACCGGACACTTGCTTTTGTGTGGAAATGTCGAACACGGACAAGAAGACACATATCGACCGAAGCTTGACTGAGATACTGCCCTTCAATAGCTTGCAGCTCTTCCATGTTGTCCTCGGCCTGCAATCCATCATCTAACTATCTCAAGCCACAGCTAGACTTGTCTAAGTAAAACGCGGGGGTTTGCAGGCGATGTAACCCCTCGAAGGAGGAGGCCGCTGATATCATCGATACTGGAAAAGCGGCCTATACCACTCGAGCGGACTCTTTCTCTACCTACGTTATATAACCTTGCTTGTAGAATAGCAATATTGCAAACTTACATTTCTCATATTCTAACTTACTAGGCAAGCAAGAGAGGGCATATCAAATGGCGCCCGAAACCAAATATACCAATCGCCCCATCCCCAGGATCTCGCTACATGACTTCGAGGCGCGCAAAGACGTCAGTATGTATCTGTATTCCATAGAGTCGTCTGTTCCCGAATTGGTCTACTCCTGAGACACCTGCAAAGTCCCCCATAAGGAGCAATTCCATCACTCCCTCATTTAAGAGGCAATGACTGAATCCAGCGGCCGTTGAAGTCACCGCCTCCCTAGTCTCCGCAGCAGAGGAACATGGTTTCTTCGCCGTAGTCGACCACGGGATCCCCTGGTCTGCCATCAACGCGCAATTCCTGCAAGCCGAGCGCTTCTTCGCCCTGTCCGACGAAGTGAAAGCCACCGTGCCCTTCGCCGCGCGGAACGTAGGCTGGGAGAAGCAGGCGCAGGTCCGTCCCAGCACCGGGCAGCCGGACCAGAAGGAGTCGTACCAGATGCAGTACGGCCCCTCCATGGACGGCGCCTGGCTTTCCGAGGACGCGATCCCCGGGTTCCGCGGGGCGAGCCAGGCCTTCATGCGCCAGGCGCAGGGCGTGTCCGAGAAGCTGATGACGTGTCTGGCGCGCGGGCTGGGGTTCGACGACGACCACTTCGTACGCGCGCACGATGTGGCGGATCCGGACATCCAGACCGTGCTCAGGCTGCTGCACTACTTGCCGCTCGACCCCGAGACGCCGGTGCCGGAGACGTACTACCGCGCGGGCGCGCACACCGACTTCGGCCTCCTGACGCTGCTGTTCCAGAGGCCTGGGGAGAGCGGGCTCGAGATCTGTCCTGGTCGCGAGGTGTTCACGGAATTCGGGCGAGGGGATACTTGGACGAAGGTCGAGCCTGTGGAGGGAGAGATCATCTGTAATATGTACGCCCCAAATTTCAGCTGAACTACTCACCCCACCGTCTGCTCTTTTATCTTGCATTTGCTTGGGTGCCTACCAGGTAATTAAGGTACGTTTTCTGACGGTCTTCTGTTCCCTTTCATAGTGGCGACCTCCTCATGAGCTGGAGCGATGATCGCTTCAAGTCGACCTTCCATCGCGTCAGGACGCCGAGAGACCCTCTGAATGATCACTTTGGCTCCCGATACAGCATCGCGTATTTCAATCAACCCATCAAGAACTGTCGGATTCAGGGTCCACTGAAGAAGTATCCGGCCGTTACTGGCGCCGAGTTCATGGAAGCCGCGTATGCGCGCTTTCATACAGCTTTTCAATCTGGGAAAGCGGCGGACCGAGCGCTTATGAATGCACAACACGCTTCGCAAGCTGCTTCTGCTTCGGCGTAAGATGAACGCGGCAGACAAGAGGCTGTCCCAAGTAATGTACCGGGAAGTATGGGGTCAAAGAAATCAAGGTTGTCACGACCGCGATGGAGGGGTGAGCACGAAATGCGATTGTTGGAAACTGTCGGCTTGCAAAGGTGAGGAATATGACTATATCGATGGTTTAGCTTCATTTTATGATACATGTATGATTTTTGATAATTATACAACATGACCAGATACCTCAGGACGATGTATTGTATAAATCGGCTCTACATCCGTATCAGGTCTCATGAATGCACTCCCACCCAGACTTGTTTTGTTACACCGCGCCAACCTTTTCATGTCCGAATAGTATGCTTTTAGTGTGCGGAGCTCGGGTTTGTTTCATTCCCGACTCCCCTCAGCTCGGCGCTCTAGTTCTTGACCTTGCCGCTTGCGGTGCTCTTCACACGTCGCGCAGTAGGGCGGTTGATGTGGTCGGCAGGAATCCAGCTCTCGTCGTAGCCCTTGTCATTGCCGCTAGCGACGCCTTCGCCACCAGAAAGAGGTTCCTTCTCAAATGTCGGCTTGGGCTTCTTTGCAGATCTGGGCTTCTTGGCCTGAGGGAAGAAGGCTTCGACGTAGGTCTTGTAGACAAAGTAGCAGGTACCGGCAAAGGCGGTGGATAGGAAGAGATATAGGAAGATGCTATAGAGCGATTATTAGCCTTTAATCGCAACAAGGGCATATCAAGGTAACAGACGACACTCACATTTGGGGGTCGAGGAAGCTAGTAGGGGCCTCGACAATGCTGACGACCTCGTCATAGACACCAATAGAGAAGATCTGGTTGGAAGCGCTGGAAACAACACCAATGAGGTGCAGTCGCACGTCCTGGGGCTGCATATCGAGCACGAAAGAGTAGGGCAGCGACTGTTTCTCGCCAGCGGGAATAGTAGCTTGGTACTGGACGGTGGACAGGTTGCGGATCACAGCGGCGTAGGCAGGGACGTCGGGGCTCAGCTCGCCGGGGGTCATGAGCTGGCCGCCGAGGAAGGCGACTTGGATGGGCTGGTCCTCGTTGTTGGTGATGTCGACAACAGCCTTGGTCGGCCGTCCGTTGACAAGCTTGACGCCGAAGATGTCGGCCTCGGGGAAGGTGGCGACGATCTCAGCGTTCAGCTTCACCTCGGGAGATTCGGTGACAGTCTCGTCGTCGGCAACGGGGGGCTAGGCAGACGGAAGTCAGCACGGTCAATGGCCGCTACCAGTGACTGCACATTCAGCATGCGCAAAGCGCATGGGCGCGTGACGCAGATTGTCCAAGGCTGGAGACTTACAACGACATCCTCCTGGGCGAAGACAGACAGAGCGCGCAGCGCGATGGCCGCAAGGACAGAGTAGCGGAGGGCAACCATGTTGACGATCGTCAGACAGGAAGAGAGGGATGAAGGGGGAGAGGAGGAGATGCGGAGAGAGGTCCAATTGAAGGGAAGTACAGCTTCGAAGGCTCTCGAAAGTGTGGCAGTCAGTCAGTGGTTTAATGGGCGACGGGTGGTGATCTGGTCACAATTGAGAGTGGTCGATAGCTCGACATCGGGCATGCGCTAGGCCAGACAAGGCTAAGTCCTTCACGCTGTAGGGTACGCGTAACGCAATTAGGTAGGGGAGCTCTCCATAAATACCTAGGTACATAATGTGGCTCGAGCTTCATGCGTGTCTTGGATCATGTGGCAGTGCCGGTGTTTTGCATTTACCTCATGTATGCAAGTACAGGATAGATAGCATCCTCACATGCAGGTACCTAAATCCGAGGCAGTTACATCATTGCCTACCCCCGGGTTTGCAACGCCAATTGGGCAATACCTATGGCCGCCATCTGGAAGGGAGGGCCCCATACTGGACATCACCCTGGAGGTGCTTCGATATCTCTTACTTACCAGATAGATACCTAGGTATACAGCATGTCACCACCCAAGATTCTTGTTTCTGAGGATGTTGAACCACTTTACCTCTAATAAGAGTATTGACAACATTATTATGAACATGGCTCTACCTACATAATCCCTCTCTTGTCTTAAGCGTAGCAGCCTAAGTTGGGTTAGGGCCATCTTGTCGACTCGAAAAAGCCGAATCAACACCTCATTTCCGTCTATATACTCCGATCCCTTCAGTTGTCATTGATTGCTTCCTCGTTGGTGTCCAGGTCAACTTCCACAGGAGAAATGTCCTCTTCCTTTTGTGGAAGAATTATTGGCAACGTCACATAGTTCTCCAAACCCTCATCGAAGTGAACATGGTTCCATCCTGAGAACTTGCATCTAGACCTATGGGCTCAGCATGTTAGCTTCGAATCAAGATCACTGTTGACTGAGAGAGGACTTGCCGGTCAATGGGACTGTCGTGCCGGAAGATGCCGCATCCTTGCGTGTCGCCACTGGCAATTTCGAGCACGATCTTTTGGCCCGGCTGGACGATCACATTCGTAGGCCACACCTCCACGTCCACCCCGTAGATCTTACCGGGCTCAACCGCCTGCACGTCGGTTGACAGGTATTCGCGGCGCGGTAGCCATGGACGATGCAACGGATCATCATCGCGTGTCTTCCGCAGGCTGACACGGAGCCACCCCTTGCAAAGAGGCACCGGATCCCCGACTGTACCGGTGTAGAATATCTCCTTGTCATCCGCATTCAAATGTCGCAGCGTCAGGAAAACATCCATGTCCTTCTTATCTGGGAAGCTTTCGTCTTTGCCTCCGGTCATGGATACGTTGAGATGCGCCACAATGTGTCCTGTGATCTCTGTCTCTTCCTCGAATGGAGGCGTCGTGAACTGGACTGCGTGTGGGTCTTGGACTGATCCAAGAGCTTGATAGGAACATCTTGCCGGCCCCATAATCTTCTTCGGGTGCGTGTCAAGGCCCATCTCAGGGTTGAGGTAGTACTTTGTATACTGCGTTCTCGGAATCGGCCAAGCTCTCTCCATTCTTTTAACATAGGCATTTTCGCCCTCGGGGTTGTTGACGCCAACGTCGCCGTTCCGCAGTCTCATGCTCACCGGAGGCAACCTGCCGGGCACACTCCAACCCAGATTATCCTTGCCCTTGAGGAACGCATCGAGAAAACTCTTCTGGACCAAAACCTCGTCGTGGTAATAGAATGGCAAATCATGCCGCCCGGTTATGAAGCGCAGATACTTGAGCTTTGATCCAGCATGCATGTATCCCTCGACGTTTCCACGCAAGTGCAATGAGATGCCTCCCCAGTTCGCGACACTTAGTATCGGCACCTCGATGTCTTCGAGCCGATAGTCCTTGCTTGCGTAATACTCCTCATCGCGAAATCTGTGCTGGCTGTTATCAATGGTCTGGTCCCGGCGATTCTGGGCGAGCACATCGTCCGGCAGATTGCCCTCGATCGTCTCCTCTTGACCTCGAATCCCCGCCCAGCCAGCCGGAAATTGAAGCGCAGATCTCTCAGCCTTTCCATACTGGTTTGGTAGGACTTGGTGATTCCACCAGTAGTTGATGAAAGTATTCGAGAGGATACCGCCATGCCGACATCGATCCCGATAATAATCAGACATCCCCTCCCTTCCTCAAGCTCGCCTATCAGTATGCATGCAACCTTTTCGGAAGCTTGGACATGTGCATGGCATATGAAAAAGTTTTGCTCACCAAGGCACTATCGCGGCCAGACCTTTAGGTCTACGTGCTGCTACCCGCCATTGACTGCCTGCGTAGTATGAGATTCCAAGCAATCCCACCTTGCCTGTAGACCAGGGCTGCTCTGCGCACCACTCAATGACGTCGAAGAAACATTCGCTTGTGGTCTGGCTCATACTGTCCAAGAACCCGGGGCTCTGTCCCGTGCCTTGTTCGTCTACGCGAACTACGGCATACCCATGCTGCGTCCAGAAAACTGGATCGGGCGTCTCCCACGCCGAGTACCCTGAGCGATGCTCCGGGTTGACCTCTGCGAAGCTGTTCTCGTGGAATGTTGCATAGGGAATGTCTTTGCCGTAAGGGCCGTAAGTAACAAGGACAGGAACTCTGAAGGAATGATGTTCCAGCGGAATATATATATTCGCGCGTACTGGCAATGACGATGCCCTCACGGGTATTGACATGTTCTTCATGGTACACACGTTGCTTTCCTGATCATCCTCGTATGACGAGATGTCTCGGATAGGGGGCGTTTGGGCCTTCATTGCGGCTGTCGTGGCTCAGATCCCCAGTTTGATCCTGTCGTTGCTGAAGCGCCGAGGACTGCTTTGGGGACAAATCAAAGTCAGTCACTGTCAACACGGACACAGGTGCTGGGACAAGGAGGTTCGGACGGAGCTGTGGGGGAGCGATGCGTTCCCCCGCGGCGCCTGGCTAGAGACATGCATGTGATGGAGTCGGACAGACCTGTACCTCTAGAATGTATCTTGTCTTTTGTCGAGAGTAGGGACACTGCAGCCCATCAATCACCTGTCAGACAAACCACACATATATCCTCCCGTAATGCGACAATGTGCAAAATCTGACAACGAAAGGATAAACGTCAATCTGCTGTGGAGAAAGGTGGCATAGGTGAAGAACTAAGCATCACGTCAACACGAGATGCAGCTGCGAATTGGTAGTACCTATTGGCGGCAAGTGGTGTAGATATTCACTCCAACGTGGTTAGCCGACTTTGGGCACGTGCAAACATATTCTTGCTCCTTTCATGCCAGTGAATACATTCACTTGTCACCTACAGTAATAGCGATAATAACCTTGGCCGCCAGAAGATCAGTACTCGGGTAAGACCCTAACCCTACATCTATGAATCGGTACAACATCAGATCCATTCGTCCCAACTAATGCCATCCCGCTCGTAGTACGGCGCAGTCAGTCCCTGCGTTTCCCACATAGGACCCTCCGCGTCAACAATGTAGCCATCAGCACAGAAGTCGTACCGAATGCGCGTCTCCTGAGCTTCGTAAAACTCGTCGAACTTTTTATCTAGTGCGTCGGCCAGTGTGTGCACATCGCCGGCCGGGTGCAACTGTTCCCAGGGCTCGCGACATGTCACTCCACGGCAGGATTTCAGCACAAAAAGTACTGCGTCCAGCCTTGATGCCACTTTTGCTACGGGCAGCCCCGCGACAAGAGTGTTGTTGTTGGAGGTTGTGTTAGATGGAGCGAGTAGATTATGTAATTGGCCTGGATCAACCTGTTTTCGCGTGTTTGTAAGCTTGTCCACTATTCAACAAGAGGCGTGTATGACAAAACGTACAGTCATATCGTAGAGCTCGTGCTCATTAGTGCACCACACAGAGTAGTACAAACTGTATTCCTTGCTTGATAAGCGAATGGCTTTGTATGTATTGTGTTGTCTTGTCAGGGGTTGATGGATACCCTCGCTAATCGCAAGACCCCAATATTCAACGCCCACATGCTCGCGTCTTTCCTGCTCTGCAGTCTCAATTTTGGATTTCGTCAACGGGATAGACTTCCCATCGAAATCCGCTCGTAGTGGAATTCCCAGCAGTTCTAGGAACGTTGGTGCCAAGTCTGTATGCGACGTAACGATCTCGGCGGTATAATTGGATGCGACTCCGGGGCCACGCACAATTAGCGGCACGTTGATGTCCTCTTCATAACCACATGTCTTGCCTGGCTGCATACGGTGCTGTCCGATGTGAAATCCGTTATCGCTGCTGTAGACGATGTACGTCGAATCGAGAATACCATACTCCTCGAGGCGACTGACGAGGCCGTCAACTAACTCGTCAACAGCCTGCAGCGCGCGGAGACGCTGGCGATAGTAGTGGTCGTTATAATCCAAGTTCGACTGGTTCTGCTGTGGCAACCCCAGAACCCAATTTGCACCAGATGGCTATGAAGTATGAGTCAGCTTTGTTGATGAAGAAGGATTCGAGCTGCGAGGGGCACTTACACTGTCGGGGTTAAAGTTCTCAGTCCTGGGGACTTTCACGTCTTCGAAAAGGTGCTGGTGCCTCTTCGCGGAAATAGGCTCGGTAAAGCCAGGGCGGCCAGCTGTCCCCGAAGACCCGAGAACGTTTGAGTGTGGTCCGACTGGAGCCGCTGTCAAAAAGAACGGCTTATTCTCCAGGTCAGCGACAGCGTCGTCCAAGAAACCATAGACCTTATCGGCCACAACATCGGTGCTATACTCGCCCTCATAGCTTCTGGGCTCTTCATCGTTGCGCTGAAACGTGCCGTTAAGATAATCATATGTATAAGGGTCAAGGAGAAAGTCCTGTTCACACTGGTCAGTCACTCTAATTACTGAGTCTGCATCGTATATGAAAATGTTAGCTCGTACTGAACCTGTAAACCCGCCAGGATGCGGCGAATTGTAATTTTCGACGGTATGAGAATTAAACAGTTTTCCGGTGTAGTAAGTATTGTATCCCGATTGCTGTAACCAGACTGGAAAGTAGTTGTCGTTGAATCCCTGCGCAACAAATTTGGGATAACCACCTAGGGGTAGTAAAATCAGCAAAAGTCACAACCCGATTGTTCACGCAATTATTAAGCTGTACCGTAAGGGGGGTTGACATCCGTCACATTGGTATTGTGAGGCGTTTTACCAGTCCATAGCGTGACTCGAGATGGGCAGCAGATGGCCGTAGTGCAGTAGTGTTTTCTGAAATGAGTGCCGTGCTCAATGAGATGTTTCTTTACAAGTGGCATGTATTGCAAGGATTCCAGACGTGCATCTTGATCATCGGTCAAGATGAACACAACGTTGGGTCGTCGAGGAGCATTGTGGCTCGAAACTGGGATTTGCGCTTGACCTTGGGCGACAGCAAAGTCGAGAGCTGCACTGAGGCTAATAGCGCCGAGGACGAGGTTCGTGGGATACATGGCGGGTGGTGAGATAGCGTCGCTTTCCCTTCTTCAGCTTGGTCCCGAATTAGCGCAAATCAGTAGAAGAGGTCGATACATCGAAGTGTAAACCCGGATTTCTTTTTTTTTTCTCAAGTCATTTTCATTTTACCTAGATACATGAGAGACGGGGCATGAGATCAATCCGGACTTCGCACAAGTTGCATGCGTGCGATGTGGAGTACATCCCACAGGATAGCATCAGGTGGTTGGGTCTTGTTCAACAAACCCCTGCCAGCTCATCATTTTAATGAGAATGGTGCCATCGGATCGAATTGGAGTCATCCAGCGGTAGGCGCGGCGTATCTTCACTTATCAACGAACAGTGTTGCGTTGTAGAAAGCGAGGTGGTACTTGTCGGACTATGTAGATAACTTTGAATGAATCTAGGTAGGAGGTGAGGTAGGTGGCGTAGCCAGGAAGTCGCTTGGCACACAACCCGCACAGCTGCTTGCTATAAGTTAAAGAAGATGACCGTTGAATCGTTACGTCATCCTATAACAAATGGGCTATCTGGTTTGGATTCTGAAGACGGTTCGGAATCAACATCCTCTCGGATCATGAGGTGTCCATACAAATGCCTTTAGTAATAGCTCCTTGACACTTGTATATACAACCTCTAGCTCGTCGAGCCTTCACACCGGTCATATGCCGCAATGGTCCGTTTATGTGTATCTCATATGACAGGATTTCGATACAGTATGTGACGCTCATCACTCCTCATGCAGCCAGAGGTACATGCCATTGCTGCCAGCGCATCAGCATTACATCGAGTGGCGTCGGCTGCATCTTCTTTCCTAGAGCTTGATCTCTACATGGTGGCGCATTGTTCCGTTATCGGCGTCTCGGGTATTTGTCTCCCTCAACTTAGAAACAACAGCGATCGCTGGCCTGAAGTGGACAGTTTTCTCCTCCTCGTCAGACCTAATGACAGCCAGTGTAATGCCGGTTTTTTCCCCGTCTCTTTTATGTTTATTTGAATCAGAAGAGTGGTAGGAAAACCCTCAAAGTCCATGCTTTAGCTATGAGTGAAACAGATGCTCAGTTGCCCAAAGATCGCAGAAATCTAGTATCTGGTTGAGAGGCATTGGGGCTATTAAGCTTTTTACTACCAACGAGCCTCGGAATCAATATGTAATGCCATGTATGCTGGATGCAGGCAAGGGGTCTATATTTTTATCCACATTTTCTGTCAGCGTTGATTAACTTGACAGCTGTATGTGATTGATAGCTACCTGTGTTACTGCAGAATACACGTTTGAAGAAAAGAGTACAAGAACGTGTTATGGTTTTGTACTACCAATAAGCATTTGCCGATGGCCAAATCGCACGGTTGACAAAGTTCTCTCCTATTGAATAGATGAAGCATCATTTCAGTTTGTCTTAACCAGAGATCAAGAAGTGAGCTCACCCTCACCTAATAGTTGGTGGTTTGACGCATGTTCGACAAAAGCTCACCTTAAATTTCACCTCTAAACGCGTCGCATGCGAATTACGGTCCTATACTGTTGCCGACGTACTGCTTCTCGGTTGGGCTCACATACCAGTTAATTGTCTGGATTCACCCTCTGTAATTATGTTGATATTGAGATCAAGTGTTAATACTCAGTGTCAACTAGTAATCTACGAACCTATCCCGGTAAATTTTCAATGTTCAAGCCACTCCTGAGATGACTATCGAACGAGCTCTTCTTTGCTGTACGTGTCTGTATCGTACCCTTTAGAAAGGCGCCACCATCATTCCCAGCCGGCACATCAATAAAGCCCTGATGTCGTGACAAACCATGACCCCCTCTGGTAAGAGACGCTCCATGAACCCCTAGATCCCCGCTCCGGGTGCTAGCCGACACCCTCCGCCAGAGTCTCGACCCTTGGTGAGCATCCCTATTGATTGCATTTCTTATAAGCTTCGATCGTCTCATACAGTACGAGTCGTTACGTGCTCTCTGAGAGATAGTTCTTACAAATTGGACCTTCCCACCATGTGTGTATAAGGTAGGATTAAGGTAATTTACCTTCTGTCCGTTTTCTTAGGGCCAAAGATCCTGCGCAGGCTACCTTGGCGATCTCATAATTAACTCTCGTATGTTTAGCTTTTGAGATTTTCGGGCTCGGAGTTTGAATGAGCTTTATCGAGAGTCCTTAGTTTGCTCGCTGCAATGTTCGTGTTCTACCAATGGACCATCGGCTTGCTTGTGTATCGTCGGGGCTTTTGCCCCCCTGACTGTCCACGAAGATCAACAGATCAATGGGTCCGCACGTAGGCAGGATATACTGTTCCGTATCGCGGGGTCTGTTGTTGCTGTTGCCAAATAGTGACGAGCCATTGGCACGCAGTTGGAAGCCGCCCCCAAGACAATGCAGGCTGTAAGTAGCAAAACTTGGGCTGAAATCTAGAGCGTGGGAGCAGGGGGACCATCTCTGCAACAATGATGACAAAGTAGACGTCATTAAGAGTGGCTGTTGTATGATATGGCCATTGCAGCGGTCTGAGCAAGACGACGGGTGCTATCGAATCGATACCGGGTGAGACATGGCATACATGTTCCGTTGACTTCGATACCAATAGTCTCATCACGTCGATGATGATATCGTGCCTGGGTGTCCGATTACATATGCTAGCTGTTGGACGCAGGAGTCTGCTGATGCTTGTGGTAGGTATCGATCTAGCTTCTCAGTCGTTTCATCTGGGTTGACTATTACGAGGCCTGACAAGTGAATCGAGCGGCTTTTTGCTGAGACTCCCTTCGGCAACCAGGGGACGCGTACTCATATTTGCCACATCGCGACCGAAGTTTGTCATTGTTCGTCGACTGCATCCAAGCCGAGGGCCGAGAGTGAATAGACTGACGGGTTTCACTATGGTTCAACAAGTGTAACTGTGACTAGTAAAGCGATTTATTCTGTGGCTATCGTAGCCGCTGCCGTTGTTCGAACAAATACCCTACCCCTCGGTATCACGTTGTAGTGGCGCGGGGCGCTCGACTTTTGGGTCTTGTGACGAAATGTGTGTGGTTTTTTGAATCCCTCAAGACGTTAATGCCACATGCAAGCGACTTGCGGATTGGATCCTTTCATACAATTGTTTGTGTACAATATTCCAAGCACTCCTTCGTGGCGGAAGTAGAGTGGAACTTATACGCCGCTTCGAAAGCTCCCCGTGACACACACACACACTTAGACGAACTTTACTGGCCAGCTTCTAGTATAGCAAATTTCTCAGATAAAGTGACTGATATTTGGGTACGACCGCCTTTCGGCCGAGCCCAACGCGGAGATGACGTAAGGGCATGGAGTGATGTCTATAAAAACTCGAGGTCGTTCTTCAATAGAGGGCTCACATCATGATCAACCGAGAGCAACACAGCTATACAGCCAATTACCCAATCACATATCTCAATAAAACTTTGATCCATCACTGGTAGAGAACACCGGCATCCTGCCCCTACGTTTCGATCCCCCTAGCTTCAAGGACATTAGGGTCTAAGATCCTCCAAGCATCGACAAAGGGGTAAGTCCCGGTGCCATAAGACTATAACTATAGCTTACTAATGATCTGATGAAGTCTATTGCGTACGGTCTCAACTACTGCAATGTGTCGACAAGTCCGAAAGAATTATTCCTGCGGGGGCCAGACCACTGTGTACGAGGCTTGCCATCTATATCCCCGCAACGAAGGCACTAGGTATTGCCCAACCTATGACAGCTACCGAAATCGCGAGGAGAACGTGCGCTATGGGTGCGGACAGCCCGACTGCTTGGCATGCTTTCCAAGCAGAAGCGCCCGACGATCGCAACGAGACCGAGAAGAGAGGGATGATATGAAAGAGCAGCAAGAGTCGTATGCAAGACAGCAAAGAGCGCTTGAAGACGAACGCAAGCTGAAGGCGGCGAGAGAAGCCAAGAGACAGGCCGAAGCGGATGATCGAGCATCTCGACGGGAGGAATCGCTACGACAAGATCCCTTCTTGCGAGAGAGAGTGGAGGCGGATATGGAAAGGCGACGCAGAATCCTCGCGGGGGAGTGGTGGTAGGACAATCTGAGAGCTTTCGGTGCGGCTTGTGGGCTGGATCCCTTGATAGCAATGTTTGTTTGTGATGTTTCCAAGCGTTCTTTTGTATTGAGGCAGAGTCCAATTAAGATACTTTAAAGGTTACTCGTGGCACATATCTAGACGCTCTCACTAGCGTGCTTACAGTATGAAAATGTTTGAGGCAAAGTGAACGTGACAGTTCGGTACGACAGCCTCGATCGAGGGCAACACACAAGAACAAAGAATCCCTTGAAATAATATCTATAAAAGGTCCCGAAGATCCTGCCCAAGACGAAGATGGCCAAACCTAGAGTCTCCAGCCTCCACCAACAAGCACGATCCATCCTCCAGTTGAACCTCTGAAGCGCTCAGTCCGTACTCACCATAGAGGATTGACTTTATACTGTCGCTCATCTACTGGCCGGTCTCCGCGACCCCCCAAGTCTAGCACATTCCGCACCGTTGCAGAGTAGTATGATTCTCGGTCACTCCAAGTTTTAATCTAGCTTGCTAATGCTCTCGCGCAGCCAACCATCTCATCCCTCACGATGTGCCAAAAGGCCTTTATCAAATACTTCTGTGGGAACACCGTCCAGATTTGGAAGGAGTGTCATCTGAATTCGAATCATAGGCGCACGACAGCCTGTCCAGGATACCTCAACAGTTTCTGGGATGAAACCCATTATGAGGACGGTGACTGCGGGCTGTCCAGCTGCAAAAAGTGCTGCCCTGATGATAAACGCCCAAGTGCGGAACAGAAGAAACAAAATGAAATCAATATGCTCAGAGCTAACTATAAGTTGCGCCGTGATGGGTATGCCAAGTCACAGGCAGAGGTAGAAGAAAGGGCGAAGGAAAAGCCAGAACGCGAAAGACAGGCGAGACTGGCAGCGGAAACACGAGATCGGGACCCCAGAGCGCGAAGGGAGTACGAAGACCGGCGGTACGACTATACGGGGATTGAGAGCCCGGCGATGCGAGAGGGCTTGGAATCCGGGTTATGAGCTGGTACATTGACGGTTATGACAGGCTGATGTGATTGATGCGAGTGTCAGGACACAATCGGAATCTGAATCGGAATCGGTCTCTTCAGCTACGTTCTGTAGGACAATCCACATTCGTTTGGGTCAAGCTAGCGTCGGGAAATTTACTGCTGCACTGAACAGGCGATCTGGTGTAGGAAAGCAAGGAATGGGCAGAAACTTGGTGTGACTGGAGCGAATTTTGCATTTAGTCAAGGTTTTTTAGATAAGGTAACAAGAATACAGCGACTTACAGCGTAGCGATAAATCAAAGACTGATCATTTTGACAGCACCCTCGAGTATATCCGAGTTCAAAGCCCCTTGCGAGAACAAGCTAGTCGCCCACGGTATAATGGCCATGGCGACATGGTTGATGATTCTGTTCCATTGAGGGAACTTGCTAATGTTTTGGCTTGTCCCGACTAATGATAAGTATTTCAGTCTTCTCACTGAAGTATTCTTGATTCTTGGATTTTTCGTTCTTTCCTCTGTCCTTCTTTTCTGGTCGCTTCCGCTTTTGCAGTCGATTTCGCGGTGGAGACTGTTTGTTTTGGTCGCTCATGGCGTAGTTGGTGGTCGTCTGGGTTGTCGTCTGGGTAGTTGTAGGGCCCGATAGCATTTGCATACATACGGGTTGTGACGGTGTTACAGCTTTGCGAAGTGCGGATGAGTAGCCCATCGGTCTAATCAGTTTTAGTAGGAGGAACTAAGCGATGTCAAGCCGCGATACCTACCCTTTTCAAGAACCAGATCGTGGAAACGCAGTCGATAGAACGATACCTTTGTGTTAGATCACGATGGCCCCCTACCTAATGCTAACAGAGGCGGTTTTCTGACTTGCGTTGAACACCAGGCACGAAGAATTTGTAGGGCCAGGATAGAATAAGGGCCTCGCACAAACAATTTCGTCCGCCCTACTTTCCTCCCAGGAGCAAGTATAGAGTGGGGATGACAAGCCTATTCCATGATAGCCAGCGATGTACAACGGATCAGCGGCAGACACAGCTGGTACACACTACAGACCCATCTTGACAAGGAGGCTGTGTTGATATGCGGGTTGAACCGAAAAGAAGTTGTGCTAATTTCATTGTCGACATGGGAGTCGCCATGAAGCTACAATTCCTGTTGAGGCGGCAGTCTTCGAGAAAATGTTGCAAGCGCGATTCTGGAGAAGCCAATGTGTTCTGACGAGATACCAGCCAATGTTTGGGTGACCATGGCCTCCAGACACGCTTTGAGCACGCGTCGAGATTCAAGGCAAAAAAAAAAAGGCAAAGTAACGGACTGCATTGTGGTATTTTCCAGCACACCCCTGCTCGTTAACTAGGTACGCACGGCCTCCGGGCTTCTGCCCCTAGCATATCTCCGTCCTAGACTCCTTCGATAGGTACATCTACACAGTGAACCGATAAGCCCAATAGATTTCATTGCAGAGCAACCAAGAGCTTACACATCACTCGACCAATACTCATTCCGGGCAGATTATGATACATATGGATAATATCTACCGGTAGCACTCCATTTCGCCAGGAGGTAAGTGTATCGGAACCGAGCGGGGCCGAGTAGATATAGTCCGTCCGGCGAGGTGGGCGACAGAATTAAATTTTGCACCCCTCGACCTGAGTTGGGGGTAAGTGTAAAATTGACTCCGTCGCCCACCTCCGTGTAGTAAGCCAGGACTGGGTGATACAAGCCCATGAGATCCCGGTTAGTGCACGTGGGTCTAGAATTGCACTTTATAGACTTCAAGGCGCTCTTTATGTTCGTTGGGTATCTGATTGTTGAGTGACGGCAATCGTTTCCAAAGGTTTCGAACTTTGTGTGCCCTTACCAATATTGCTTCATCACTGCCTCTTTGGAGGGTTCGATTAACCCGTATTACGAATATCGATACAGTGCACCTTGACATGCTAAGCTGGTATGAGAAGCGGCCGGCATCTCATTGCGGAGATAAAGCACCATTTCGGACAATCAACAAACCTTGAAAAGGGCAATTGCATGTCCGCTAAGCACTCATGCGACAAGGCAGCGAGCCAGACCGAGACAGTATCGCAGACACGCGGTGACCAGCATTCAAACCATGAATGGCATCGAGCTATTGGCAACTGGGCTCGATGGGCAGAGTAGGAGGACGTTGGATGGTCCCAGAGACTCGGAATATGGGGTGCATATGAAGTGAGATCTGTGGAACTTGAGCCGCCTGCGGCTGCTCCCGTAGTTCGTCAGGGGTAGCAGTGCCAGTCATTATACTAGGTAGTACCATGCATCAAAGTTCGCAGGTGTCGGGTGTGACTCGGACTTACTCGTAAGCGAACCATACATGCCCTCGCCTCCCTGTCGAGCCGGTGTTGGTGTCGGCTTGCTTGTTCACAAAAGATTGGTCTAGAAAGGCGGGTAGACTTGGGATAGACCTGATGTGTAAGGTGCTCGCGGTAGATAGATCATAACGTGGTAGGCGAGACAGACATAACAGGGCTTGAGAGTCGACAGGGTAGTATGTTTAACAGCCAGCTCGTGGCTAGAGAGAGACACGTCCTAGGCTAAGCCAGTGACACATTGTCACGAGAATCCACTCATGCTTTAGCTTGGCGGGGAACGGGTTGACCACTACCCACAAATCATAGCTGGAAGCTTGTTCCTAGACAGGTGGCACATGCGATCCATCCGCAGCATTTGGAGAGGGGTTGCGAGGGTAATGAGTGAAGCCCAGCAGACTATCCCCTGCCAATAGGAAACATATGATGTGAGTGACATAACCTCGGTAGTGCCGGATCCATTGCATTGGAGAAGCAATACCAACTATTACCAGACAGTAGTGTCTGCGGTAATTCCATGTCGTTGACTACCTATATCTCTCTGGACTAAGCTCCCGGCCTCGGAAAGAGAGACTTGTTAAAGGCTTTAAATCACAAACTTCCCAAGTCATCTGTTACATCAAAGCTCGTGCCGGCATGCACCTTTTCGGAACAAAGGGATCGATCGATTCAAAATCATTCCTAGTATGGAATGTCAATTTTAAGTGGTGCTTCTACATGCCAAAGCTCGTTCCATTACCCTTCTTCTATTCCGATTAGCAGGAAGACAGTATCCTTGCCTTCATCTGCAGCTGCTAAGATTCGATGACTGTGTCGTCGCTGTATCTCGTGTCCCGAAGGATCACAGCGTAAGGGTAAGCTGCCCGCATCATTCCGACGCCATCAGGGTCAGGCAAAGGCAACAAATGATGTCTCCCAATCTCTCAGCTCCAAACGCGCAAGCAAGGGCGGAGTGTCTCGATTAGCCCCCTACATCGAGTGTCGACGGTCACTGTCTTATTGTCTAAATGTGCTACACATAGCAATACCATGGATACATGATTTGAAATCATTTGAAGATGCATCTACCGCTACCCGAGAATATGTGCCACGAAGTGATTCAAACCTCGCCCACGTTTAAGAATACCAGCCAACGGAAGAGCGGGTAGGATGCGCAAGCGCCAGCCTACCTGAGGTCGGAGGGGTTGAGACATGTTGCCTAACATCAGTACACTGCTTCGTTTTCGATCTGAACGATGGAGCGTTCCCTTGCGGGACTGTTTCTTTCCATTAGCAAGAGACTTCTTTATCTATCCCCCAACATCGACAGAACTCGTACTCTTCTATTTCAATATCTCACCGTGCCCATTTCGCACAGCTAGCCATCGTAAGAGAACATCATTCTATAGACTCGCTTTCCCATATATCATATTTTGGGACCCTTTACCCGACGGTCATCTGTTGGTTTCGAGCGCAGACGTCCTGCAGGAGGGGGCTGACAGAAGTTGAGTGATGCCGCCGTCAGGTATCTAGCCCCCGCGAGGCACTGCAACGTAATATTTCCCCCTTCTTTTGGGCGTAAATGACAGATTATCCCTAGTGGGGCCGTTTTCTACATCGCCATCATCTGCATGTCTCTCCAACAATCATAGCGGCGTCTCGCTTTCGCCTCCGCGACGACGAGGCTCTTGACCGTGAACCAATGGCCACCCCCCTCAGCCAAGATACGGCCATTCAATGGTTCACATAGGGGCCAAACTCGACATGCGTGTCTAGTCGGCCTTGTTAGCGGTCAAACTTTCCAATTTCTATCTTTGGAGTACGATGTCTCTAACTCGAGAGATTCTGTTCCATCCGCGCTCGAATATTTAATGTAACGACTAGCTCTAGGGCAGGCACCGTGGAAAAACCTGATCCATCTCGTTTTCATCGTCATGGAGGCTCTTTCCCTCGATGTCCATCTCCGCGCAATGACCCCCCAACCTAACATTACGATGATGCCCCAACCCCTCACCGTTTACTCGGACATCAATGGTCGTAGAGCTCCGCCCTCTCCAGATACTACTTCTCCTGAACCTTGGCGTTCTTTCTACAACTACGGTGAACTAAGTTAGTTCTTCTTATCCGTCTTCGTCGTACATCTGCGCGTCAATCGCATGCGAACTAACGCAAACCAGGGGAAGCAGCACATCCCGGGTACCCAAAGATGGCAGCATTTTACACGCAATGGCCCAACAACGGAACGTTTCGATTGTTCGACTATGCCAACTGGCGATTGCTACAATTCTACGAGACAAAGCTATCTTATCTACTAGACCAACTACATAACCTCGACGACGCAGAATCTAAGGCTATACACGGGTCACAAACGTCCAAGCTCCCCTTTGACAAGAAGATATTTGAGGACTGCTACTCGACGGACCCGGACAACCCCTATTTGCCCAAAACATCAGCAACAGATGATGATCCGATGCAGGATGAGTTCAACCAGCTCCGAGAGAATATCTTTGCTCATTTGGGTTCCATCTCGACGCGTCATCGTAAGACTTTGACAAGACTTCCACGACAACCGTGCAGAAACTAAAAACGTTCGGACTGTAGACGAACTTGTGGGCTGGATGCAGCGAGCAAGTACACTTCCCCGAGTCCCGCGTGATCCGAACGCGGACCTGTTTAAAGCAGCGCAAGAGATTTGTGGACTCAATGGCGAAGCCATAGAACATCTAAAGGCCATTGGTGACACGGCTTACATCAACCACGATGCTGTAGTCGCACAATTCGACAGACACGGGCGATCTGTATCGCCTTGGATACGAGTGAGTATAATCTTCTCGATCCCTGTCCGTATATTGCCGTCTGTTCCTTTTAAAGATGTGTCTTTTGAGGGGTGTTCCCAAATTGTTATCCGCAGAAGTTGCCCCTGTGTATCATGGGATTTGTGTAGGAGGGGGGTTCATCTGATAAGGGCTAACAGAACATGCTCATCCTTTCTAGAGAATCCTGCCATGCCTCTTTACGAAGAACCCTCTGCCCGATGTCGAAAAGGGATCTCTAGCGTACGACACCATCAGGGTCGACCGATTCCGAAAGCTGCACAAGACTGCGAGGACTCTGTCGGGCACCCTACTCGGCTCCTTGCTGGTACTGATCCCCACTGGGATTATATACCTGGGAGGGCTTAGCCGGCCTTTGTCGTTTGCGGTAGTAGTCGTCTTCGACGTTATTTGTGCCGTGACACTTCTGCTTATCGAAGATCGGTTTGGTCACGCGATCGTTGGTACGGTTGCATACATCGCCGTGCTGGCTACATTCCTGGCAAACGTTACATAGACTAGGTATCTATGGGTCTGTTTTCGGTCAATTCCTATCGTACTTGACATGTTTCCTCATGGGGAAAGGCTACTGAAATAAAAAAGCAAAACTACACAGAAACCGAGGTACTATTTCCAAAGTCTTGCAGATGTTGGCAAGATGCTTGTTCTCGATGGGTGGAAAAGGGGTATGATCTGGGGATTAGCGCGCGTTGTCTTGAGCCCCCTATATATCTCAGCACATGCTTCACATCACATAGATTTTCAAGTCCATTTTGTTTGTCTACTTTTGACGACTCTTTGTTTTGCTTTATATCTATTCGGTGTTGTAGTAACAGGCACAGTCCCTGCTTGGAGAGGGGAGAGGTACATGAAAGGGCGATAGCTAAGTGGGAAGACGAGCCACGTGGTTCCGTCTTTCGGTCGGATCCAAGGTACCTACATATAGGTACCGACCGACCCAGGCGAATTGGCATTGAAAGTTAAAATTTTTTTTACTGGTCTTGCCTCCCTCAATAGGCGGTGTCTGAGTGACCAACAGGAAGCTGCATCCGGCGTCGTGGCATGGAGTGGAGGGTGCTCGGGTGCTACAGTGCGACGCAACCATATCTTGGTGGCTCGGCCCATTTTACTGGCTTGACAACGCAGAGGCTACCTACTGTACGGGTAGAGGCTAGAGGCCTTAGACAATGCAGGGATGTCATAGGCGCCCAACACTGAACAGCTGGAGCTTAGGTAGGTACATGTAGGTACCTCCTACGGTAGGTATCCTGGCACTTTTTCTACTAGCACTTTTTAGCTGCGCCGACCGCTTCAAACCATCGTCATCTTGGGTTCGATTCCCGTCGACTCGCAGTTGTTGACCACTCCTTCCTTGCTTCAACCCTTATTGACGGCCTTGCGTCCTGCGACAATAGGACTCTCCCTTACTTATTTTGTTTTTTTAATCTCGGCCAAAGATTCAAGAACGACCGACTGCTGATCTACTTCCCATCATTGTAACTTACTTAGTGTGCCCATTTCGCGGTCGCCATCGCGACGAACACGACTTACACCCATGCTCCATGCTCCAGACGCAGACCGCTAGCCTCAGAGACGCACGCTGGACCCGGAGCGTCGACCGTGTAGCGTAAATACATACAGCTCAACGATGCTATAACATGGATTCGACAGATGCCGCCACCCCTTCACATCCGTTCGAGCCAGCAACGCGAGTGCCCATCGCAGAACTACGTCCTGATCTCCCCGACCCAGCCACCACCGCAGTTGGCGGTGTCGTCACCATCACATGGCCCTACAACAAGGTCAACGGCACCTTCGCCTTCAGCCTCGCCGAGCCCGATTTCCGTCGCCGCCGCCACAAGGGCCAGGTCCGCATCGAATTTACCGGCCGAGCTGCGAGGACTGTCGGTGACTCTGGCCTGGGCAGCAACGACGAGGTGCTCTTGAGCCTGGCAGGTGCCGCTTGGGAGATCGAAGTGGCCAACAAGCGACGAAGCCTGCCTGGCGCAGAACTGGGATGGAAGCTGATATTCTCCGAGCGCTTGCTGCTGAAGATAACACGAGCCGAAACTGGCGAGACCGACATTATTGTTGTTGACGAGCAACCGAATCATCATGACGAAACACCAGAATCCTCTCTCGCCCAGCCACTCGCTGTGGTCCCGACCGTCTTGCCACCCACGCCCCTCTCTCCTGTTCATATCGCATCACCTCCACGGGAACGAAGCAGGAAGAGGTCTCCCGACGCCGAATTCGCATCTCCTGCATTCGTCAAGAGGGCGAGGATGTCGTACGGTTCCTTGTTTGAAGACGGATTCGATATCTTTGCGGATGCAGGCATCGCGCCAAAAACAGATCTTAGACGATCGGTGTTTGGTCGCGACAGTACATCTTGGCGATATACAAGCCGTTCCCCAAGTCCCGAGCCCGTTGCCACAACGCCCGACTTCAGTTCTCCGACCCGACCAGCTAGCTCACCTACCCGGGCACGCATGACTGACGAAGGATGCCAAACTATGGATCTCGATCGATCCTCGCCTCCGCCCGATAGCGCCTCTTTTGAGACCCATGCAGACGAGACGACAACAAAGCACAGTCCTGAGATTGAAGCCCACCCCGAGCCTACAAATCTTGTTCTGGAGCCGATGCATGAACCATCCCCAAACGACGTGTTCTCCAGCACGGCAAAACAACACATGATCGCCCCCAATTTCAGCGAACCCCACGCCGTGGAAGTGCATGCACCTGTGCCGTATCTTGGCGGCCAACTCAATCCTCCACAAGAGAGGTTCGCCGGTAGTCCGTGGATCGCGAACGTGGTACCAGATGCTTTCATACAGAACAAAATCCCATTTCAGTCTTTCCAAGGTGTTGAAACTCTCGCACCACCAAATTTCGAGGACGCAGCACCGCGTAATCAACCAACCCCACTGGATGAAGCGGATGCCTGTAATATACCACGTCTTGGTGATGATGAGCCCGACGAGTCGTTAAATCATGACCCGATTCACGAGGCCGGGCTGCTCCCTCCAGTCTCCATCTACCCGCCACTTGAGCCTGTTGAGGGTATCCCTCCCCGACCTGCCAATGATGAAGCCCTGGCCAATTACCCTTCAAGCTACTTGGAGGGCGGTTATACGTCACATGGTAGCCCGATGATGGAAGAACAACCTTGGAATAAGCGTGCGGTAGCTGAAATGGGACCAACTTCTTGGGCTGCCATCAACCAAACCTCCAACACCAACACAACAAACACAACTGCTCGCCTCGGAAGCAGGAGCGGGGCCACTCCAGAAGAGGCTTTTGTTATCAATGAGGGTGACTCGGAGTCCGAACCAGAGCCAGAGCCAATGGCAGTTGAGGATACCGTCAACAATGGTTGTGCATATGTCCTAGACGAGTATGAAGATGTGGAAGTGGAGGATGAGGACGACGCGCAATACTCTGACGATGATGAGCCTGAATATGACCCTGAAGAAATGGGCGGAGATTACGACACTAGAGAATATGAGCGGCCGGCCGATGATGATGACGGCTATGACCAGGATCCTCAACCACACAACCTAGAACCAGAGTTTGAGGAAGGGGAGAATTGGGACGAAGAAGATGAGGAAGAGGAAGTTGAAGACGAAAGTGATTACGAGTCGGACGAGGAGGTACCTGAGCCTGTGCCTCCACCTGTGGTACGAACTAACCCTACCGTAATCGATTTATTATCATCTTCGGAAGACGAAAGTGAGAATGAGAATGATGCCGAAATCGAAAGTTTTGTCGAGGAGGAGGAAGGGGACGATGTAACAGGCATGCAAAGATCGGGTACTCACATTAATTCCAGGTCATCGCCCCGTTATCAGAATCTGATACCCATGGACACTCCGCAAATAGGCCAAATGGATGATGACATCTGGGAGATTGTTTCTCAAGGCCCATTGTCGGAAGTCGCCGACTTTTTTGAAGCCAGCGTAGATGGGCGTGGGCACATTATTTCCGACGAAGAAGATTCAGAAGAGGACGGCGAGGACGTGGACGAAGGTGACATTGAGTATGAGGACCAAGACAGAAAGATCGGAAAAGGAATTGTGTCAGAATCATATGAATATGAGGAGGTCACTACCTATGAGTTGTCTAAGCCTCGAGCGGAGCAGCAGCCCGACCTCGGAGATCAACTGGGACGCCAAACTGAGCCTAACAGCGATGCAAAACATGGAGAGATAAGTGATGACGAGGCTGAGTTAATATCTGAAGCCAAGCCTTTCGGGAACACATTGTTGAAAGATGACACCGAGGAAACCCCAGAGCAAGCGTATCACAATATGTCACTGTCGGCAGCTGATGGGCTCGAAATGCTCAGTCGTGCAGTTGACGAGGAGTCGAATGCAAGCAAACACGGGGTGTTTTCTAAATCAATTGTGGAGAAGGTGGTTGTGGAAACCATTCCCGCCGAGCACATACCCGCTGAGCCACGTGAGGAAGAAGACGTCCAGATGCAGGACCTTGTAAACAGTCAACTACAAGAAGCCATTGAAGCGGTTGAAGAGGTAATGGGAGATAGCTCTAGGCAAGACCACGAAGAGGACGAGGGTTCGCAAACGACACCTTCGAAAGTCGATGCTGAAAAGCAAACACGCAGCATTGGTCATACGGAAGCTGCAGACGATGCACCATTATCGTTTCCTTCAAGCCCTTTGCAATCGCAAACTGTAGAGGTCCCCACAAGTACTTCTGCCGCCGACCTAGCTACAACATCATTTCCACTTCAAGACACACAAATTACGGATACTACGCTCGACACCTCTATCAACACTCACATGACCATGGCGCAATCATTCGATTCATACACAACTGTTGAACAGCAGGACGATAAACCTTCACAAGGCCCATTCAACGAAAATCCAGTGGGCAATTCCTCACAACACAACGTCAACGTCAACGTCAACGTCAACGAACATGACATAAGCCATGGACGCGGAAGCACTCTGATAGTTGAGCTTGAAGCACGCAAACCCGAAATCAAACCTGCTAGCTCGTCACCAGCGCCCAGCTTCCAGAGCCAGGTCGATGACGGAGGGCCGGCATGGCATGCAGATGAAGATCAGACAGAAATTGATAACCAGCTCACTCAAGAAGCATACGGCGATTTCGGGTTCGACGAGGATGAATCAGATGCCAGCGAGTCATACGTCTCGCAGATGGACATTGATGAAGAATTTCAGGCTAGCATCCTGGAAAGCTCTCTATTGGAGGAAGAAGAGCAAGTCAGCGGCAACCTTAATGAAGAGATTCAGGCCAGAATATTGGAGGACTCTCTACTAGAACAAGAGGAAGACGGCAATAGATTCGACGATGAGCTACAAGCTGGCATGACGGTGGACTCTCCACTGGAAGCAGAGGAAGACAGTGATAAATTCGATGAAGAGCTTCAAGCTAGCATACTGGAGGACTCTCTTCTAGAAGAAGAGAGAGATGAAGAGGACGGGGACAGCAATTTTGATGAAGAATTTCAGGCTAGCATCCTGGAAAACTCACTGCTGGAGGAAGTCGACAGCAATGCCGATGATGATTTTCAAGCTAGTATCCTTGAAAATTCTCTACCAGAAGACGACAACGGCCATGATTTCCCAGATGAAGTCGACAAAGCCAGTCAAGTCGATACCGATGAGACTTCTCCCGAACCAGAGCATATGAATCAGGCGGACACTGCGACGTCTCCGTTGCACGACCAGGACCCTGCGAAGAAGCTTGACGGTGTTATTGATGAAGCTGACCAGCCCACCGAAGTCAGTACGAACGAGGTTTCAGCAACAGTAGGGGCTGATCAAGCAGAAACTGCGTCACCTGCATTGCACGACTATGGGATGTCGAAACAACTCAATGACGTCCATGATGAACCTGGCGAACCAAGCCAGGCCGAGGCTGATACAGATAAAAACCCCTCTGAATCCGAACCAATGAGCGAGAGGGAGATGCCAGTTTCATCACACGACGATGCTCCAGAGAAGCAGCTAACCGAAGAGCTATCTGATCAATTAAGACGGAATTTCATCACGCACAGTCGCAGCGCCAGCGAGAACTCGGATACGTCGATGGCCAACGATCCAAGTGTGCAGTTAGCACGGGTAGCCAACGCTGCCGACAAGCCAAAGAAGAAGCACGCTGCTTCTAGCCGCCAACTGCGGCCACGCAGAAAGACACTGGAAGGGAGAACATTGGACGTTCTTCGCAGCCCCACCCCCGACACAGATGATCAGAGCATACGACTCGCAAGAGCGTCTCTTGGGGGCGGAAGCCAAACGCCAAGATCTGACGACGAGAGCGAGACCATGACAACAGCCAAGCTGCAGCTAGCTCGTCATCTCCGCGACGAGATTCCCGACTTCTGCTCACTCGAGGGCCTGCGTCAACACGTCACGAAGACACTCGATGTAATTGCGGTTGCGGCGATGCAGCCTCCCAAAACACGACGAGCGAAGAACGGACCGAGGGAGTACATGATGTCGTTCACGATCACCGACTACTCGATCGGCCCGTACAACGTGGCCGAAGCCTTGCTCTACCGCCCGCACAAGGAATCGCTCCCGGTGATCAAGTACGGCGACGTAGTGCTCTTCCGAAACTTCACCGTCGTCTCGCTCGCCGGCAAGGGCTACGGGCTGCGGAGCAACGCGGGATCCAGCTGGGCCGTCTTCGACTACGCCGAGGAGCCGGCGCAGATCAGGGGCCCGCCTGTCGAATACATCCAGAGAGAGATCACCTACGTCAATTACCTACGGGAGTGGTTCTACTTGATCGAACACGACGAGAAGGCGCGTGCGAGGCTGGAGAGCTCCAATCAGGATTTTATCAGTGCGAGTGCGAGTGCGGCTACCAAGTCCAAATAGGAAGGGACGGCAACTGCTTCTGGTACCGATACTGATACTGAGAGTATTGATAGTTTCCAGGACAGCGATGAGGCGTCAGCGAAAGGTACCTGTAGTGTTATTTAGTTGCTGTTAGAGTGTGTTTGTTGCGAATATGTTATTGTTGGTGTTGTTCAGCGTGTCAATGATGATAATGAGAAGATACGACGCCCTCGCCCTCGCCCTCGCAGGCTATACCATGTAAAACGAGAAGCATTTTAACTGTCTAGTTACCCACCTACCTACCTTTTTAGCATTAGATTAGAACACGATACCATTTCAATAACACGCTATTTTACAGCATGGTGATGTCGTTTGTGATTTTTGCGAGAAAGGCGAGTTTTTTTGGGCTCTAGGATTAGTTGTTCTGTCTAGTACATTACATTACCTGTATACAGGATAATATATGATCCTGCGAGAGCAATTCCTGCATACGACGCAGAACACTTACCTAGTTGACTCGCCGGGCAATGCCTCGGCAGTACAGCAATTTCCGCCGTGACACCACAGTTGGTCTGAGCCCTGTGGTGTCGTGGAATTATAGGTAGGTAGGTGGATAGATGGGGCCACTCAATCAATGTGTTATTTTTTCAGTTTCGGCGATTACAAGAGACGTGCGTCGGCCCGGTCAGTTCCTCCACTCGGCTCGTTCGTGTGCGAGTAAGTGCAACTAATTGTCTTACGCATACTGACGCGACTGTGATCCTGGACGCGGCGGAGTAAGAGCAAGTACACTCACTCCTGGGGAAACAGCCCGATGGGGAAATGCAGTTTGTTGTTGTACACCTCCTATTTACGTGGGAAGCAGTGGTCTCTTGTCACGTCGTGCTGACTAAGTAGGTAATTTAAGTACCGGTTGCAGAAACCATGGTGGTGGTGATGATCCAATAGTCGTATGTTTCCAAGTTCGACTTGGAACAGGAACAATCTACAATGGAATCGAAAGACAGAGAGCGAAAGCATGTGTGATATCCGGCATCTAGGATTAAATTCTCTTATCGATGTATGATAATCGAATTTGCTTCGCCTAGGTATCTCGCCTACCTATTTTAGGCACTACCTCGTTGCACCTCTTCTGCGTACTGGCATTCTTATGTAGATGAAACTGTCCGACATAAGACAACGCAACGTTGTACGTATTGCGTAGAGGGGTGGGGGTCATGGTGATAAGGAGCTCGCCTCGCGTCATTGGACGATGGTAGATGAAACGGATTATTTGAAAACGGTTTACCGTCATTGGCACGAGCGAGGCTCTTACTATTCTTCCTACCCGATGGTTGCCGCACATGTGTACCTGATCACGCTTGCCAGGTCCGAACTATATCTCGTATCGTACCTACCATCTAAGTTACGTATGTACCTTCACACACAATACTGTACGAGTAGACAGGCGAGGACCCGGACGGTGGAGGGGGCCGCAACTTGGTAGATCTCTTAGTCAGGGACCTGGTACGGGGAGCGATATAGTTACCTAATGATAGGCAATAGGCAATGCAGGTACGGAGATACGCTGGGGCGAGATTGGATCATGGAAGTTGATAGAACGGCTGCAGCAGTCGAGGCAGTTCTGGCCTGAATCGCGCGCTCAGACTCGCGAGCTCGCTGTCTGTGGCTCGGGTGGCAAGGCGAAGGCTCCTGGGGCCCCGCCAATGCCAATCCATGATGGATCCAATTCCCCTCAGCTATGAAGCTTGACATGCTTAGCGTCTCCAGGCTGCATAAACCATTGTTCCTGCTGGGAGGTCGCAGGGAAGGACCTAGGAGAATCATCGAACCCCGCGTCTGACGTGAATGAGGGGCAAGTGAGGAAGTACTGTAAGTCATAGCGGTGGCTCGGTGCTCGGTGCTCGGGTGGCTCAGTGCTCGGGTGGCTCAGTGCTCGGGTGGCTCAGTGCCCCCTTCCATTGCCCTCACTCATCAGCACTCTTAGGGAAGTCAAGACCCAAATCATCCCGTCATCCGTGTTTGAGAGATTGCATACATGCGAGAATGTCAGGTGCCTACCGAAGACTGCACGTTGTAGGAATGGGGAAGCTAGGTAGAAAAGCCAAAGCCACATGAGCCGAGGTTAGCTTTGCAAGTAGGTACTGTAGGTACTAGTAGGCATTCAACATCAATAAAGTTTCACGTGACTCTGGCTGCTACGGCGGCATGGACGCGGGCAGAAATCCTTGTGTACATTACTATGTAGACGAAGACCGGAGTCATTCCAGGTCATTATAGCGTACCTCACCTACCGAGTCGGAGGAAATACTATGTACCATAGTAGGTAGACATACGCATACGTGTCGCCCTGTGAGGCTCTGACGGAGCTTTCTTTCCGCTGGTCGTGCCTGTTCGACATGCTCATACGTCATCGGGCGGGCCATTGGTTCGCGAGCAGTAGAAAAGTAACCGCGGCATGCACGAGATGAATGATACGCAGTACATGGTAGGCAAGCATGGGTTGGCAGGATCGACAATTGCGATCGAGATCGGGTTTCGTCACTTTCGCCTACTCCAGAACATCGATAATGGGCAGCCGCAGTTGTTCTAGACCCCCTGTGGCTGGAGCTTAACGGCCTGGCAAGCCTGGTGCCGCCGGGTTGGCTCCATCACCACGGAAATCATGTCGTCACTGTGGATACCCCATGTCGCGTCACGCGCGTGATTGGTGAGCTCAGATAGCTACTGCCATTCCAAACAAAAACAAAGAGTACCTAGGTACGTTTCTTGATGTCCATAGTGATGTTTCTGCTGCCTGTCTCGGCTGTGGCAGTTTCTGGCATCACAACATGGGGGCTTGAGGAATACTAGGAGCAATCCTACAGAGCAAGGTTGTCTGTAAATCATCTCCTCAATGAGAATTGGATGATCCAGATCATGGCAAAGAGGAGAAATCCCATCATAGCCGTCATCTTCCGCATCGCCCCTCCCACCACAATACCTAGCTCTGTCCAGCAGTCAATGACGTCAGGTGCCTCGGTGTCTGCCAGGGGAAATTGCACTTGAGGCAGTTTCCAGCAGGAGAGCTGGGTACGTACCTGCCTAGGTAGTGTTTGCTAAAGTAAGGCACGGCAAGTCATCTCTCTCCTGCCCCGCCATCGTGTGTAGTACTTAGTAGAAACAAAGGAGGGGTCAAGCAAACAAGGTATGACGTACCGAGCTGTTCACATGATAGAAGCAGCTACATGCGTGAACTGCCTGATTGCCTGCGCACAAGGCGATGAGGCATGTACCTGCCCACCAGCCTGGAGGTTAGCGGCAAGCACGCTTCTGTGTAAGGGGCCGAGAAGGCACCAGTCTTGCCCGTCAGCCTACATGTCATTGACTGACCACCTGGTTATATAAACCCTCTTCTTCCACCTCTCAATCCATCTCTTCTCTCCATCCATCATCAACCATCACAATCATCATCCAGTCTCACACACACACACAAACCTACACCCTACACACCAACAACCCAAACCAACCATCAAAATGGATAACATCAAGAACGCCGCCAACTACGTCAGCGACACCGTCAAGAGTACGCTTCCCTCCACACACTGCTGCCATCCGCACGCCTGCTAACATGAACACCAGGCGCGACCGCTACCGGCTCCAAGGAAGCCAACAAGCAGGTGGCCAAGGACAGCGATGCCTCCATCGGCACTCGGTGAGTTTCTTGTTCCATCCAGCTCTCATGATTGCCCTCGTACTAATCCATACACAGCGCCTCTGCCGCCAAGGATGCCGTCGGTGACAAGTTCGACGAGCAGAAGCACGACAAGTCTGCTGATGTCAACAAGGAGGCTGCCAAGCACTAAATGCTTCCATCATGACGAGCCCTTTCGGTCCATGACTGAGTGTACGACTTATGCATAATGATCAGATAATGCTTCGGACAAGCTTTTCTCTTTGGTCTGGGAGTCGAGTGGACGTGTATGGATTGTTTCCTTCGGAGATTTTCCCCGGCGAGCTTCATAATACCCCTAAGATAGCTTAGAAAGAAAGCAGCCTGTTCATCACCCATACCAATTGCCCGTTCCTGTGACATGCCTCGCAAGTGAAATGATTCGATCAATTGATTGTTTCTTATGGTTACTGAACTGCTCTATTGGCAACACACTTGGTTACCAATTGCTGTGCCAATTGACCACTGACAACAACACAAACAAAAACGATAACATGTTATCAATTGGCAACATCTGGGTTCAAGTTGTGTTTCAATCTCGTTGCAGCTCGTTTCCTAACAATACTACTTAACAGTGGCTTCAAGGTTTAGTATTTGGAATCAATATGCAAATCATATGGCCGGAAACTTCCCATTTTGGTAGTCGCTCGAACCATTCATGCACAGACCACCAAATCGACAAATTGTTGCGGCACAGCTCACCCCAGATCTGCGAACTTGTCGCCCACGAGTTCACAAGCAACCCTTCCCCATCGCAACTTCACTATTGTTCATTGTGCTTTTCGCGAGAGCATCTATTGTTGAGGCGTTACACTTTTTACCCAATTCGAGCGTCGCGCATTTGCAATCATGGATTATCTCAAAGAAAACCTCCCCGCCGATCTGTTCGATCCGGTGACGCTGTGGTCGCTCGCCTCGACTGTTGCGATCCTCGTTGTCGCATACGGCATGTCGCTGTGGGCGCTCGACAGCACCATCTCGAAGGCCCGTCGCTTTCTCTTCATCTGGCACGCCTTCGACGCCCTCATCCACTTCTGCCTCGAGGGCAGCTTCCTCTACCACTGCTTCTTCTCCTGGATGCCCCTCTCGAGCGTCTCGAACCCGCACGCGCTCGCGCCCACTGCGCACAACTACCTCGGATACACCGACCGTGCCTATGGCCCCCAGGCCGGCGGCGATGCCCCCATGGCGCAGCTGTGGATGATCTACGGAAAGGCTGACCGTCGCTGGGCCGGTGCCGACTTGGTATGTGCAACGCCGTTCCTGCTGCTTGCTTACTGTTTGTCCTCGGCCCCCCCAAAATCCCAATCGATCCCCGCTTCTCCTCCCCCGCGCAACCACGCGCGCATCGTGTTCTTATTCTTATTCTTGTTCGCGTACAACCGATCAACCAACCGACATTTTTGCTGACGTGGGCGCTTGCTTTTGCTAATTTCTTCTTCCCCTTCCGATATAGGCCGTCATCAGTCTCGAGCTCCTGACCGTGTTCATCGCCGGCCCGCTGGCCGCGTACGTCTCGTACGGCATCGCGAGGAAGAAGGAGAGCGTCAACGTCATCATGGTGGTCATCGCGACCATGGAACTGTACGGCGGCTGGATCACCTTCTGCCCGGAGTGGCTGGTCATGAACTACAACCTCGACACCAGCACTTTTATGTACAAGTGGCTGTACCTCGTCTTCTTCAACGTCCTCTGGGTCTTCATCCCCTTGTATGCGTGCTACGTCGGCGTCTCGGATATGAATGACGCCTATGCGGTGAGGGCGAAGGTCAATGCTTCGAAGAAGTCTAAGTAGATGTGTGCATACATACATATACGCTTTAGAAGAATTGACTACCTACCTACCTACCCGGGTAGGTATAGGTTTTGGGAAATGGGCTGGATGGATTGGCTATGGCGTGATTTTTGGGACAATGGATCGATTAGCAGTCGTCGCGATTGAGATGGAATTGTGAACGGTGGTTTGGATTCATCAGTTTACGAATGGATTATATAGCATCTCTCGCCGAAGACAATCTACATGCCTCTAGTATCTGTCTATCTATCTAGTATCTCTCCATGACCCACTGTGTCCTCTGATCCTCGGGTATGGAATCGTACAATTTCACCTCTGCCTTCTTCACAGCCACGTATCGCTCGACGAATTCCTTGCCCAGCAACCTGACCATAGTCTCGTCCTTCCGTAGACACTCACAAGCCTCCTCGACAGACGCCGGGAACTTCGTCTCGATGCCCAGCCGGGTCCTCTCCGCGTCACCGAGCGTCGCGGGATCTACCTCGCAGTCTCCCCACGTGAACGCGGCGCCCTCGGTGCCGGCAAAGACGAGCGCCGCCAGAGCCAGGTAGGGGTTCGCCATGCCGTCCAGGACCTTGACCTCCCAGTGGCTGTCCTTGCACTTGCGCAGCGGCGTCTCCTTGTTGTGGGTGCCCCAGGTGACCCAGCGGCCGCCGGCCCACAGGCCGTCCTGCATGCGCTCGTAGCTCGTCGGATGGGCGTCGGTGAGGGCGAAGACGGCCGGGAAGTGCGCCAGCACGCCGCCGTAGAAGCGTTCGTAGACGGCCGGTGCGTCGCCGCCGGCCGACGAGATGGACATGTGCGCGTGCGCGCCGCTGCCCAGGAACGGCGCGAACGGCCGCGGGTGCAGCGTGGCGCGGAACCCGTGGCGCGCGGCCGTGCTCTCGAGGACCTGCCGCGTGTGCAGCAGCGTGTCGCACGCCTCCAGCGGCGGCTGCGGGCCCAGCACGATCTCGTACTGCCCCGGCGTCGACTCGGCGTGGAACTGCTGCACCGCGACGCCGGCGTCGCGCAGGGCGTCGAGCAGCTCGTCGGCGGCCGTCAGGAAGCTGCCGGGCGCGCCCCAGGTCGCGAGCGCGCCGGCCGTCGTCCACGAATGGCCCGTGGTGGTGGATAGCATGCGGAACTTGTCTTTGGGGTCGCCCGTCGGCTCGAGGACGGTGAACTCGATCTCGAAGCCGACGAGGAAGGTCAGGCCGCCGCCAGCAGAAGCTTCGGCGTGGCGCAGCGCGCGCCGCAGGATGCCGCGCGGACACAGCGGCGACTCGGACGCGGGCGCGGACCCGCCGTCTTCTACTACTATTTCGTCTTCGTGGAAGAAGGCCTGGCAGCTGACGTGGCCTGGTGCCGGCCCCTTCTTCGCGCTCGCCCAGTCGGGCTCGAGGACGTAGATGCCGGTGCCGGTGACGCCGGGGATGGGGTGGTCGTTGGGCAGGATGCCCAGACTGGCTTTGGTGACGCTGATGGTGTAGGGTTCTTCTCCTTCCTCTAGGGACTCGAGGACGCGCGCCATGGGGATCACGCGGCACTTGGGCACCGAGGTGTAGTCGTGCCAGTATATCCGGAGGTACTTGGCATCTCGGAAGGAGGTAGGGATGTGCTTGGTGTCCCTCGCATGCTTTTGGATCGAGGAGTTGTCTTCTCTATGGGATATGCCGTCTCGGGCCGCCATGGTGTCTTCCAATGGGGGTTTGTGGTGTGACTGCGGTCAAGGTGGGATTGGTGTCTGCCCAGGTGCGGTCTGAATAGAGATGGTGGACGACTTGGAGTCCTTGGACAGCAGTGGTGGTTGTTCAAATATCAGATTTGGCTAGGTTGGTAGGTAGGTAGCTGTGGAAATAAGTGCCTGTCGAAACATCAGTACCAAACTTACATGGTTCGAATGCAAAAAGCAATATCGCACATGCACATGAAGATCATTACTGTAAAACCGCGTGTGAGGCACACACCGATAGCCGTTGTCTTTTCTTCTCAAGTCTCACCAGTTGCAAATCCATAGCATTTCATGAGTACATGTGTGTCCATAGGTGCGTCATCACCTGTCCGGATATGTTGTAAAGCTCTTTTTACCTATTCTTAGGAAGTACTCGGGAGTTCTCTAGACGGGAGAATATTGCATGTTGTGAGGTCGTGGCGATACCTACCTAGTACCACCAAACATTGGTGATAGCATGATGATGAACTGAAGGTGCCAGACCGTTTAATGATATTGGAGCCCACTTCCAGCGATACCGCTATTCCAATCTGACGGGAGCTATCGTGAACAGGTCTTAGCCTCAGCGGCTGAGGTGGACCTTTTGGCGGAGATGATCTACCGCTACCTAATGCAGCTAGATGGCACGGACGCTAGCCATCTCTTCTCGCTTGTGATGTAGTGAGTGTCGTGCCAGAGTGCCGAAGTCGGTGACTGTCGCAATGTGGTTCTTCATACATATACCTACCTACTTGAGTTCTTGATCATGAATCTCGACAATCAAACTCCAGTATGAGGCCTGGCCCCGGCCTTACGACTCTGATCACTTACATGTCATGACGCATAGGGAGGGAGTCTTTACTAAAAACATCGGGCAGCAATTCATCGTTTATTCAATCCCCCGCTGCCCGGAACCCCCGAGAATGTCAAGGATTCCAAAGGAACAAATAAAGAGGCTCGTTGCTTGATAGCCTCACAGTATGGATTCCCCCAGAGCGGTGAGTACACTCCACCGTTGCCATTGCCGCCGCATTGGCGAACCTAGGCGGAAACTCTTCAGTTACGAACCGCGACCTCATCCACCTGCAGTCTCTGGAAGCCCCCCTTGGCCGCGACATCCTTCTGCAGGCTCGCCATCCTCTTCTGGTCACCCGTCGGGTCCTGTGAGTCGCCCTCGAGCGTCCAGCCAAGGAATTCGTTGGTGTAATTCGGCTCGAAGCCGGCATCCAGCACCCCCAGCCTCTTGCCGTACGCCGTGACCTTCTGCCAGTCGCGCCGGACGTTCTTCAGGTCCTTGGAGAAGTAGGCGTAGCTGCGCTCGAACATCTTCCTGTTGAGCGCCGTGCCCATGGCCGGCTTGAAGTCGACGTACTCGGCCCACGCCTCCTCGGGCCGCGCGATGACCAAGTCGGTCGCCTTCTTGACGGCGCGCATGAAGGCGCGGACCTTGTCCGGGTTCTGCGTCACGAACGCGTCGTTGCCGATGTACAGGATCGAGCAGAAGCAGCAGCAGCCGAGCTCGGCGAGCTCGTCGATGCGCAGCATCTGCACGTCGGTCCGGGGCCGCCCCTGGGCCGCGAGCCACTCCTCGAGCTCGACCATCTGCACGTTCTCGAGCCCGATGCCGGCGTCGATGTCGCCGTTGATGATGGCCTTGCTGACGTTCATCCCGCACCGCACCGCCGTGTAGTCGGCCGGCGACATGCCGTAGTGCGACGTCAGCTCGTCGATCTGGATCTTGCCGAACTCGCCCACGTAGCCGATGCGCTTGCCCTTGAGCGTCTGGAAGTCGGGCGTGATGCCCGACGACTTGAGGTACACGACGCCAGTGAAGGGCTCGTCAAGCAGGCTGCCGAACGAAGTGACTGGGAAGCCACGGGCTTTGGCCTACGTTGGATATGAGTAATGTGTCAGGCCAAGTAAGTACTGAAGCTTGTGAGTTTGATATTTACCGCGAGCGTATGGATCATCGCTTTGAAGCCAAGATCAACCCTGCCGCTGCCAATAATCTCGGTGACATCCTGGCGCCAATGTCAGCGTGACCTGTAGCAGAATTTCTGCAAGAGACTCTTACACTGGGATCGTTTGGCTCGAGTAGGGCAACCTTGATGCCTTCCTCGGCGAAATAGCCCTTGGCCTGAGCTAGGAAGAGCGGGGCATGGTATGGCGTAGCGTGCCTGGTTGCATGTTAATTACAACTCTACCAAGTATTCACAGCAGCACTGCGCTTCATGCCAATTTCGTACCAGTTGGTCAAGAAGGTGATCTTGTCAGTCGACATGGTAGCAGATCAAGCGCGAATGCAATGCTGTAGGGGTCAGCACGACATTGACTCCGATCTAAAAAAGGGGAGAGGGGGCTAGAACAAGCAACTCCTTTCGCTGGTATTATCCAGATCAAGTTCACCGGTATTTCTCAGAACAACCGCCCTGCTGTGATCTCCTTTGGTCTGCATCTCGACTCAAGCCACGTTGAGCTTAGGCGATGACAAACCATTGGAAAACAACGGCAGGGCAAGTCGAACACCCGGGTGCATAGTTTGCAGATAGTTACCTTGATCAACAGATAATAGCTCCATTGCGAGAGGCGCCATAGTTCCTTTGCTTTGGGCGTACCGGTCTGAGTTCAGTGCTGTGAAGATTGGATTTGTTGCGGATGTAGATTTCTGAAAACTGTAATATGCCTAGGGTAGATTGCTTTGAGATCGGACGAGGACGACGAGGACTTCAAATACCCCCTCAAGAGGGATTATCGTGTGAGGGGTTGAGTCCATTTCTTGCGTCATTAGGAGACACCGGCCACGATATCGGACGGAAATACCCGCAATTGAGTCGGCGAACCACAAGCCCGACCAGCGGGCCAGCAAGGTATTATCTGATCTCCAACCGAACTAGACGACGATTGGTGTGAACTGGAAAGTGCCGGCCGTTCATTTTGCTATAGTATGTGTGAAATCACACATCCTCGTTTTCGAGAGCGTGAGAAGGTCCGAATTGACCCTGTCAATGCACCACGACAACGTCGAGAACCATTAGAATTGTCTTATGTCAATAATGTCTGCTTGCTGATAGGATGAAGCGCATGGAGTCCTCCCGAGTATTATGCCCCTATTATGCCCCCCCTTCCATTAATGCCGTTCATGCACGCTACCAACTCGGAAGTAGCTCACCATGCCCGCATCTTCCTCTCACTAACTCGATATCAGTCAAAAGGATTCGTCCAGAAAGCCGAGAGCAACATAGTATTAAGATTAGTATATATAGTGTGGAGGTGGCATTAAGCAACCTGGGTTGCAGTGCAAAAAATTAAATGTGAGAGACATCGAACGTCTCGTATGATACAGCCACATCCTTCATATGTGTTTCGTGCGATATATGATTCGCCAGGCGCACCCTTTACATAGAACCAGATCGGCTGAGAAGAACGCCCCCCTCTAATTAAATCCAACGCAGACGCACACTTTGATATCCGAAATCTATAGCAGGAAAAAAGGCACAGCCAGGAAGGCCAGGCCAGCACCAACCACCAGCGATCTATGCACCGAAGCCGCAGCGCCTGTCAGCACGGGAGGAAGTCCGCTTGAGCCATTGTAAGATGAGCCTGAGTCACAGCCAGCTCCACCACAGCTATAGTCGTAGTCGTGGTCGTGGTCGTGGTCATGATCACAGTCTTCTCCGTCACAGCTGTAGCCTTGGTCGTGGTCGTGGCCATGATCGCAGCCACTTGCGCCACAGCTACTATCTTGGTCATGGTCATGGTCATGGTCGTGACCACAGTCACTTCCATCACAGCTGTAGTCGACAGCGTGATCGTGGTCGTGGTCACAGTCACTTCCATCACAGCTGTAGTCGACAGCGTGATCATGGTCGTGGTCGTGGTCGTGGTCGTGGTAACTTCCACTTTCACTGCTGCTCCCGCCGCCTACGCCAGAGTCGCAGCCGCTGCCACCGCACCCTCCGGCATAGCTTGTCGTGAACCCCCCTGTTGGGATCGAGGGGGGCGCGACATGAGTGTGTGGTGGCACAGGCGGGGCAGTGATGGTGGCGGTTACACCGTTGTCGCACTCGATGTTGACCATTGGGTTGCCCATACCCGTAGGCTTGGCGCCGGGGCAGGTGATGACAACATCGGGATCCTCGCAGGCGTGGCAGTGGACCGTGGTGACGACGAATCCGGGAGGCATGGTAGGGGTGACATAATCTGTGATGTGGCCGGCACAAGTCTCGGTGACTGTGTATGCTGCCATCCACGAGCCAGTCTCGCAGGCGGCGAGTAAGGTGGTCTCGTAGACCGTCGTGTATATCTGGGTGACGGGAGGGCAGTACAACAAAGCCGCGCCGGCGGTGATGTTGGCGAGCTCCATGTTGAAGAATAGATTAATTAGTTGACGAGTGGACGATTATTAATGTTCTAATATAAATAAAACCAGATGAGTGCCGAGAGCGGGCAAGACTAATGAGCGACTATTACTGCTTCGAAAAGAGCGTGGTGGCCAAAAAGGCTGTGAGTAACGAACGACGAATGACGGATGGGGAGCAAGAAAGACGGAGGCTGATCGAGAATGACAGAGCCATCCGTCATCTTTATACCGGACGCGAACGATGGTATCACCATGGTGAACGAAAACAGCCGTTCTTCAGCCGCCGGGGCATAGCAACAGGTGATCCATAACAAACCTCTGGCCTGTGTGATGATGGGCATGGGAAATGACGAGGCATTCCTTACTATCGCAGTCAATGTCGACGAAAGCCGTGCGGTCTGCAAGCCACATTCGAGAGGGTTGAGACACGACTAAGATCTGCCATGCTTGGCATCCCCTGTGTTCATTCTGCTTTCCAGTCACCGAGCAACGGCGCATGCGAAGAGTCTGTTCACCGAGATGGAAATCATGACCGACATGGTAAACAACAACCCGGTGAACGTCGGCACGAGCCTCGCCAGCCACGAAGCTCGGTGAGCAGGCTGTGGCTAGGTAGGTACGTGACGAACGCACACCAGCGCCAACTCAGATACACATGTCCTGGGCGAAAAGCCGCACGATCGTGTACGCTCCCTCCCTCAACGAAGGATGGTGGTAGGTAGTACTTCCAGCCGAGACAGAGCAACAGCATCGCGTTCATGACTCGGATGGGCCAGGCTTTAACACAGGCTTGTTTTGAGTCCTACGACTTTGTCACCATGGGTTTACGTATGCCAAGGCATCATTCAGACAGACATCTAGCAGATAGGGCACTTCACAGGTAGGTAGGTAGCATGCATGTTTCCTTTCAAAATCGACATCTTCCGTCCATGTCCGAAGACGGGCGGGAGACTTCCTAGTAAGGAGGTTTCTCTCCAGAGTAAATTCCCACGTGGGGAATGGCAACTCGTCACTGTAAAGGAGTCGAGGTGACGGTCGTGGCGACTCTGTGAATACTTTTTGATCTGGAGAGGAAAGGAGGAGAAAGGCATAAAGAGCCTGGGAGCAGCCGCACCTATTTATGCTACATTTTTTTTTTCTTTCCCGCGGGGCTGGGGGTGGGGACCTGGCTGGCCCTTGGCAGGCTCAGGTGACAGCTGAGAAACAGCTGCGACTTTCTGCCTTAGGCATGCGGGCTAGGCCCCTTAGGCGCTTGGTAGGAAGTTAGCATCTCTGCAGGCCTGAGGCTACTACGACTCAGGTACTGACCCACCTGCATGTTTCTGTGGGTCCGTCTCTTAAGATACCTGCTGCTAAGGCGCGAGCGACCTCTGCCGACAATAACTCTCCCCCATCCAGCAAAGATGCCGGCAGACGACTACGCGTCGGTCGCAACCGGCGGCGCCCTCAAGCTGAAGGGCGCCAAGGTCCAGAAGTCCAAGAAAAAGAAGAGCAAGAGCAAGGACAAGGAGAAAGACAAGTCGGCCAGTCTCGAACGCGCCCTGTCCGCCGACGCCACCACCAGCGCATCCAAGGAGCAAGACGACAGCACCAAAGACGTCGAGAAGGCGACAGCACCTGACCACGAACCTGATAACGAGCCCGAATACAAGACAGAGGCAGAGAGGCGGCATGAAGAGGCGATGAAGAAAAAGGTGGGCTAGCGCAAACACACACATACATCCCGCGGTTTAGTCTCATCGGACTATTGCCAAATCACAGGGCGCATGTTGAGCGAACGGATACTAACCTAGTCACGGCAGATGCAACGAATGCTCGAAGACCCCGCCCTAGCGTCGGAGATCAAGAAGACGCACAAGGAAAGGGTCGAAAGTCTGAATACCTACCTGTCCAAGCTGAGCGAACATCACGACATGCCCAAGATCGGCCCCGGATAAGGGGGCGCCCATGACGGGGGACATGAATGAAAAACGAACGAACGAACAAATAAACAGGCAAAAACGAAACAAGACAATTGCTCCGAGTCTGCCTATACGAAGGGTCCCTGATGAGCGGGCTGCTATTTTCGGCCGACCTTACCCGGGCTTCGCGACTGGGTCTCGGAATGCGAGGGACGTTGTCGACAGGTCTTGCTATCGCAGTAACATCGCGCTTTGGCTCATTCTGGACGAAGGGCTGCTGCTGTGATGCTATATCGAGCATTCTCTAACGATCAACAAAACTAGCCTGTCGGGAATCCTCGCGAGGCGCTTGAGCTCGCTTTCACATCAACGAGGTCACGAAAAAAAAAAACGAAAGTCACAACCAAGTCTATAGAGACTGGCCCTATCATGCCATATGAACAATAGATGTCCGCCATGTGGTAGTGTACGTGGGTCTGTGAGTGCACATTTATTTCTTCCTGTAGCGTCTGTGCTACCGTGATCAGGGAGGAACCAAGACTTACATCCGAATATTTGACAATGCTTAGCGAATAAACTATAAATACTATATTCTACTAAATGCCTGTTTTTAATGAGATATGTGTGCTTCGGAAATGTGGGATGGTGATCAAGCTGCGTGAAAGGCCTCGTAATCGGTGACTATCACTGCATCGCTGCGTGTGTGACTGGTATAATGCAGAATCATCCATGACTAGAGATTACTAAAAGTGGCTGAGGCCATCCCGGGAGAGTGACAATATAACTCATCAATGCCTTAATACACCCACGTATTAGGGCGTCGTTTGGGTCTACCCCGCTGTCGATCGAGGCACACATTGCGGTGAACCCCTGTCTGTAATGTCGCACGTAGCATACATAGTTGTATCTACAGTACAACATGACTTTTGGAGTTGGAGTCAAGTGAAGTTCACTGTTCAGTTTACTAATTATTGATAGTATTGATGTAGATGCCGTGCTTGCTAGATTAAACCATACTATTTACCTCCCATCCTGCCATCCTGCCATCCTGATCTGGCCCTTCTATTATCTAATATGCTATTGCTATGCTATGCCGTTGCCAATCTACCTGCCGACCCTTTTTCTGTTTCGTAACTTCGTGAATAAATGGCGTAGAAATGATAGCTAAATCCTCCACCGCCGGTGGTATGTTGTGTGTTGTGAATTGATAGATTCGTGAGGGCTGACGATAGAACCCAGTGGCAGCTAATTGGGTTGTGCCCTACCGCGTGCGGCTTTTCTGAAGTGGTATAGGCCATCCTCATTGTTTGCTTATACGAGCATGAAGCCGCCAACCATTAAACCAGCCAGGAGTGCCAAAGTAGAGCCTCTCACACTTGGGGCTGCGGAATCATCCTGCAGGTTGCCCATGCCGGCTTCCGGCTCATCGCTGTTATCTCCCTCGTTGACGCCTGGTGTGACTACAGCCACCTGGGTAATTGTGGTCACAGCGCCGCCGGGCAGCGTTGACGTAGAGATTCTGGTTGTGGAGGTTGGCTTGGCGGTGGTTGTTGGTTTAGGAGAGGAGGCTGGCTGATGTTAGTATTAAGGTACTCGAATCTAGCATGGTGGGATAAGATGTGGTTTTGAACGTGGTTTCGCCATGAATGAAAATGCAATGGAGATGATGACACCAGTTGATAGTGCTTCATGCATTCACGCCGTCGCGTCATTGAGATGAAAATAATATAAGTTGGGACTTACAGCTTTCAGGCACTGCATCGCTGGAGGACGATGTGGGTGCTGGGGATGACGATGTGGACTCGGTAGTCTCCGGAGTGGTCACTGGCGTACTGCTCGGTTCGGTGGTGGTGGTGGTGCTTTCAGGGGTAGGAGTTGGTGTTGACTCAGGTGTGGTAGATGGTGTTTCTGAAGACGTCGTCGGCGTATCGACGGGAGTCTCTGTTGTCTCCGGAGGTGTTACCGCCGTTGTTGATGATGAGGTCGGCACGTCCGTCGGTCCTTCCGTAGGCGTGGCTGATTCCTCGGTTGATGTGGTGGGCTCTTCTGTTGGTGTGGCAGTGGGCTCTTCTGTTGGTGTTGTTGTTGTTGAGGGCTCATCCGGGGTACTCGTAGTAGTAGGTGGATCCTCAGAGGACGAAGTCGGGGTCTCTATTGGTGTCTCAGAGGTGGTTGTATCGTTCACGGAAGACGCTTGGCGAACAGCCAAGTGAACGACATTTACGACTTGGGCAGGCTTCTTCTCGGAAGCATCCTCAGCGGCGTTGTCTTCGGTTTGGACCAAGCTGTCCTTGAAAGAACCGGGGACATATTCTCCAAGCTGTTGGAGAGTTCGAGGTGAAATGGCATTTACCATGCGGGAGTCGATGGCCTGGTCTTGGTCGCGGTCCACCGCATTGTTCGCTCTCTCAAACCTCACGGATGCATCTTGCCTTGTACCAAGACAGGCTGCATCTGCCAAAGAGGCTGTGACAACCAAGGAGAGAAGAAATGTCCGCATTGTCGGCATGTGGTTGAGCCAACAGGTCGAATGTCTTGAGCTATAGACGTTGAGAATCAAGTCTATATTCTCACCAATTCCTGACTTTGAAGTCGAGATTTCGGTGGTCGGGCAACAAATCAAGACAGGACAGAGGCGGAGGTTTTGGAGTGTTCGCGGTTGGGAATAGACATGAACCTATATATATGAGGCGAATGTAACTGGACAAGCGCAGTAGTGTAAGATGCTAGTGAGGGGACTGGGCCGATGCACTGTCCGCCGGCTACGCTAGACCTTAGCACGCTTGGCTAGCTCGATGAGCCGGGATGGCCTTGATTCCGAGGTGCAGTCTTTATGTGTTTATGACATGGTGTACCAGCTATGTGGGTGGTGCCAGCAGGTTTGGCGCGATGCTATTGATGGTGCCGGAGAAATAAAAGGGCTGGTCAAGCTACGTAAGCCAGGCACCAACAGCGGACGTTGATTTCCGGACTGGCCTACAGTACCAGGCGAGCCAGGTAGTTACCCAGTTTCAAAAATAAACCTCTGGCTGCTCTGGCTCGCCTTGGCTCACTGGCTAACTGGCGTTTACGAGGACACAGCCACTGTGCCGTGCTGACGTGAAATACCTGCGAGACAGGCACACGGGCTCAACAGGTCATACGGAATCGTGCTTCGTGCAGCTCAGAAAACAAATTGGCTGTGTGGACACTGGCCACTGTGACATCTGAACAATCAGCTCGTTGCTTTGTTCTCGTGTTAGCGCAGTGCAACAATATCATCAACAACAACAACATGAGATGTGCAGATGCCGAGTGGACAAGAACAGGCAGGCATGAAGTCCCGGAAAAGGCGGCCCACGATGACCAGCCTCTGGACACGCTACTGTAGACACGCTAGGCTAGCACGAAGCCCCACCACGCGGCCCCCCCAATCCTGCGCAACTTAGTACATGTAGGTAGCTGCAGCGTAAACCCCGTATCGACCTGTCAGCCGTTGACACTCCAGCGCATTCCAGACGCCATTCCAAGTCTGTCCAAGGTCCTAATGGAGCAAGGCCGCGTCTCGTCTCACTTATACTTATCAGGCGAACAATGGATGGTTTCTAGCTCATGATTTCTACCTGGCCGTCATATCACGTCAAGAACCTGAGACGAGAGGTAATTAATTGCGCACCATCCGAACTCCAACTGCATTGAAAACCACGTTGGGCAATTTGAACTTATCGAGGCATGTCGATGACGTCCACGAGGGTGGGCCGATCTACTCTATAATCGTCCTAGCCTGTCCATATAGCTCGAACACAGCATGGCAAGCCGAACAGGCGAGCAGGCATGGGCGAGCACGGCTCTCTCCAGTGAAGATCTCGGACGTGCTCCGGTTTAAAATACGAGCATTTTCGTCAGGCCCGGCCGCGGCATTGATTGCCTATTGTACGGTACGCAACGTGCTCAGCCCTGGGTTGGTACGGCAATCGAATCGCTATCGGCATGGATTCGCATGGTGGTGATGGGGACTTATGATGCATTTCAAGGCTGAGGGTTCGTAAAAGGTTTTGGCGCAGGGGGACTCGTCTGTTCACTTAAAATAGAGAGGATGGGGATCAAGTCGTCTGCTTTGTCTCTCGTAAATCGTGATAAGCCTCTCAACCTCAATCATGATCGACCAGGATAGCGTCCTAAGTATATACCTAGGTATCTTACCAAACCATCTGTATCTCTATGCTCTCTCACTTGACAATACCTGCTTTCCATCGCATTTCTTCACAACAAGAAAACTGTGATTGTCCTGAGTCATTATTAGTTAAGACTTAATATGTAGATTGGCTACACTACCTAATGATACAGAAGAACACAACTACTGCTTGAAATAAGTCGAATGTTATTTTATTGGCAATCGCCGATTACCTTGTCATGCCTGTCATCCTTAAAGACAGTAATTACGTTTGGCGTTTGGCTGTTGAGCTGAAGTAGCCATTTGCTCACTAGTACCTATGTAGGTCAACGTTGTTGAGTCAGTTCCATTGTTGGGTGATCAATCTCTGATTCAAGATGCTTTCTGATACTTATTAAGGGTCGATCTAGAGACAAATGGAAATTTGTATGCGTTCACAGAAGGTAGGAGGTATTTGGTGTTTTGTTAAAAGAACGGCCGCTTCTTACTACTAGGTATGTAGAACCACGCTAGGTCGCTTGACAGAAGCCACCTCCAGTTGGAAGGCACATACGAGTACTGCACAGTAGGTTGTATTCATAAGCTTGCCCCACATTCCCATACACACACACCTACATGTTCTGTACTTCGTACTTACCTAACCTACGGCTGAATACTAGCGCAGCAGGTACCTAGGTAGGTACCCTACCTCCCAGTCAATTGAACAGCTCACACAGGATAACCTCAAGACACACATGTGATTGCGCATCGTCTCTCCATCTGCGCAGCCCCTTCTCCGCTACCCGACTCGACTCGCCATCCTCCGACTCATCCGACAGCTACCATTCTCCGTCCGCCGAGGCCAAGGCCATGCGCATACGTTGGAAATAAACACAGTCAACCCGACAACTCCAGCTCTCCCATGACACCAGACGCATTGTGAGGCCAACTGGTCCCCCCCCGCTATGCCTGACCATCCTGGTCCTTCAACTACTGCCCACGAAGCTGAAGCTGTCTCGGCGCGTCCCGACCACGACAGTTTTGATAACCTGCTTTCGCGAACCCCCCATCCTTACCATCGCCAGCCCGACGAGCTGCTCGAACCCTCGAGTCGCCTTGTCGGTAGACATAGCCCCCCGCCCACCGACAGCGGCACCGAAGCCGACGATGAGCACTTCCTCAAGGGCCTGCCTGCCCCGAGGAGGCTCCGTAAGGGCTTCAATGGACGGCATGAAGCTTCATCGGGCGCTTCTACTCCCTTCCGCGCACTCACCCCGCTCGTCGACGACGAAGCTCGACGATTCTCCTTTGCCAAGAAAGAGACCTCGGCGAACCAAACCCCACCCCTAGCCGTAGACAGGCTGAGAAGAAAGAGAATGAGGGAGGTTGTCCGTCGCTCTACCGAGCTCCTGATTCTCGGGGCCTTGGGCCTATGCGTGTACACCAATGCACAAGTGCGACCTATTATACAAAGGTCGAGCCGAGGTAATACCCTCCCTGCTGCCGCCGCGCTGCCTCACGAAGAACAGCTGACTAATGGATACATATACAGAGATTCGCCATGCCGCAGCAGCTATCGTGACTTTGGTCGCCCTCTATCCGCTGCGATTACTGATCTGGGCTTATTCGCACCGGGTGCCCTCGAGAACACTCCCCATCAAGGTGCCCTCAGTGTTCGACCCAGCACCGCTCTTTTACCCGCCGACCATAACAATCTCGATTGCCGCTCTGATTGCCGTCAATAACGAGGCTGTTCTGCTTCCTAATATAATACTCGCCCTCTGTTCTCTACCACGAGCACTGATTCCAACGCTCTCGTTGCCCGGCGAGGATGTCAACCCCATCCATTGGGTCGTAACGTCTGCGCCTTTGGCTATACCCCGTCTCCTTGGTGACCTTGCCATCACCCCAACATACAAGGGCAGTACGAATCCATCACCGGCGGCCCTTCCCCCCGAGGCAGCAATACTCCTCTATCCTCTGCATTGCAGTCTTCTCCACGTCCTGCATACCTTGACAACCACCAGTCTCCTGGCAGCGGAACTACAATTGCTCTCAGTTGGCCTTATAAACATCCTCCTCCTGTCTTCCTCCCCACAGATTACTATCCTCAAGGCAATGCTTTGGGTGGGGGGTCTGGACATTCTGGTGTCCTGTACGAAACCTATTCAGTGGGGAATAGCGCTCGCGCGTGTACCCAAATGGCGCTTCAAGCAATCACCAAATCCCGTGAAACGACGAACTGTTTTCCTCTCAACCCTGATGCCGTGGAGGAGAATGAGACACGACCTGTTCCACGCGCCCTTGGATAGTTCGTCCTGTAGCTCGTGTGAAGCCATGGACGATCCAGACGATACGGATGACGCCCCGAATCAGATGCCAAGAGGACTCACACGAGTGCGGTCGGTGAACGTAGATGGTGCGCGAATCGCTCGAGACCTCGAAGTAAGCTCCTGCTCAGGCCTTGATGGCGTTATAGAGAAGAGGACAGCAACGAAACAGGCTCGTAGGCATACTCTGCCATCGACCGGCAACCAGCGCAAAGTCCAAACTCACACGCCATCAGGCCGAAAAAAACGCTCGGCATCTGTCTCCATCAAAGCTTTCGTCTCCCTCACTTATCACCAGGCGACGCTTCGCAAGTGGATCTATGCCTTGTATGTCTATATTTGCTTTGTGGCGACTATACTACTCCCAATTCACCCGATCGGGGTCAAGGAAGCAGTGGAGCATGAATCGTTGAATGGCGACGAACCTGTTGGATGGGCCTTGGGTTACCTGTTTGGCGATATCCAGTGGTTTAGGTGGAAGGTCGTGAGTCACAACCTGGTGTGGTGGATACCCCTCCCAGCAAGGTTTTCTCGTGAGAGCGATAAAGCCGCACAACAAGGGCGGGCCGAACAATTCCAAACCGTCTTTGGTGCTGCAAACACTCGTTTGTTACTCGGTGCCCACTGCTTGGCGATCATCACTGTTGGACTATTTATAGTCTTCAGGCTGTCGCCGGTGTGCGAGGTGGATACACGTCGGAAAGTGTTCCATTTCATGATGGTAGCCATGTTTGCTCCTGCGACATACATTGACCCATGCTTTGTAGCATTGGCCCTTTCCATCGTCCTTGCCGCTTTCCTGCTCCTTGACTTGTTGCGGGCAAGCCAGCTGCCTCCCTTATCTAAGCCCCTTGCCCTCTTCCTGGCCCCTTACGTTGATGGGCGTGATCTTCGGGGCCCCGTCGTCATCTCGCATATCTTCCTTCTTATCGGATGCGCAATCCCGTTGTGGCTCTCTCTGGGATCACTCCCCCGAGCGGGCTCCGGCCACCTACAAGGCTGGGATGTGCCTTCTCGAGAGATCGCCATGATATCCGGCGTTATCTGCGTTGGCTTGGGCGATGCGGCTGCTTCCTTGATTGGACGACGTTACGGACGACACAAGTGGTTCTGGGGCGGGGGCAAGAGCCTCGAGGGTAGCGTCGCCTTCGCAAGCGCCGTGTTTCTGGGTCTCATGGCCGCTCATATATGGCTGCGGATTGGCGAATGGGCGCCTACAAATCGGTATTCCGATACCTTGCAGACTACGATGAAGAAGGCGGGGGCCTGCGGCGCCATGGCCAGCCTCACAGAGGCGGTGCTGACCGGCGGAAATGATAATGTCGTCGTACCTGTAGTCTTATGGGCCTGTGTGAAGAGCCTGGGTGTGTGAGGTGCTATAAAAGACGGTTGGGAAGGTCATTCACATCGCGGGAGCTAATCGGGGCAGAGGGTATGAAAATCCGAAATTTTGCATCGCTTGGCGTAACGGTGGGAAAAGAGAATAAAGGTAAATTCCATTGGACTGCATAGAGACATGTGATATAAAACAGGCGTGGAGTTCTCACATGGTTTTACGGGTTGCCTAGGGATAGGTTCATGCATATCATATACCAAGCTGTTTTCGATCTGCTTTTGGGAGCACTTCTTCATACTCAATTACGATTAAATAACATATTACCCATCCTCTTTCTAGACAATTGCATCGATCCCGTTTTCAAAAGGGAAATTGAGAGACATACATGCCTGTGCCTAGGTAGTATTCTGTCTCCGTGAGAGCACTTCAAGGTTATAAAGATGTGAGGAAGGTAGGTATATTTCCACGTGGAATAAGAGACGTTACTTTATGCATACTTGGGAGTTCACGCTTAGTCATTAGGTCGTGCCATGACCTGCGGGTTGAGGAGGGAGGCAGCGGCCCGCCCGACCCCAGGCACCCAGGGCCAAACGGTCGGGGAAACCACTCGCCTGAAAATGCCCCTGGCTCGCCTGGTCTATGGGCTGTGCTTGTGCTCATCCTTGCGCTTCCGCGATGGCGTCACTGGAGTAGAGAACTTCCACGCAGACACTGAGCGACAGTCACAGGGACTCAAAAACCGCCAATTATTAAGCCGATGACGATGGAAGTATGCTTAATGGAGGTAAGGAGGTAGGTCAAACAAGTAAGTAAGTAGCCTCCGATCTAATCCAACATGAGTCTGTCCTCCCGATAGAGCACGATAAACTTGGCGAAAAAACAAAGCATCGTATTCGGCAAGACCTTTCGTGCTACCACTATTTCAGGTAGATAGGGGCCACCTTCTCTTCGTACTGCGGGTTAGGCATCGTGGGCCATGTTGGGTGCGTGTAGTGGATCACGCCCAGACTCGGACTTTCTACTGTACTCACAGTTGCTGCTCCGTAAGCAGCAGGTATTGTCTTCTCTTCTTCTTTCTCAGTTTGGAATTTTTGCTTTTGTTTTCAGTTATGTGGACTTGGCTGTGTCTTGCTACCTACATGTAGGTACCAATGTGAGTTGATGTACATACTACCTATGTTGGGGCAATACTAAATAAAGAGCCGCCATGGTAATCGAAGTTTCTAGTCGTACCTGAATATGTAGGTAGGTAGGGAGCGGAGCGTCGGTGGACGGTGGACGCAATGGTCGCTAATCCCATCTGCGCTACCGTGGAAACACTCGGTCGAGCGTTGAGTCTGTCGCGCTCTCAATGAACTTGATTGGTCTAGATATCTCTGGAGATGATGATCTCAGGACTCCAATAGGTGGGCATTAGGGGCTAGACCCTTACAGCAGCGCAAGATGCGGCCAAACTCAGGTAAGTACAGCAGCATACTTAAGTAGGTGTTGCAATTCCCTGGCCATTGAGGTCTCTCCAATTCCTGGTGCCGGTATGCAATATGGCATTGGCGGAGTTCCCAATGATCAATCCCGGTCTGGTTTTCATAAAGTACTGTAAAGGCCTGTGCCCACCTCGCCCACCTCGAGTTGTGCTTCAGGCGCCTTGGGGATTGTTTCATTGCAGGTGGGCTGGACCAGCTGCCCCTCAAGACTCACTCGCTGGAGCACTTGTCGGACTCGGACTCGGTTTTGTGCAGCACTTCGGTACGCAGCCGTAGCCGGCAGGCCTTCAATTATACTTGGTTGTCCACGAGCGCACTGAACATTGAATTAGTCAGGATAGCACATGAATGCTGCGGATAAAAACGTGGGACTCCTCAGGGCTCCTTCGGTAGAATCCGGACACCGCACATCGCGCCTGGTCCGACGACGCTCGACAATATCAATACCCATCTGTTACTAGGTAAGTAAGTGAATCGCTTTCATAACGGCTGTATCTGCATGTTCCAACACACCGTGACATTCCTCTGCTCCTGCCGTGTCCCTGCTGGAATTCTTCACAACTAGGGGGGCAATGGAAGATACGAGTAGTCGAAAACGAAAAATGTCCGATTCTGTGAGTGCACCTACCCTACCATCCTACCTAATTCGCAGGTAGACGCCGTTGCGGTGCATGCGAACGGGTTCACTTACACAGCTGCGAAGCCCGGTGGCAGATGCTACGCTGGGTATATGTACTTCAGCTTTTGGTGCGATTTAGCTGGTCTTACTAGTCTACAGGTACATCCAATACAACTCCGAACCTCCCAATAATAAGCTGCATTAGGTCGACTAAGAGCGACAGTACCACGTACCGCCTTAGCTAAGTCAGCCAAGCCGGGCAGTTTTGTCTCTTCAGACCATCTCTCATATCAGATCACCGTTCTTTCACCCCCAGCCGCAAGCTGACACATGCTTCAAGTGGCTAGGCAGCCAAATTGCTCACGACTTGACAAGCCACAACCAAACAACTACACTCATTCAGGCCATACACATACTGTGACACACACATACACATACACCTCGTCTTGTGGTCTTGTGGTCTTGTGGGCTTCGACTCACCTGCCAACTGAACACCTGGCATTCACCTTTCGAGCCCTTCCCTGCTTGACTCATCTCGTGTGGGCCCTGGTTGGCGTGTTGAGCTGAATACATATATCTCCAGACGTATATAGCCTTACATCTGTCCAGATCCCATCTATGACTCCGGCCGGGGCTGACGGCTTTGTCATCGACTCGCGTGCCCCCACCTAGAAGCATCCGACTCCCCATATCGTGACTGAGATGGCGACCACACCGGGGAAGATGCCGAGAGTCCTCGCATGTGTGCTTGTGAGGCTTCCTGCGGTCCTCGACCGCCGCTGTCAACTCATCACTAGACCTCGATTTGCTCACATAGCCCGGTAACAGTGCCAGAACCGCAAGATTAAATGCGATCGCAATAGTCCTTGCTCGAACTGCCGTGAGCATCTCTCTCTCTCATCTCGATATTATGCTCTTAGGGGCCTGATAACTAACGCTGCGTTGAAATCGTGTAGTGAGGGTGAGTTCATGTGAAACACTTACCGGCCTGTCTCCGCTAAAACTAAGACTGAATTGTCTAGGCAAATGTTCCGTGCACTCCGAGTACGCCGGCGCCTCCGCGCAAGCGCAGGAGACCCAACCAAGATCTCCAACAGCGACTTGCACGCTGCGAAGAGCTCCTTTCCGAGTACACCACCTCTCAACAACCCCCCTCGACGGAGCCATCACAGAGCCAGAGTAACTGGCGAGCTCAGGGCAAGCTAGTCATCGACGATGACGGTACCAAGTTCACTGATAGCCACCTATGGGCCACTGTGCATCACGAAGTAAGTGAGTTTGCTATGACGCCCATGGTCCCACGCAACGCTGGGCCATATCTTAGTGTTGCTGCGCTCTTGTGGCTTCGAATTAATATCGGTCCAGATTTCTGCTATGCAACAGATATTAGATGACGATGAGACAATCGACGATTATTGTACACCTAAAAGCGATGCTCCCACGCCCGACAACTACACCGGTCTGGTGTTGTCTGAAGCCACTGATGGTAACGTTGAAGACTATCGACCTTGTGCAGCACATGCCTTTAGTCTGTGGCAGACCTTCCTTGAGAAAGTGAACCCCTTGACCAAAGTCATCCATGTCCCCTCAGTGCAGCCCAAAATGGTAGAAGCCGCGACAAACCCGAGAAATATTCCGAAGAATGTCGAGGCCCTCCTCTTTGCCATATATGTCATGGCTGTTACTGCCTTGGACAACAAAGAGTGCCAGCAGCTACTGGGTTGTTCCAAGCAAGAGGCCTATCAACGATTTTCTACGGGGTGTCGAATAGCTCTGCAGCGCATCGGTATCTTGAACAGTTATGATCTAGTGGTTTTGCAGGCTTTGGTGCTGTACTTTGTAGGTGTGCCAGGGCCGCTCTGTTTCACTTGATCTGACCGTTTCAGTTCTCACTTGCAGGCCGTGTTGATCGTCATGCCGCATGGATCCTCAACGGCGTCACCGTAAGAATAGCCCAGAAGATGGGGCTTCATAGAGATGGCGAGCTGCTCGGGCTTCCGCCCTTCGAGACCGAGATGCGGAGAAGGATCTGGTGGCAGATCATTCTAATCGATACCGTCTATGCAATAATGTCTGGCCTTGGCCAGTCTCTCCTCCCGCGGTCGTGGGATACCAAGCAGCCGAATAACATCCACGATGCGGACCTATATCCCACTATGACAACGCTGCAGCCCAGGAACGGCCCGACTGACATGATATACTGCCTGGTCTGCTATGAGATGGCGAAGATGATGATGGACAGCCCCAACCTGGAAGCTGTTGTCCTAGGTAACGAGGTCAGTCAGGCTTCGGCATCTCGAGCCCCCCTTTAACCAAACCCAGAGAGGCAGTCAAGTGACAGAGTTTCACGTTGAAACGGTACCCTTGGAGTTTCCTGTGACTCTGGGTTATTCGCCACTGTAAGCAACAATATTAACGCCCAACCTATTAATAGTCTGCAATCAACGACATGCCTCCTCCCGAAGAGGTGGAGAAGGCGCGGCGACGCATCCTCGAACTCGACGACGCGATTGCCAACATCCTGGACAAGTATGGCGACGTTAACATGGGCCCCATCCATCAGTTGGCGGCAGCGACGAGGGGACTGCTCATATCAAAATGCCAGGAACTTATCTGTCCCGCAAAAGAACAACCCGAGGCATGTCAAATCTACTACTACATTGCTTACCTTTTGCACATACGGTGCACCCTCACCGCCCCACTCTGGTGACTCAATCTTCTGGTCACACCGAGCATAACGTTTGGCTCAAGTTCCCCAATGTCACGCATGGTTGCATTATTTGCATCGATGCCACCTGTCTACATTGATGCCGAGAGCAGCGCTGGATAGGATGATTGTGCTAACTTGACTGTATTTTGCAGTGGGGGACGGAGATAACCTCCCCGAAGGACAACCTCTTCAAAATCTCGGTCGCAGGCCTGGAGAGCGACGTAAAGCTGTACCGCATCACGAAGCTGCAGGGCCAATTTCTTTGGTTCAGTAGGTACCAAATAGATGGAGTGGTGGGTGGATTTTTCACGTATTAACTAATGTCTTGAATAATAGTGCTCACCACGTTCCAGATCGAGATGTTGATATACATGGTCGGGCAGCTGAGCGAGCGGACGACGGGAAACCTCGTAGACAGGGCCTGGGCGGTCATCGAAGAACACTACCAGTTCCATGAGGAGCTGCTTGTGCTATCGTCCAAGATGTATCTAGCACTTGCGGTGCTCGTGGTACGAGGCTGGAAAGTGCGCGAGGCATCTCTGCGGGAACTGACAGGCGTGACGCCGATCACGCCCGACTACATTGTCAAGCTGCAGGCACTCGTTCCTCCGATGGAAGCGAAACATGTGCAGGCGACGGCGCCGGTTAGCACAGGCAGCGCCAGCGCTTCGAACAACAAGGCCGCGCAACAGGGTCTGGGTCTGCCATGGGACCAGATGCTGGGCTTCGTCGACGTCGGCGCTTTGGATTGGGATATGTTCGCGGGAGGAGGAGAGGGAGGGTCGGCTGATAATATACCTTTGCCGGATGTGCACCCGACAGACTACGCAATGGGATTCGCTAATAACCACCTCCACCACCACAACAACAACAACAACAACAACAACAACTCATGGATGTAGGGAAATTCGTATATAGGTAGGATAATTGGGGGACGAGGTATTTGGGAGGGGCGGAGAAGGATAGATCAGCGGCCATCTTCATTTACATTTGTAAGGTATATTAACACATACGAGTATTACTCACTTAGCGCGACTAGAAATCGCAACTCCTCTCAGGCAGGATTTGTCGCACATACTACGTACGGACCTATGGTCATGACGGAGACGACGACGGCGATGACATGGATCTTACCTCTCCCATTTATGAAGTGAAACTCGAACGGTTCTGTGTTTAGTCAGTCAACTTGCAGATGGATCGTGTGAGGTGTATTTATCATCACGATGACACCCTCGCCCCATCCACAGCTACAGCTACAAGTAATTACTGCCTAGATATTGTGCATGCATGTTCGGCATATGTTGGACCGTAACCTAGTGAAGCTGTGATGTACAAAAAATCTGGACCCAAATGAAACGCAGGATTGGATCTCGAGACCCATAGGGAGCCAGGCCCACATCCCGTCCGAATAGAGCAGGCCCGGGCTTCTGGAAATTCCAAAGTCAGATGTTTTTCCAGTGAGATTTTCGATTCGGTTTAGTCATTACCTATGAACAGGACCTTGCAGGTCGCACCCCCCTGCCTCCTCTCAAGCAATGGAGATCAGTTGCAAATTATGTATGTATGACTGGGAGGTAGGGATAAATATAGAAAACCTCCAGGCTTCTTCCATTGGACCAGGACCAACCCACCGAGGAAGACCAACCAACCCAACCAAGCCTAATATCTTTGAAATTATACCTATAGCGACCCGAAACCGCATTGCGTAGCTGAGGGAGAAGATCTTCTCTTGGCGCTGTGTTTCAGCTCCTTCACTTCTGTCAGCTGGGCTAGCTTTCCTCAGCGCCTGCACAGCACAGCACAGGCCCAAACAGGGTGAGAGGATGGATGGATGGATTGATTGATTGACTACAGTACGGATATATGTGAGCGAGCGGGTGAGTCGTCGCGTGCCTATCGCACTTGATGGGTGCCAACGACACAATAAGACATTACTAGTAAAATAAGTGGCGGCGATGGATAAAGGGCCCGTTAGAGTCACGGTGTTAGTCACTCACTCACATCCCATTCGGTTCCGACGACGTCGAGAACTATTATTCGCTTGACTGGCCTGCTTATGTATCTTTACGGCACAGCTAGAACGATAGGGGGCAAGCGGTAATGTCATCCTGGCGGGTTCTTCAAAGATCCCGCCAGCCATGGATGGGGCTAGCAAAAACGTGTTGGACGAGGATCGGTCGATTAAGACTCAGTACAAGTCGAGAGTTGTCGAGGGCGTGCACGGGTTGGCTTATGTCTTAGCACTGCATGGCGCTGTTCCTACTTACCTAGTACCTATTCGGGCCCCGTAAGATCGGGCCCCGTAAGGTGAAAATTAAACGAGGGTGTTCGCAATAACCCATACCGACTTGGAAATAATTACCTAGTATGGTTCATTGGCTGTATTCGTCCTCCCAATCAAACAGTTGCATATATATGTCTATTTACTGCTACTTCGCTTGTTCTATATCTAATATACAAACGTATCTAGCCGGCTAGTGGTGGTTGGTGATAAGGCATGCATTTTCGCTCGCATCGTGAAGTTGGGCAATCTAAGTCCATCTCTTCGTTCTGCATGAACGGTTCCCTGAGGCTCAGGGCAGTTAAGTTAAGTAGATGCAGTGCGGGCTGTTAAAGACCCCGTGAACCGGTCATCCCCGATGGGTCTGCGCTGGGGCTGGGCTGGGTCTGCGAGGCGCATCCAATCAGGGCTGGGCAGATCCCCAGCCGCGACTCTACTTACTATTACTCCGTATACTGCACCGTCTGTCAGTCATCCATGCCGCATGCCGCATGCCTCCGTCCACTTCATGCAGTTCCCCATTAATGTCGCTTACCATTCGTAATTGGTGCGAGGGTCACGATTCCTTCATCCATCCGGTAGATACCCAGCTAGGTAGGTAGGGCAGGTAGGGCAATATGGACTTAGTAACTCAACCTGCCTAGTCGCGTGGATCGTATTCCACTCTGCTATTAAGGCGCGGGTTGCTCGAGATTGCCGTCTATTAGAGTTTTCTGCGAATCCTTTCTCATCCTCTCCTTGGCTAAGCGTTCCTTACAAGTACACTTACACCACTACCGTTTGCTCGGCTTAGTAGTGTGTATATGTATATACCTTCCTCTCCCTCGCTCTCTTGATTACACAATCCGCCTTGGCATTTATTTATTCTATTCGACTTTCTTATAGTCCCTCATTCGCTTCCCTCTTTTATCCCCGAGACCAAACGGCACCCAGTCTCCCGTTCATCCCGAACGCTGTCGCATAACCTGGACATTTCATTGGTCGGAAACAACTTATTAGTCGCAACAACCAACAACACGCGCCATGTTCGGCCGTGGTAAGAAGGAGGACCCGGCCGTGGCGTCGGGCCAAGCCCCGGAGACCGGCATAGAGATGAAGAACCAGAACATCGCCAACGATCTCAAGGACCATAAGGACAACGGCGCCGACCTCGCCAGGGCGCCAACCGCCAGCGACGACAACAAGGCCGACGATGACGACAACTACCCCAAGGGCGTGAAACTTGCTCTGGTCTTGTCTTCCGTGTACATCTCGCTCTTCCTCGTCTCGCTCGACCGCTTGATCGTGACCACCGCCATCCCCGCCATCACCGACGAATTTCACTCGCTACCCGACGTCGGCTGGTACGGTGCCGCCTACTTGCTGACATCGTGTGCCTTCCAGCTGCTGTTCGGAAAACTGTACAGCTTCTATCCTATCCGGACCGTCTACGCCATCTCCGTGCTGCTGTTCGAGATCGGTTCGGCACTGTGCGGCGCGGCGCCAAGCTCCGTGGCTTTCATCGTCGGTCGAGCCATCCAGGGTGTTGGTTCCGCAGGTATCTTCGCCGGTGGCATCGTTGTAATCGTCTACGCCGTGCCGTTGCACCAGCGCCCCTTTTTCCAGGGTCTCGGTGGTGCAGTTTTCGGTGTCTCGTCAGTTCTGGGACCTCTGGTTGGAGGTGCTTTCACGTCGAACCTCACGTGGCGATGGTGTTTCTACATCAACCTGCCCTTCGGAGGTGTCGCTCTGGTCATCATCTTGCTCCTTCTGCACATCCCTGATCGCAAGGAGACCAAGGGTTCGACCAAGTCTAAGCTCTTGCAGCTCGATATCGCGGGCACCACTGCTCTCATCCCCGCTGTCATCTCTCTCCTCCTGGCCCTCCAATGGGGTGGTCTCGAGTTGCCTGTAAGTCGCTCTTTTACCAACATCTTCAATCGCTTCGGTGAAACTGACTTTGCTGCAGTGGAATGACCGCCGCGTCATCGCCTTGTTGACTCTGGGTATCTTCTTGGGCCTCGTCTTCATCCTGGTCCAGGCTTTCCTGCCCAACACCGCCACCATCCCCCCGCGCATCTTCATGCAACGATCTATCTTGGCTGGTTTCTGGACTACCGTCGTTCTCGGATCCCAGATGATCATCTTCGTGTACTTCCTGCCCGTCTGGTTCCAGGCCATCCAGGGCGTCTCCGCCGTCGACTCCGGTATCCGTCTACTTCCCACCACTCTTTCCATCGTTGTTGCCTCCATCTCCAACGGTATCTTCATCACCAAGATCGGATACTACACTCCCTCGTAAGTTTGATTGGCCCCTTTACTGCGAATTCGAACGAAATGTGAAAAGTGTGAATCTAACATGTCATTTGCGCAGTATGCTTGCTGGTACAGCTATCTGCAGTATCGGCGCTGGTCTGCTCACCACCTTGCAAGTCGACACTGGCATGCCTAAATGGGTTGGATACCAGGTCATCTACGGTTTCGGCCAGGGTCTCTGCTTCCAGGCCCCCAACCTGGCCGCGCAGACGGTTCTGCCCAAGCAAGATGTCTCCATCGGCGCCTCCCTCATGTTCTTCAGTCAGATTCTCGGCGGTGCCATATTCGTCTCCGTCGGCCAGAACGTGCTCAACAACCAGCTCGTCACGCGACTCGCCGGCATCCCCGGTTTCTCCGCAGAGATGGTCAGCGCCGGGGGTGCGACCAGCCTGGTCAACTCTTTCCCCGATTCCGTCCGTCCCGATGTCCTGCACGGCTACAACGAGTCGCTCCGAACTGTATTCCGCGTCGGTCTCGTCCTGGCCACGCTTTCCACCCTCGGCGCGGCCGCCATGGAGTGGCGCTCCGTGAAGAAGGAGCAGCCCGGTGCCAAGTCCAGCGACCCCGAGCAAGGTAACAACGCCGCTGCCATGGAAGCCGATGCCGACGACGGAAACAAGTCGGAGACGGAGACGCTGCGGCCTAACTCGGCGCACGAGGCGGAGGACCCCACGCACAAGAAGGAGAAGGACGGAAAGGCGGACAAGATCGAACAGGCGGATGGTGCTGGCGCGCCGTCGCACGAAAAGTAAAAATTGCGTCGTCTATTCCTTCATGTGTACGACGAGATCATGAACTATGACGACTGGGCTGGCTTGGGAGTCAAGCTTAGTCGTTCCTTGTCTGTCTTTCTATTCAACATACATGTATATAAAGTATGCGCACGTGCGGTAGACGTAACATCGGGTCGGCGTTCAGGTTGTAAATAGCAGCAGCAGCATTTATATTTGATATCCAGCAACTTTTGTTTTTAGCTAGCAATGAAAGTCAGAGACTCTCCTCGCCTCGCCTTGCCTCACTTTGTTGACGCGAGTCATTCTCGCTGGAAGTAGGCGTCATGTACATAGCACAACATCGAATCAGAAAAACACAAAATTCCACCTACAATTGTCATGACTCCTAGTAGCTGGGAATCAGTCATGGTTGGGAGGGGACACTCAAGACATTTGACATTTTGCATCAAAACTTGTAATCAAGTAGCTGTTGTGGCTTGGGTTGCACACATGTCCCCAGCCTTACGGTGGAACAGATTTTCGGAAGATCAATTGCCAGGACTACGAGGTGAGATTCTCAAGGGAGGCCTGTCATGCCATGCCATGGCTAGGCGAAAATGTGCTCCGAGCGAGACAATCAAATGGTCATGTCTCAACAGACAAACACCATAGCCATAGCAACCATCAATTCCAATCCAGTCGCCCAGTCCCAGTCTTACTTACCCGCACCATATGATGTAACCCAGTAATGAAGCGGATGAAAAAAAAAAAAGGGAAGAAGAGGACGATGATGTGAAACCACTGCCGTTTTCCCCCCACTCCACGTCATAATTACACACCATCCAACCTTGCGATAAAAACACGAAGAGAAAAAAGAGCACAGCCAGCCATTCATTCATCATGTCAATTCGTATTCTCATCCAATGGGGCCGACCCTGGAAAGATTAAAGTTCATCTCCCTGGCTTAACATACCAGGAACAGGGACAACTCCTGACTAGGGTCATGGGAAAAGACTTATTAATAACATCCAAGCAATTAAGCAAGGGCCATCTCCATCTTAACTTACGTAGCCAAGCTATCATACTCCCGTACCTTGACTCTTCTACCCGCTTTTCCCGCACCCACTTGAGCTCCAGAGTATCTGGGTACTGCCACCCCTTTCCGTCATACCCCGTGGATCTATCTAAACGAAGAACTGAGTAGACGAACGAACTACATACCTACCTACTCGTGTTTCGCGATTTGCACTCTCAATTGTCATTGTTTCGTTCCATGATCATCGACAAAATAACATCAGCCTAAAAGACAATAAAATAAAAAATAGCTGTCGACGTACCGCACACCACCAAACCCTTCACGGCAGCGAAAGAGTCCATTACCAACCTGACAACAACACAAAAGAAGCATATGCAAAATAGAGGGAAGAGTTAGAAAGAAGGCCAAGAGCAAGAGCCGGAGCAGGAGCTCTCTAGATAGACTAGAGACTAACGAACGAACGCACGAACATACACAACACAACACACAACACACACGAATCAACAAAAGCCCAAAAATAAAAATAAAAAACCACAATGGAGGCCCCGGAAACAGCAGTCCACTACGACAGCGACTGGACGGCGATATACGTGGTCATCGGCGCGATCCCCGTCGTCTTCGTCGGCGTGGCGCTCTACACCACCTGGCGGGAGCGGATCCGGGCGAGGCGGGCGTTGCGCTTTGAGAATTTCGACGAGGTCAAATAAATAACAATGAATAAAAAGAGAAGAGGAAGAGGAAGAGAAAAAGGCTATATGTCAAAACCTATCGACACTCAGCCTATCCCCGTCGCATGCCATCTCAACTCGCTTTAATCGCCTCATCTACCTAGGTACTCACTCACTCGCTCTACTTTACTCCAACTCCAACTCCAACTCCACTATATCACATTACATACAATTACTCAACCTACTCCTTCGATTTGGCTCGCACAGTTACATATTGCCATTATATATATATATACCCTCACTCATCATTGAATCATTTCCTGATCGATCGATCGATCGATTAACTCGCTCACCCGCCATCGCTTTGCTTATCTATGGGTAATTTGGGAGTTTTGGATGAATGGTTAACCTTGTCTCTATTGGTTTGGTTGGGTTCGAATTGGTTCGGAATGAAAACATACATACACACATAGAAACATACCTACAACATACCTTGTTTAATCACTCAATAATCTCTTAGTTTGTTGCGGACGGGTATAAAAAGAAGGATAAAGCAGGAGTAGTAGAAGAAGAGAAGCAGGTTTGGGGGGAGGGCGAGAGAACAGATCCTACAGAAGCCACGAGAACACCAATCAATCCTTCGAAGCCGTGGTTTCTCGCCACCATCGTCATTAACACCAACACCGGAAACCAACCATGCATGCATACATAGTCTTGGCAGTCTCGCCTCTCACGTCTCACTCCCCCCTCACCCTCACAAGGAGAGAGAGAAAGAGGATCGAGCCACGCTTCCATCATCTATTTCACACCACCGGGAAACGGCACCGCTTCCTCCCAAACTTGATCGCAACCGCAATCGCGCGCCAGATATCACAAACAAATAGACACTCACACATAATCACACTATACCCACCCCAAGGCAACGGGGCTGACCTCAACTCAGCTCACTTCAACTCCGGTACTCCAATTAAGTAGTCTACGAATGGGATCGGGAGCGTTGAGTAATACAATACAATACAATCCAATCCAATCCATCCACCCGGGATCCGGGATTGCTTGATTGACTGGGTGTGGGAAAGGGGAGCATTATATCTTATCGGACAGAACGGAGCGGCGTTCAGGTTTCCCCCCCTTTAATGTGCGTGCACGCATCAAGCAAACAAACAAACAAGCATTCATCGGGGCGATCAAGAGCACAGGCAACCTAGCAATATAGCATATCAAGCGCACTGATGACGAATGGGAAATGATAACCGTGAATACCTACTTCGTTGGGCATGGGCGATTTTGCATTGATCGCCCAATTTATAGCTTCGCGAGGCTTCGCACAGTCGGGCGAGCAGCATGAGTACCATGGCAGAACCATATGTAGAGGGCCGTACAGAGGTAGACTAAACGATGTCAATCCAAGACGATCTCAATCATTTTGCACGACACACGCTTGACGTCAAGGGGCGAGAAAATCGAGCACAGTAAGTAGGCTGTAGTATATTGGCACTTGTAGTGTAGTGTAGTATTCCGAAAACGCCTAACCCCCCCGCACCTAACGATATGACGCTGTTCTGTGTGCCTAAACGCCGCCCAGTGTGTCCGTTGTAACCATAAAAGCAAGTATGTACAGCCAAGTAATTTCAGCAAGAAGGGAGGATATCCCCATCGTGTTCCAGCGATCGGTCCATCAGGAAGGAAGCTCGAGAATGAGCCCGGTCGGTTCCAAGGATTCCAAGTCGTATACCCAAGGTAGCCGCCACTTTGGAAAGGTCTGTCAATGTTTCAGTCGACAAAGAACGAAGTCGAAAGGTACCATAATCCACATCGACCCATGCGCAGCAGTTCTGATCCTTTGTTGTGGAGAAAAGCGACCAGTTATTTGCCATCCGAAGGTTGCCACGTGCGTGCACCCAAAGATTTGCTCACACCATAGCCCACGCCCACCGCAATGCCAATGACAAGGAGCACCGAGACGACCTGGATTATAATGCGCGTCCGCTTGCTGAACCCGGCCATCAGTTGGCAAGATCGGTTTTTTCTTTTGGCGGCGAGGGCCTTTTCTCGCCAATGTGCCTGGGTGGGCCAGGGACTGCCGTCTGATCTCGAGTGATATCCGGGACCGCCGATAGAAGGCCGGAGGTGGTCTGAGGATCTCTCGTGTTTTAATCCTTCTATATCGGTCTCGAAACCATTGCTGGTCCGTACAGAGTCTGGTGTCGTTGGCATCGAGAGTCCATGATCGTTGGAGGTCACATCCAAATGGCTTCCGTTGCCAGTGATGTTGCCGTGACTAGGGTTGACTTCTTTCGTAGAGACCGTCAGCTGGGAAAGCTTAGGCTCCCCGATGTCGATGGGAGAGACCATGGTGGAATATTGAAATACGGCCGTTCAAAGTTGAAAGATTCGTCAAAGACGAGAGGTAGGCCGTTGTTGACCAAGAAGATAGTGAGCAAGGTGTGAGAGATATGCAAGCCGCAAGTTGCTATGGTTCCAAGCTAGGCGGGGCAGGAATCGTTTCAAGTCGAGGGGTCCGAATCGAGAAACAGGCCAAGAAGCGAAGTCTGCAGACCCAGGGCATCAGTTTAGAAACTACTACGTATAAAGTGTCGAGGGATGGGCCAAAAAGTCAGGCCGGGCAAGTTGCGCAGTGCAAAGTGACGAGGGATATACCCAAGAGAAGGAGAGGAGCTCACTCACCAGTGAAACGGGGAGTCCAAAAATATCCAAGTGGCTCCTTGTGAAGGTGATTGTTGAGCTTGGGAAGCTAGGTAGGAGGACAAGGAGGCAGGTACAATCCCACTGTCCTCGAGGGCTCGAATGTCTTTCTTGGGTTTCTTGGGCGTGGTAACAGCGGTCTTTCTTCGATAACGCTCCCGAAAGCACGGGCGGTCAGGTATACGACAGGGATGGATGAATCGTAGTAACAGTACTGCCACAATCTTGAGGTCAGGTACGACGAGTACGCTGGGTGGCTGGTATTTCTGATGGTCCGTTTTAAGCTATTGTCGGGTGTGAATTAGCCGGCGGGTGCGTTGATGGGAGAAGAAGAGGGATGGGGGCAGAGCATGACGGTATTGAGACACAATCTAGATATAGGCAGGTGCTTGCATAATGCCTTGAACTCAAAATCGAGGACAGCCGGGAAGGGAAAGCTAAACTCACGCACCCACGCGACGCACGGTTTCCGTGGACCCCTTCAACCTTCAACCTCCAAGGTTCTGATGTCGACGAGGACCTGTGGACTTGCGGACAGGGAATGCGATTACGACCAGATGCTCCGGATACGCTCGAGGTCACCACACAGTCGACAGGCCATCCATCGTTCGCGAGTCACCAGGAGGTATTAAAGGGAAGAGGGAGGAGGCGAGCAGCTGGTTCCAGAGCCTGTCCCAATCATGTCGTCCCTCTTTCACATGAGCCAAGAAAGCAGAAACGGGAAGATGCAGTCGCCAAGATTCAGGTCTGTGCTGGTCTAGCCAGGGAGACCTCCGCCAGCAGCACCCCAGTGCAGAGCAGGTAGACCCTAGCCGGGCTTAGCGCCCTCCTAGATCTGGAATTACAGCAGTCGAGAGCAGTCAATATCCAGAATACCACGCTAAGAGCCCTAGCTCAGAGCACTATTTAGCTTCCCCGAACGAGCTAGATTGCTAGCCAACCAGGAGCCCGAGCCCCGGTGGGGCTCAACCAGAACAGGCAACCGTAAGGTTGGTTTGCCCCTTGGCGAACCCCTTACTGGAGAAGGCAGTGCCTGCCGCAATTAAAGTACGAGTACGCGTGGTGAGAGCGCAGATAATAATCATCAATGGACCTCACCTTACGCCATCCAGTGACGCGCCCATGACCTGCATCTCCTGCATCTCCTGCATCTCCTGCTGCATTGTCTCACATATATGAAAGCTTGAGGTCCTCTCGCCCTTCCAATTCCAACCCTTCTCGTGTCCAAAATGCTTATTGCGTTCAAGCTTCATTTCTCTTTCCACGAGTCCAAATCAATTACGAGTACGCTCGCTAGCTCGAACGTTACCAGGTACGTAATAGGCAGGGTACAGCGCTATACCGATATCCAAGCGCAAGAACTGCCCACTGCTCCCGAGTCTATCGGCTCAAGATCATACTAGCGGGGAGCATCTACTCGTAACCATGCCCAGGTACTCTTTGCGAATACGTGATAACACCTCCCATCCATATATTAAGGTTGGAATCGAAGCTAAATCTTCTCATCCTGCCGTGATCATGTGTTTCGTTCATTTGTACGCAATCAGGAAGTGCATTAGTCCTGGCATGGACAGATCAGTGCATGCAGTCTACTACCTACTCCCGTCGTTTGCGGTGCAGCTGTGTACACTATCGTCAATTGGAAAGGAGGACCAAGCTCACGCCAGCTCTGTCCGACTAAACCATGGCGTCCACTAGGTACGTACGTTTGCATCTTAGCAGAAGGTTACCTAGCTACCTACCTTGTACTGTATACTGACTTATCAAGTACGGGCATTCGTATGCTTCTATCCATGATGTCTTGTCTTTTTTCTCTAGGTAGTTGGTAAATACTAACTCAAGTGGATCGAGGAACGCATATCGCAATGAGTACTAAGCTTTGGCGTTCATGGCCAGGCATAGCCCTGCTCTTGGAACTTGGCCACCAAGCGCAGTACTTATCATGAAATCCATGCTTTAATCGCCAATCTCTAGCCTCGCGAGCTACTGATTGAGCTAATCTACACCCGTGCCAAATAGAGCACGGTCAACACGAAAACCCACGGGGTACCGAGATGAACTTGGGGCGATATCGACGCTCGGGCGATCGCGACCGAGTGCAATTTGTGATTGATGATTTTGCAGTCATAACAAGATGAATGCACTGACTGCCAAAACATATCCAGCAATTCCAACCACAATGATGTGATCTCTCCATACACGTGTACCGTACTCACATGTGTGACCTGCAGTCGCAACGCTCATTGGCTGAGCTGGAGTAAAGGATCAAGTGCGAGCCATCTCATCAATTGGCTGTGTGTTCTCTATCGTGTTTCTTTCTTCTGAGACCCGCATACCTGTAGCGTTGTGCGCCCCAACCGGGGCAGCCTGAGTCTGGCCCAGTGACTCCATCATGATAGGTATGCAAGGAGAGAGACATCATGGATATCGTCAATCGCCTTTCATTCACTCGAAACAAACCTGCATCAATTCGCGCATTGATGTGCTATGCTTTCCAGTCTAGCAGCGAATCGACTGCTATTCAACTTAAAAGCAATCAATAATTATTGCAATGTCCACACGAATCCTTATGAGCAAGATAGACGTCGTTGTTACTCTGTTCAACATGATTCCGCTTTCACATTAGGTACGGTTCGAAATTATCTTGTTAATGGTGCCACATGTGGTACGCACCAGGCATCCCAGATACACAGGCACAGGCACAGGCACTGCGGAATGTCACATATTGTCTCGTAGATCATTGTCTCTCTCGCTAGCATATATCCAAATGCCTATTGCGCCTCCTAGTCAACCGACTGCAAAAGGCCGAGTGTTGTGCTGGTCTGCAGTGCTTGTCCTTGGGTCAATCATGTCACCATCCGCAGACTTATCAATCAGCGAGTATAGACAACTTACTGTTACTCTACGACATATTCGGCGGTATTCGAGTGTAACACATTCGCAAATTGGTCCGATAGAGAACATACATGTGTACAACGGTCATCCGAGAGATGATGATTTGCTTCAGTTGAATGAAGAAGGGCGATTGCCCTGCGTGCCATTCCGCGCTGCTCCAAGAGGCAAGCCGTTAGGTAGGAAGCTAGGAAGAGGGCAGGTACATGGTCTGTCCGGCAAAAATGCCGCGAATGCCACTTCCAGGTAAAACTCGAGGTTTAGAGGAAGGCACATACTGGAGAGGGCAGCATCTTCAAAGCTGGCAAGTGCGGACTGGGTCGAGGCCAACACTCATCTGCCATTGTCTCAAACCTGAGCTCGCGCCTGTCACACTCACCCGCCCTCTCACTTGTCCTCTTGCCCGATCTCAGTCTTGTACGGCCCTTACATATTGGAAAGACCAGCACATCCGCTCTTCTCTCCCCATCCGACTACTACCGGATCAGTCACCATGCGATTCGTCACCCTTTTCTTTGGGGCGGAAGTCGCCAAGATCGCAGTGTGTGCCGCCGCAATAATTCCTGGGAACTCACCCCTCCTCTCCCGTGATGTCATCACGGATACCACTGCAGGACTACCTCACGATCTCGCCAAGCGAGATGCCTACACCTGCTATGGCGTACGCACCATGCCCATCTCATTTTCATTTACAATACAGTGTAACTAACAGGACCACAGGGCAACGCAAACGTGACCGACTGTGAGGGCGCACTTGAGCAGCTTCAGGCGTATGAAGACCAGACTTTCCAAGTCTATTCGGGCGTCTGTCTGAACTGGTCCAAGGACACTTGTAACGTGCGATTCTGCGCCCAGCCATACGTTGCAAGAACTGTCAACCGCACGGCCTCGTGGATCTACAACTGGGCGAGCAATAGTCTCATGGAGTGTGTTCGTGGGGGGCAGTATTCGCTCATGGGCGACTCGACTAATCTCAATGGCAATGGCGGCACGTATCGCTTGCATCTTGAACATGCACGACCCAAACGTGGTTGAAGTTTCTGTCTGCGGTCGGTGTAGTGGCATGGCGAGAGGATACCGAACACAATGGCAAGCTTCTGGGTCGTGTCTACCTACCAGACGACCAGAACTTTGGGGTCTATGGAAGCCAGCAAGAGTTCATCAATGACTGTGAAGTTGCTTTAACATACTCATACCCATACTACCTAGGTAGTTACGAAGTAATTGATGATCCTTTATTTGAGACCAAGACGAAGGAACTTATATACTTGAATGCTCAATTGAGTAATTATTCCCACCTGCCATGTAAATGACACCCACAACAAGATCCAAACCACAGACTTCGACCACTTATTCCCAAGGCCACATACTAAGATGTCTGTAATAGTTCAGCGCCGCGATCTACAACCCATCCCCTGACTCCGCAGTGGCGTGGAGAGTTGAGCTTCCGCAAATTGGACGTAAGAGGTAGGAAAGTGTGCCCGTAGATATTAATTGCCCCGGTACAACAGCAAACACCAAGTCCAGTATTAAAAGCAGGCGGCATGGGTGGTACCAATGGACGAGTGGTAGGTATACCTGAAGTACCTACCTCAGCTTGAGGTCCGGGTTTGCCTGCAATAGGTACATATACCTAATGTTGTGCCGCCACTGTTTGCTTCGGAGTGGGCATCACGAGTGCAAGATGCATACATGTGTGTACTTGAGGCAGCTGCCATTGCCACCAGCTTGAGTTAGGTAGGTACCTGAGTATCCTATGTACACGAGGAAGGTGTGCAACCAGAGAGAATGTTCCCAAGGTCCTTCCTGCCCGGCCTGAACAACGCCCATCCCATCCCGACAGCGCGGCCCTCCGCACAGCAAACCCAGCCTCGAGTCTCTCAAACTTCTACCCACCCACTAAGGAACAGCCCCGAGAACAACCATCATCTCGGATTTCGTCAGCGTGCAACTCAGTCACGCCAGTGCAACATCTCCTCTCCTCCGTCACACCTTGGTACCCTCTCGAAATCTCGCAATTTCCCCTCATTTCGCCTACCTGCGTACAGTAACCACCCAAGCTCTCGAACCTGCATTCGGCACCTCTTTCAGCGACGCAGCACCTTCAAACTCAAACTGACCTCGCCTCTAAGGAGATCGCAATGCATATCAAGGTTCTAGGAGTCATCGCTGTCAACCTCGCCTGCCTCCCTGGCGTGGCATTGGCTGGCAGCGACGAGGTTACCATCAAGAATATGGACCTGACTGTTCACCAACATCATGGCCTCCTCCACTCACACGCAGGGCTATTCAAGCATGAAGCCCACCTCCAGGAGAGAAAGCTCGCCCAGGCTCCCAACGGTCCCACCTACCGCTGCCATGACCCTCACCCCGAACTATTCGTAAGTGAGCCTCTACGAAGACCACTGCCCGTTACTCGAACCATCATTCCCAACACCTGAATGATGTCTCATGCCACGCAATGTCATTCAAATATGGAAAGAAACTCTCTCTCTACCGTGCCTAGATACACCGCACGTCATGCATGCTCTTGACTAACAAGCCTACCTCTGTTTCTAGGGCCCAGCACCCCCAGTCGAGGACTGCCAGGGTGTGATTAAGCAATTTGCCGAGCTCCCGACCATCATCGACGTCAAGCTCGTCGAAGGCTGCTCCCAGATCATCTCAGGGAACTGCACCGGCCTAGTGTGTCCACAACGTCTGGGCGAGAGCACCGTCTCCGGAACAGTTGCAGCCCGATTCATGAAGTCGCCCCTGCTTGACGAGTGCATTGCCAAAGGTTCGCGAGGCTGGTGGATTGACGGGCAGGGCTTGGGTATCGGCGTATACCTTACTTAGCACATCATTCCAGTGTAATTGTGTAGTACGGACAATGTGTTGTAGCATGTGATTGAGGGAAAAGAGAATTTCAAACTGATGCACCCCCTAGGTTGCGAACGATGTTGCAATAATGCGTTTCATTTTTGGTGTGTTTACGGATGGGATATGCGACGAAACTCGATGAGTTAGACGAGATCTGCACTGGGAAATGGAACATGGAAAATAACAATTGCAAAGGGCTTGCCCTGCCACGTCTCGATAGTACAGACACTAGATTCTCAATTACGATGGTTTCTACGATTTCTGGGGTGCGACGAAGACGAGTGCTGGAATGTCCATACATCCCCAAGTCTGAAGAAATAGTCCAAGCTCCATGATACTGTTCTAGGTGTTGTGATTTAATACCAACAACCTTATGGAGTCAATTGTCTGCACTGGAGACGCCAAAGTCTGGAAAAGCTGCCACACGGCCTCACTGATCTTCCACCTTGTAGCCCCCGAGAAGGTTCCCATGACATTGGAGTTGCGACACCACAGCTTACACTCGTGTAACGCAATTAAGTGCTGAAAGGTTTGACAGGTAGAACGAGGAGGCGTATGTCATCGGCAAAACTTTGAGTGGATCATTATAATCACTCTCTGATACCGAGGGAGTAAGTAAACGTGAGAGAATGATTATCTGGGTTTCAGTTTGTGCAGTGGTCATTGCTCTCCCATTCACGAATCGATGTAACAATAACCGTATAAGTGCACACCTGCCTCTAATAATTAGAAGTTCGAATCTTAAGCCTATTTACTGTTGATGTTTGAGTTTGACACGGTCCACGTGCTGTGTTAAAGATCTACTATAAAAGAGACCTGAGATGATACAATATCCTGTGTCATAATCTTTTGACTACGAATAGTATCACTACGATGACCCTCGAGTAATACAATCTCACTGCTTTCGAAACACTTGATATTTTCTGACCTAAGTCTCTCGTATGACTATGAGTGAAACTAGCCCTTCTCACTTCTTTCCAACATATTGACATTGACAAAAAAAGCACGGCCATTCCGATGAACGACTACCATTCTACAACAACAACAAGCGTACATATCTGAAATACCAGAGATAAGGTCGTACCCGAACTCTTATCAAGCCGTGACGTGACCCCTCTTCGCCCAAGCACAGCTGAACCATACCTCCTTATCCCTGTCCGGCCTGGGCTCAGACTTTATGCCTGCATTAGCTACCCGGGCGTATCTGGTTCATATAATAGACTAGCTGTAGGGCTCCTAAGAACCAATTCCAAAGGCCGTGCTGGCGTGGTCTAGCGGTATAGTATACTTATCTAGCGAAAAGCATCATTATCTATAGCGCTGGGCGCGGGGGTTCGATTCCCTTGATGGCCAAATTCTCTTTTTTGTTTTGGTTGGATGTTTTACTATGATGGTATAACGATCCCCTTATACTTGGGACATCTCGTCATTTCCTATTGCTTGCAGAAGTTCTTCGAGGATGTGTGGTTCTTAACCACATGCTTGCTCGACCTCGCGCAGCGGTCGGTCCATCTTATTTACTTACTGCTACCTCGCGAAGTCTGCTCCATTGTTGATAATTGCCAAGCTAGTTGCAATGGAAGCTGAATGCCTCTTCTTCCTTCTATTATATTCATAGACGGACAGCCTTAGCTCTATTTCTAGTTCATAAGATCAATTCTAGAAGGGTGCGTATGTTCCCCTTTCTATTATAGGGACCGAACGAAAGCGCGCTTAGTTTCCACGGTGGTCGCTCAATCACGCAGCACACTTAAATTCCTACCGTCTACCATGATCAGGAGCACGCAATATATAAAGCCAAACAGCTATAGGATCCATTAGCCGAGTTGGCATGATGGCCTGGCGGTTCGAGCTTATCCTGCAAAAACCATGCAGTGTCAGAGCTTCCAGTGCTATCAGCGTTGGTTTGACTCCCACTACCCACGCAGGTATGTCCGAGTCAGTAAAACCGTAACAGGTACTGGGGGTTCGATTCCCTCGTCGGCTATTATTGTCTGGATTTGTTTTCTATTTGATTTTCCTTTGCTTTATATATATGATCCTATCCTACGAGGTCTTTATTATGGGGTATATAGTGTTTGTGTTATTTAGTATGTATACGGTGCATGCCCACCTATCATCTTTTGTAACAAGTCAATGAACACGTGCAGATTCTTTAGAAGGGTTTACTTACTTACTTGAGCAGCGTATCCGAACTGCCATGGCTTTATGACCTGCGTAAGGTGTAAGTTGTCCATACTAGTCCACACCTCGTAAGCAAGTTCACCCTAGCTTACATAATCAATCCATGGCCTCCCCAAGAGTTGCTCGCGTGGCTAGGGCCGGCTCAAAGCGGCATGGTTCGGGCGACCTCGCACTTTGAACCCCATCACGATGCAGGGGGGCAGGTTTTGGTGGGATGACCGCATAGCACTATCTTCTACAAACATTCCTGGGAGCCATTGGCGCCATCTTACCGCTACGCCATAAGGATGTGAGCACCCAATGGTACCTACAAGGTCTGTTTTCCGGTCGTAGGCCCAGAACATCGAATTGATTAATTATTCAAAGCTTTCCGAACCAAGCCGCCATGCTCGTCTCGCGACCGTCTCATCTATCATCACACCATCGACCGCCATCACCGTAGCATTCCTTACGAAAATACCTATCTATGGCCACCATGGCACCGAAGCTCTCCTCCCTCCGACACCTCGCCGTGCAGACGTGCAGAAACGCCATCGTCAGCCCCAAATATGCAGTCGCCTCACAACTACCGTCACGGCACGATTTCCAAGCCCGACCCCGAGCCGACACCCAAAGCGCAGTACGAGATCCGAGCTCAAGCTCTGGAATCTCGAGCACCAACTTCAACTTCGCCTCCCGCGCCTTCAGCACAACGAACAGCCCACCCCTCTCCAAATCCGTCAACCTCCCACCGCGTCCCAAGCCGCCGCCCGAGTCGGAGCTCGAGGAGTCCTTTCTCAAGGGCAGTGGGCCCGGCGGTCAGAAGATCGTGCGTCTCTCCTCTCCTCCTCTCTTCCTCCCCTTTCTAACCTTACCTTCTTTCCCCCTAATCAATCAACCCTCCTCCTCCCTCCCCTCCACATACACAATCATCGCAATTAGCTGTTCCAATCACTAACTAACTAACTAATCCCTCCCCCCCCCACCAACAGAACAAGACAAACTCCGCCGTCCAACTCAAGCACACCCCCACCGGTCTCGTGGTGAAATGCCAAGAGACGCGCTCGCGGAGCCAGAACCGCAAGATCGCCCGCCAGCTCCTCGCCGACAAGCTCGACGACATGGCCCGCGGCCACGAGTCCCGCTCCTCCGTCGTCCGCGACTTCAAGCGCAAGAAGCGCGCCAGCTCCGCCAAGAAGAGCCGGAGGAAATATCGCAAGTTGGACGAGGCCAAGGGACTTGGAGCTACTGCTGAAGAGGAAGGAGAAGAAGGAGAGGAGGCGGAGGAGGCGGAGGAGGCGGAGGAGGCGGACGAAGAAGGAGAAGAAGAAGAAGGGCAAGAGGCAGACGAAGCACTGGATGAGCAGAACGATGACGTCGTCCCTGAAGACGCGCACAAGGATCAAGTCCGCGGTCATAGCCAAGACGAAGTTTCCAATAATACCACGCTCCATAGGAGACAGGATACGGTATGAATTAAAAGACTACTCAAATCCGAAGACGAACACTGAGCCGCTACCGTATTGGGCAGAATGCTTGATGCGGATTTGCTTCACCATGCACTGATCACAAGTAACATTCCATCATCTCAACTGTTGAATTACGACAAAAAAATTCACATTACGCGCTAGACACCAGGAATGTGAAGATATAATGATTAGCCTCGACTGAAGTTGTCTACTCCATTGCGTGCAAAACATGAAAAGCTTCATAAAAACAGCACTTCATATTCTCTTTTGACCCGGGCCCCATTATCTTTCTTGCATTCGTCACTTTTGGTAGATGCGAGGCTCGTCTAGGATACACTCGCGACAGCAGGAGCTCTGAGCCGACCATTGTTGTCTCTGAAGTCCCGGCAGGTTCGTCGAGGGCGTCTATTCGTCATGCATCGCAGCAGCTGATTGGATGGCTTCGTCAGACGTGGATCTGACATGTGAGAAGTTGACCAGCAAGATTGCATACCTTAGAAGCACTTGCGGTGGACGATCGAAGGTCCGCTCTCGTCGTACTCCTGCTTGGAGATCCACATCTGCTGGAAGGTAGAAAGAGAAGCCAAGATAGAACCACCGATCCAGACAGAGTACTTTCGCTCAGGAGGAGCAATGATCTTGACCTTCATGGACGAGGGGGCCAAGGCAGTGATCTCCTTCTGCATACGGTCAGAGAGACCGGGGTACATGGTGGTACCACCAGACTAGTGCGGATAGTTAGCAAAAGTTGTTCCTACATTGGAAAGTAAACATTCATATAGAGGGCAAGAAAGACGTACCATGACAATGTTGCCGTATAGATCCTTTCGAACGTCAACATCGCACTTCATGATGGAGTTGAAGGTGGTAACGTGGATACCACCGCTCTCAAGACCGAGAACAGAGGGCTGGAAAAGAGCCTCGGGAGCACGGAACCGCTCGTTGCCAATGGTGATGACCTGTCCGTCGGGAAGCTCGTAAGACTTCTCCAAGCTGGAGCTCTGGGCGGCAGTCTGGATCTCCTGCTCAAAGTCGAGGGCGACGTAGCAGAGCTTCTCCTTGATGTCACGAACGATTTCACGCTCGGCGGTGGTAGAGAAGCTGTAACCACGCTCGGCTAGGATCTTCATGAGGTAATCGGTCAAGTCACGACCAGCCATGTCAACACGGGCAATAGCGTGAGGTAGAGCGAAACCCTCGTAGATAGGGACAACGTGAGTGACACCGTCACCGGAGTCGAGCACGATACCGGTGGTACGACCGGAGGCGTACAGAGAGAGGACGGCCTGGATGGAGACGTAGAAGGCGGGGGCGTTGAAGGTCTCGAAAACAATCTGTGTCATCTTCTCACGGTTCGACTTGGGGTTGATGGGAGCCTCGGTGAGCAGCACGGGGTGCTCCTCGGGAGCCACACGCAGCTCGTTGTAGAAGGTGTGGTGCCAAATCTTCTCCATGTCGTCCCAGTTGGTGACAACACCGTGCTCGATGGGGTAGCGCAGGGTAAGAATACCACGCTTTGACTGCGCCTCATCACCGACGTACGAGTCCTTCTGACCCATACCAATCATGATACTGAGGGGCACTAATGTTAACATACGCATGCCCCGAGTCGCACGGACTTTGGCCCATGCATACGACAGACGCAGGCGCAGACTTACCCATGATGACGGGGACGACCGACAATGGAGGCTGCAAGAAGAGGTTAGAAGGTGATTTGACGATAGAGCGAGCCGCATCTTGGCAAGGCACAAGCGGGGCAGCTCGTCGAGCAAGGCTAGGTGGGTAGGAGATAAGACTTACGGAAAACAGCTCGGGGAGCATCGTCACCGGCGAAACCGGCCTTGCACATACCCGAACTGGCGTTCCAGTTAGCTTGCGGCGTTCCACATTGTATCGTCTGAGAGGTGGGTGCGGGAATCGCAGACGGGTGTATAGGGGGATCGGAATTCCGCCCGAAACTCGTGGAAGCGGTATGCGACGGAGGATGCGGTGAGAGGAGCGAGAGCAAGTCTTACCCATTGTCGATAACGAGAGCAGCAACTTCCTCTGCGGCGGGAATCTCGGGTTAGCTATTGAACTCTTGTCGTGGTGTCGGGAGGAGGACGAAGTGGACGATGCGCTCAGAGCACGTCAAGAGCGGAGAATTGGCTAGTGCAGAGGTCTGGGGACGGACGGGAGCTTACCCTCCATTTTGATTACGTAGGTGACGAAGAAAGACTAGAGAAAGAGGAGAATCCGAGGTTTTGGTAGATGCTCAGGCGATAGTTAAACCGACAGAGCTATACAGAGGTGTTGGGAGTCGGGGTGTGGTGGTCTCGATGAGGTTGACTGCACAAGCAACAAGGAGGAAGGAGGATGATGTGGAAGGGTGAGTTCCAAGAGGTGTGTCGGGTCGACAAGATGTGTGGATGTGCCCCCCCGGCGGTGGCACTGGGCTACTTGTTGGCCTTTGCTTCTGGGGCCTCTGTCTTTGGCTGGTTTGGCTGGAGAGAGCGCAGCAGCCTAACCCGGAAGGGAAAAGGGAGGAACGACACGGCCTAGGACGACGAGGAGTGGTCAGCTTGTCGCTTGCCTGACGCCGCTGCAGCAGTGGGAAAGCAGTGGCCAGCCAGCTGTAAGCACCGAACGAAGCGGTGCGTTAGGTGCGCTTGCCATGCCACGACTGGATTGAGCGGTCATCGGGAGCCAGGAACTTGTGGGCCGGACAAAAAAGCGCCTGGCGGGGCTGGCGGGGGGCTTACAGCGGTGCAGCAGCGCTGCTTACACGGCTCCAGGGTCAGGTAGCCTGGAGTGAATAGGGCGGTATGCGATGTATCTGTGGCTGCGCTGCGGGTGTGGGGGTACCTCAGGCAGTGGGGCAGGTACCAGATAAGATGAGCGGGCAAGGCGAGCTGGCTTCCTCTTTGTTGGCAGATCGGTGTCGATGTCAACTGTCAACCTGGAAAGTGCAGCAGTATCACTCAACCTCCTTTTTTGTCTCTTGATATTTTTGGGTTTGGCCCATCCAATACCTAAGCTTCCTACCAGCCCCTTTTATCACCATTCTTGAAGACCCCAAGCAGGTACGTACAACCACAATATTTGACTGCCTGAAAGATACCTGTCATTCCTGCCAGCTTAGGCAGACATATAACAATAGGGGGCTGGAGGGCAACAGTCGTAATCCGATATCTTGGCTATTGTATAATCGTGGCCTAACAACACCGATTATGCCTTGTTCTTATCATCAACTTACGTATGTATGTGAATGTGTACAACTTAGCATGTAGTCGTGCGGCAAAGTCAGTAAGAGGGCGTTTCGAAAATTGCACCTTTACCCTCGCTTCGGTTGTCTGCGAGGCACACTGCCTGAGGTCGTATCCAGCGATATCGAACAACGATGCACACCTACACAACAAATCGGAGCTGTTGTTGTTGGTGCTGGTTTGAGATCGTGCTCGTGCGTTATACACCACATCTACATTACATCCGCCATGGCAGCCAGCATTGGCAAACCAAGACAAAGCACTGAGCGGGACGCATCCACCCATCACTCGGCCATTTACCAACAGCCAACACCCGTCGGTCATCAAGCAAGCACGATTACGTAGAAAGAGTACTGTGCCTAGGCGTAGCGCGCATGGCGAAGAAGTGCAAATATGTGACCATGCCCGTACGCGACGCCAAGCAGGCGGCATCGTTTGCTTTGCAGTCCAGCAAGTGGCTGGGGACCCGGAGCTCCAAACCACCTGGCACCTGGGCTCGCCTGGGCAGTCTTGCGTATGCGGGGGGAATGCCAACAACAACCAACACCTCGACACGCAAACGTTGGGCAGCGTCTATCGATGCCGATGTGCATCAAACAACTAGATGCTCAGACGGATTCAAAAAGCCGATGCCTAAATCCAATTCTGTTTCACATGTTGTAATAGAAGGCTTACTATGACAATCGATAAAGAGCACGGTGCTGACAAGGTCAAACAAGTTGAGTGAGACGTAGTTATGCCGTCATTTTCCATCCCAAAGGATCCGAGCGACAGCAATCCAAGCGCCACCGCAAGTCTAGGTTAGGCACCTAGGTAGGTCTCGAATTTCCTACGGCATTAACAGAGCTAACTTAAGGGGTCAAAGAAATGAGGGGTACTTACTTGGTATGAGGGGCACATAGCTAGCCTCTATTGGTAGGCAGATATTTCAACCCTGAAATGGCGGGGCAATCCGAGCCAGCGCAACTCAAGGGCAAGATAAGATTAGATAACCTTGGCCTTCGATGAGGAAGGGGCTTGTTAAGAAGACGTAGATACGGCTTCAATGATGCATCAGTTCAAGATAGATTCAAGGCCAGCTTATTTTATAGTTTGTATGTTATAGAGCAATGCTCACCTTGTATGCAGGCAGGTAACAAATACTATTGATGTTGTTCCCACGAGCATTAATTGCCCCACTTCCATTTCTGTCACAGTAGTGAAGCTTCGCGAACCTTGGAGAACAAAATAGTCAAAGTCAGACTAAGCCAAGGTTAGCAAATTTACAATACGGTAAAGCTTCTCTTGATTGATTGTCTTCATAGGTAACGAGAAACCGAAAGAGTTCTTTTCAACTACGAGTCACTTGTGAGAATCCAAGCTGCTGCCTTACGGATATCAGACATACCTAGTATCTAATAAAGAATAGAAGCTCGATTCGCGACTGTCGCAAAGCACATCAAGACTCGGAACTTACCTAGAGAGCAAAAGACATTTCAGGTTCAAGAACCACAATACACACAACCACCTTCACCACCAACCTAACAACCTATTCCCAAACAAACGAACCACCACCAAAATGGGCGACAAAAACCTCAACGACCTCCTCCGCTGGAGCATCGAAAACACACCCACAGGGGAGCCCTCCTCCACCCCCGACACGTCCTCGGCGCCGCGCTCGACCCTGACCCCCGAAGCCCTGGCGTCCCTCATGGGCGGGCCCAGCGACGCGGACCTGATGCTGGCGAGCATGCAGCACATCGCCTCGGCCGACCCCGACATCACGCTCGACTCCAAGCTGACGGCCTTCGACAACCTCGAGCAGCTGATCGAGTCGCTCGACAACGCCAACCTGCTCTCCAAGCTGGGGCTCTGGACGCCCTTGCTCGCCTGCCTGGGGAACCCGGAGGCCGAGATCCGCGTCATGGCCGCGTGGTGCGTGGGCACGGCCGTGCAGAACAACGAGCCGTGCCAGGAGCGCCTGGTCGCGCTGGGGGGCGTCGAGAGGCTTGTGCGCATGGCTGTGGGGAGGAGATTGCCGGCGGCCACGAATCAGCAGAATGGGGACAGCAGCACGAATGGAGCTGCTGCAGAAGGAGGACCGCCGGAGAAAGAAGAAGGAGAAGGAGAAGAGACACAAAAGGTGCGCCGGAAGGCCATCTACGCCCTAAGCTCTGCCGTCCGCAACTACCAGCCCGCCATGGACGTCTGCGCCGCTGAGCTCCGGCGGCAGGGGCAGGGCGGGCTTGTCGGCGACGAGGGGAAGAGTGTTGATGCGACGGATATGGATGCCGTCGATGTCGTGATTAGTGGGCTGAGGGAGCAGATCACGAGCGCGTGAGCGAGCGTTACACGGTTTTATGTTGTCCGTCTCGTCTGTACTGTTTGTTCATAGAAGGGTACAAGCACACAATTGGCTGGGGGTGTTCTACGGTGGGAAATAGATGAATGGATGGGCGGGCGGATGGGTTTGAACGGGTTGGTTGGTAGGAAATGCATTATATGGCGGTGTTCGGGTGTTTAGGTCAGGGATAAATAGATCGTTCGACTCCGGAAACTGGTAGAAAAGTCATGTTATGTCTGTTCAAGTATGACACGTATCGCGTCATTGCGAATCGTCTTTTATACGCACATATGTCACGCTGGTAGTATTATGGTATGGTACAGCATTTTATTACACCATCTGCATGATCGATGCGTAGTTTATACAGCTGAAGCAATGAGCTTGAGACGTACGCCTGATAGATATTGGAGCTTTCTATACATGGATCGTCTGATGCCAGGCGTGGCGCTTGCGACGCTTAGTCTACAATCTCGCCGTGGAAAGGGATGCCTAGGGCCTTGCACAACAGCCTTGCGTGTCTGTCCGACTTGGCTGTAGTCTCTATAAAGATGCGGCAGCCAGGAATCATTTTGTTCGGGTAGTTCTAAGTAAACTGTCAGCAACGTAATACTTACCCAGCGATGCGAAAGGGGAGAGAACATCAACTTACAATAAAGGCGGCCTCCACCTCGGGGAAATGCTGCATATCTTGCGACTCGAGGCCGAATGCAAGGTTGCCCGTGCTGTCACCAGTGGTCCCTGATTACGAATTGTCAGTCAGCGTCGTTCTACACATCCGTCAAGCCTAGATGTTGGACTGACCTTGGACACCCTCCCACTCCTTGATTTTAGGAAACACAAGCTGGACAGCCTTGTCAATGAACTCGTATGCCTGGTTTCCGAATATGCTGCACTTGACGCCGGTCCGGTCGCCCCTGACGACACCCCATTGCGCCACGCTCGACTTGTTCGTTGTTATGGTCGGCCGCACGCCTGAGATGCTTTGCAGGACAGCACGGCTGACGATCAGGTGGTCTTCATTCTTCTTGGCCTTGGGCACGTATATGGCTATATGCACGGCGCGGATCTCGGGGATGTTGCGCCAGTCGATGGTCTTCTCCATGGGGAACAGCACATCGGCACCGCGGGGCCCCCGCTTCGGACGGTTCTTCATGTACGGCGACGAGTCGTCCCACTCGCGAAGCCGTATGCGCTCGGGCCTTCTGGGCGTCCCAGGGGGCGTGTGCTGATACATCAGGGTCATTATGTCGGAGGCAATGGTGGACTGGTATGTCTGCTTGAGGCGGGGGAGGTTGAAGGGGCCGGGAACGAAGTCTCTGGCGATGGGGTCCGACGACGGTGGCGGCTGTACGGGGTGGAGCGGACCACGATAGTATTTCGGCGCACGGAACCGGTACCTAGGGCAGTTGTCAGTGCCTCTCTTGGTGCGCTCGGTGGCATGCGCAGGTTCTTGGCTGACCTTTCGTGCGGCAGCTCATGGCTTCGACTGCTGGCACGTTTGCGCGGGTCGACTATCTTGAGCCCATCCCGAGTGACGATGGGAGCCGCCAGACCGGACTCCAATTCAACATCTGGCGAGACAGCGGGCGAGCCCACCGTCGAGGCCTCGGTCGAGGCGTATCTCCGGAGGCCTGGTGTATATGGCCTCAGATGAGAGACGGAGCTCAGCAGCTGCCTCCCAGCACGTGGTACCTCGCGAATGGTGGCCATTGTGTCCGCGTGCCCGCTGTATGGCTGGTTGAAGCGGGATATGCGCACGTGAATTCGGATCCCAACTGCTAGCCGCGAATGCGCCGCCTGTTACCCTGAGATCTTGAAATTTCCCGAGCTCCCAGGTAGACGCCCGCTAAATACAAAGTCCGAAACCGACGATATACCTGCAAGCTAGGTGAAAAGTCGTGCTTAGGTAAGGCAAACCTACATCGCACTGTAGAATCCTAGATCGGTGCCCCTAGCACGCTAACAGCATATCGATAAGACGAGTCGATCTTGTTGGTACCTTGCGACATTGATTGCATCACGGGCAGTATGAGATGGGGCTCTGTTTCTATTTCCACAGTACAGTAGTAGCGTACCTAGTATACCCACTATTAGGGCGAGATCACGAAGGTAGTCGGCCATGCTGAATGTGACTGCTGTACCATATCTCAATAATGACGCGTACCCAGAGAGCACACAGTGATTGAGTGTTCTAATGGTGACCTATGTAGATTTAATCTGTCCAATACATCCATGGTGAGTCTGCCTTTACTCGTACACAACGGCAACTCTAAACTTTGAATGTGTGGGGTGCACCGAGCTGACATCTATATCCGTGCAACTTACACGTACTACCTATATGTAGTACCTACATCAAGTGGTGATGGTCTATTTTGAGATAGCTAGATCCGACAGCTGACTTGGTCCGAAGTGCTGTGGTGCGGCTGACCATGCGAAGAAAGGGTCATTTTATATGGCTGCCTCGGCGCGAGCACCCATGTGGTTAGCTGTGGAATTCAGGAGGCAGCAACGGAATTGGATTGATGATGAGAGCCGGATGGACTGCCCCAAGACCCCGTGCTATCGTGCCCATGAAGACCCCGTAGCCCGGGTCGGCCCACTGGCCACGGCAATTTGAGGGCCATAGACTTGAACTTGTGGTCATGCACGCACTCGTCAATCTGTGATTACAATAGCAATTTAGCTTTGAGTTTCATCACACACAAAGCATCTGTGTACAGTGGTCTGTCTAATGCCAGGTGGTCTTGGGCAATCCAAAGGGGCTCAGGCGTGGGAGGGTGCAGTCCGGAGCTAAGTACCTACTGTACCTACCTCGACTTACATATGTACATGAGTGCACCCCATCCCTCCTTCCCAACCTTGGACCGATTCCACGCATCGGTTGCAACACCACCCAATCCAACGTCGCCGCCAACTTCTACACAAATTTCTAGCTGCCTGCCGAGCCTGCCTGCCTTCCTACCTACCCAAGGTACCTGCCCAGCCAATCTCGGCGACAGCCTATCAGCCTATCCGCCTTGCACGCCCCTCCCTCGACTGCGCTACCAATCCTAGGTAGCTGCTTCCCAATCTTCACGGAGCTAGCTTACCAAATAGGTACGTACCTGGCTTCGTTGGCCTCGGTTGGCGTTGTTCTCGCAGCGAGGCATCGAAACCACGACGGGATCTGGCTTCTACATAGTAGGTACCTAGGTACCTGCCAGATCCTCCTACCTGATCCTCCGTCCCCTGAGTTCCAGACCCTGGAGGACGGGGCACCTCCCCACACAAGAACACGCCGCACCCTCGCATCTCGTCGTCGCAACCCCACTACCTCGCAGCCCGTCGAACACCGCTCCACCCCCAATCCACCTCCAACCCACCTCCACGAGCCCGCCGATCCAGAGAATAGGTACCAGCACACCACGATCCCGCCCACGAGAGCTGTCATTCAACCACCGCCGCCTCTTATTTTTCCAGCCTACCCAGGGAAGCCAGCACTTAGCTGTGTCTAGCGGTGTATTCTTTTTTTCTCTTGTCGTTTTTCTCTTGCTATCTTTTTGCCATCGCGATTGCGACTTGCTCCCTCCACCAACATTGTCTATCTGCTGGCGGAACATTTATACCCTCCTTCTCGAGTCGCTCTTCTGGTTCCAATCCAGTCATGAAGCTGCATTGACCTCTCCAAGCTTCACACAACGTCCGAAGGGGGTAGCTTGCAAAACCTTAAGCGTTGGATATAGTGGAAAGCTGCCGCTTCGTCTCGTTGCTCATAGCCGGTCGCTTTCCGCCATCACTTCGTCATGAAGGCTAGCGGATTGACGAGGAAGTTCCTCAGTCGGCGCGAGAAAGCCGAGCATCGCCGAGGCCGCTCATCCGATACTTCTCAGAAGGTTTGTTTACCATTGCGTTTGCTTGTCCACTCGTACATGCTAGGGATAATTCCGCTGACGGCTTGCGCCTCCTCCTCTCTCTCTTTAGCAACGCCCATCATCTTCCGAGCTCTTCTTTTCCATCTTCAAATTCGACAACGGAAAGCGCACATCAAGAGACGGTGATGAAATAACACCACTACAAGAATTAGACGAAGCCAAGGTGAGTCGCGATTTGGCTCGGCTCTCTGCCGCACATGTCCTGACAACGGTTTCCAACAGCTCGAAGAGGTTCGGCAGAAAGCCGCCAGCGTCGGCCTCGACGCCCAAAATCTACCCGACGAATACATCGTATATGCCCTTCGTTCCAAATATGCGTCCAATGACCCCGACAAAGCAATCGAGCTACTCAAAATCGGGCAAGCCTCGCTTTCCGGAGAGATATGCAAGTACAATTCAGCCACCCGCATGCTGGGTGCGGAGAACAGGGGAGGCGTCACCTGCTATCTCGATGCCCTGCTCTTTGCCATGTTCGCCAAACTTTCTGCATTCGAGTGCATGTTGGAAGCGGAGATACGCGACGACGAACCCCGGAAAAAGCTGGCTGTGCTACTTCGACTATGGGTAAACATGTTGCGAAGCGGGAAACTGATCGAGACGGACTTGGTGAATATCCCTTCACTTGAGACCATCACAAGCACCGCATGCTGACCAAACCCAGACCGAGCATATCCAAGCGGCCCTAGCTGAGTGTGGTTGGAAAGAGGCACAGGATCCAGAGCAGCAGGACACATCCGAAGCCTTTGCCTTCATTACGGAAACACTACAGCTACCGCTTCTTACATTGCAGGTCGACTTATTTCACCAGGGAAAGAACGATGATGCGGACCACAAGGTCGTGTACGAGAGATTGCTGAACCTTGCCGTCCCCCCTGATTCTGAAGGGAAGGGAGTCAAGTTGGAGGATTGCTTGGAAGATTACTTCAACTCGCAAGTAGATGTGCATCGCGAGCGTCTGGACGAGAAGAGACCTAACGGTGGTCCGGATTCATTCCCACCCCCAACTTTCGTCGATAGCCCCGTGACGCCTAAAAGCACCATTCGCGTTGTTGAGCTGGACGGTTCCCAAGCGTCAACCCCACTAGCGACTATTCCAGATGCTTACTCTCACACTTTCCACGCGCCTGAGACCGGGCCGGGTCCTGATTCACAGTCCTCATCCAGCGCGCCCCAGCTGACTCTACGACCGCATCGCAGCCGTACTGATAGCATTATACAAAGAGTGGTCATTAATGGACAAGAGCAATCCTCAGATACTGATACTGGAAGTCTGTTTCAAAGAGCTAAAAGGCAGGCATCAGTCGTAAAAGCTGTTACCATACCTGCCTGGCAATTTTTCAAGCTCATACGTATGTTTTCCTATCATCTTTTTTCAAGGATACAATCCTGACATGTTTGTAGCTTGGCACTCTCCAGCAAATTCGAACCCACAGAGCGATCTGGAAGTAGCACGGCACTTTAATCAGAGACCTGTTGTTGGCATATGCCTCAAACGATATATGATGGACAAGGACGGGGTCACGAAACGCCAGAACACGTACATCGATATACCCGACAGCCTTAGGCTACCACGGTTCATTGCGGGCGACAAGCATCTGGAAGAAGGTGGCCTCACAGCTGACTACAAGTTGGTACTTCAGTCTGTGATCTGCCATCGTGGAGATTCACTACATTCCGGACACTACATCTCATTTGCTCGTGTGGATCCCATACTCTTGACTGACAACCGGCGATGCGAGAAAGATCCCCCGCCCGACTACGAGGAGGCACAATGGGTCAAATTTGATGATCTGGAGAATGAGCGGGTCACCGCCGTCGATGACATCAAAGAATCTCTCAAGCAAGAGATGCCGTATCTTCTCCTTTATCAGATTGTGCCTATTGTCGACGTGGCAGCCAGCTCTATAGGAAGCATAGAGCCTGGCCCCCCAGCATACCATAACGGGACGCCAACAATAGTTACGGAAGACAACCTGCGACTGCAGGACTATGAGATGGTATCCCGTAAAACAAGCAGTTATTTTGACAACTCGAGCGGTATTCCCTCGGCGCCACCAAGTGTGCGCTTTTCGGTCGAAATGGATCATCCAGGGCGCCGTAGCTTTGCGGACGAAGACGGTTATCTCGGAGCCAATCGGCGCGCTAGCATCGCATACGGCGATATGATGGCATCTGACTCAGCCATAACCTCTGCCGATCCCTCACCTGCCGTTAGTCCCGGCGAGGGGACTACGGCTCAGAGGCTTAGCCGTGCAGCTGCGAGATTAAAGCCATCCAAGAGCCGACCACAGAGTCAGACAGGTGAGACTCGAATCAGTCAAACAATGTCGCGGCTTGGGTTCATTAAGCCTAGCCGAGAGCCACTACGAGACTCAAATTATTCAAACCACTACGAGGACAATGAATTTGTTATTGTCAACGGTGTTTCCGACGGTTTGTCAAACGGTCTATCCAATGGCACATCCAGCGATCTGGAAAATGAAGGGACACCCCGGCTTTCATTCTCTAAAGGAAAAGAAAAGGAGCCGAAACAGAAGAAGAACAAGTCTAAAACACCTAATGACCGGCCGAAATCGAGCCACAAGAACGTCCCGGATCGGGAATGCGTCGTGCAGTAGGGTCGTGGACGAAATTCTCCGTTGGTCCTTTACCGGTATCGTATGCGATGATCAAGTCTAATTTCTAATCAACGAATCAGGGAAGGCGGGTCTATTGGTACCTTCGCAACCTCGGAGTCTTTTGCATTTACATAGGGCGGTATTAGCATAGTAGGTAGGTATGGTAGACAGACATACATACATACAGGACAGGACGGGGCGTTTCGTGGGGTGAAAAACTCATGTACAAATATTTGCTATAGATGCCACAACCAACACTACCAAAGCATTACAAGGCAAGGGGCATGGATGAGTGGATGTATGGATAAGATAGACTGATTCCAGGGCCGGGACTTTGAATCTTTCTATAGCATGCTTAACGGCTGCCTACCTAGGTACTTACTAGGTACCCGATACAAGCGAAATATTAAATAGTTAATGAAATATGAACAGCTTTGACAGCTATAGCACAGGGAAAGTTTATTGGCTTCAAACCATAATGTATTTCTATGATTGTTTAAGCGAGGCGTGCGTGGTATTACTTGCGCCTTTGCATTATCCCGTATGATTATTTATCTATGATTGTTTGATTGGCGATTTACCTATATTAATCTGATCACCTGCCCTCGGATTTACGGGCAAGGGGCGATTAGATAGGCACCCATCTATTTAGCAAGGCGTTTCGGAGACTTCGCGGTCCTTTTGCTTTGTGGGTGGGTTGATTCTATCTACCTAGGTACCTAGATTAGAGGAGGAAAATAGCTGGCTGGCTACCTAGATGAGTGAGTGTGGCTATATCCTCAGCATCTAGGTCATCGCCGGTGTCCGCAGCTCGACTCGGCTCAGCTCGGTAGCTAATACATACTTAAGTACCTACGTAATTATACCTTTGCTTAATCACACGAGTAATGGTATGTACGTTGGTTGGATGCTGGCTTTAGGATCTGATCTATCGTCAAATACCTACCTAAGGCCATACTCGTGTTGGAGGGGATAGTATAATAGTTGCAGAATCCAGGTTCTGCCCTTGCGTTGTGTGTCTACTACTTTAGGTAGGTAGGCACCAATTAGCTAGGTACATACTAGGTACTTACTACTAGGTATGTACATACTCATAATTACATATTAAGGGGGCGTGGGGAGGGCTCTGGCGTTGTATGGCGTGAGTCACCACCTGACTTTCCTGGTCCCTACATGTAGGTAACAAACTGACCGAAGCCACAGTTGCACCGCAGAAATGAAAGGGTAAGACTTTTGTGAGTAAGATGTAAGTAGGTAAGTATATGATATATATAGGTAATCAGGTAGCTCACGCGATCTGCTATTCTGGCATGTCTTTGCTTAGGTTGGTATGATTAAAGCCTATGGCTTGTCTGTTTATCCTATGCCCTCCCTTCCTTACTTAAGTCTTACCTACTAGGTGATGTGTAAGATACACAAGTACTACTTTCTTTACCACCTTGTGTTGCATGTAGGAGAAGACTTTTAAACACGCTATAATTAGTTATAGTTAAATATGCTTTAGATTTAAGGCTGTTTAATTATCTTAACCCTAGCTTCCGGTTTTGGATTTTCATTCATTAGGTACCTACTTATAGACACGCAGACAGACAGACAGAGTAGAGTAACTAGGGCTGAAGTGTTAGATAGGGGCCCCTTGTTCTACGGTGGGCAAGCTACTTACATGACATATACTCCTACTTGCCGGCGACCAAATCCCGAACGTCGGTTCCGATCGGCGCGCCATACTGGTCGAGGCTCTGGTCCTTCAAGAGTTTGGTCCGCAGCTCCATGGCCTTGGTCCACGCCGGCCGCTGCGCCATGCGCTCGTGCCAGGCCTGCACGTGCGCGAACCCTTCAAACTTCTTGTCGTCCGGTACGCCGAGCGTCACGTCCAGGCGGTCGTTCCACGGCACAAACGCCAGGTCGGCGAAGGTCATCTTGTCGCCGACGAGCCAGGGCTGCTGAGCTAGGACGCCGTCGAGCACGCCCAGCACCCGCTTGATCTCGTCGGCGTAGCGCGAGATTGCGGAGGGTACCTTCTCGGGATGGAGGTACGTGAACCTGGACAGTGGACACGGGTCTCTGATTAGCCTGGGGGTCTCTTTGCGGGATGCGTTCCGAAATAATTACTCTGTGTGTAAGAGAGAGAGAGAGAGAGAGAGACAGAGACAGAGACAGAGACCTACCAGGTGCACTGCCCGAAGTAGGGGCCCTGTCCGCTGACTTGGAACATAAGCCATTGGTTCAGGAGGTTCTTCTCCTTTGATGTGGTGTAAGTCAACTTCTTGTCAGTGTCGTACTGCTCGATCAGGTACAGAATTATAGCGCCCGTCTCCCACAGGGTGATGTTGGTGTTGGGGTCTTCGATAGCTGTGATTGTGATCTATGTCAGCAATGCATGAATGAGATAATGAGAGAGAGACGGCCCAGGCCCTCGTTCGTGCACGGGTTCATGATTCCATACCAGGTACGCGGCCGTTGGGGTTGACCTTGGTGAAAGGCTCCGACTTGATGTTTTGGAATTCGATGGATTCTACTTCGTAGGGAACGCCAAGCTCCTCGAGGACAAGAATAACCTGTGCCTTGTTAGCTATGGTCACCGACGGCCCACTGGGTTGGAGCAATAGTAGCAATAGTGAGTGAGTTATCACCTTCCAAGGGTTCGGTCCGGGAGCTGTGATAAAAGTGAGCAAACCTGGTGATGATGATAGTGTGGTGGTGTCTGCCATAACTTACGAGCGAGCCAGACTTTGATTGGGTTCGTCATGGTGTGTGTTGGGGATTCAAGTGCGCTGTGTGATGATGGTGATGATGTAAGCTGGGATCGTGGCTTCGGGAAAGAGGATACCTTGGAGTAAGAAGAGTTGTGTGAGAGAAGATATCGAGATAGTTATGCTACTACGAAGACAAAGCCCGCTACCCAATCCTTCGTTCCTTGCGCAATACGATCCCCATTCCAAATGCACGCTAGTGACCTCAGGGGTACCTCCTCATGTTCCGGAGAGGTCTATTGGACTGTTAGTAGGTACTGTTAAATGGTGAGAGCCTTACTTATGCACGGTTCCAACAATCATTGCGAGATGACTCTCGCTCTTTTCTCTTTGTCCACCGAAGATTGACTGGTCCCCATGAGATCAAACACGGCTCGGCAACCCGTAAGACTTTATGACCTTCCCCCCATCATCATCATCATCATCATCATCATCATCGTTCAATATTTTGTATTCCGACTAGCAACGCCATGGCTGCGACGGCCGACTACGTCTTCACTCGAGACTTTCTCGACAACAACCGGTGCGTTCGTTTACCATAAAGCTCCGTCTTTTGGACCTCACCTTTCCCAGACTAGGCTGACAACAAAGTCTGACGGCGCAACTTGCAATAGCATCAACTTGATGCACTTCCTCTGGACCAAGCTCTTCGGGTACATCGTGCACCCCAAAATCCCCACAGAGGCTGCCAACCTTCGCGTAGCAGACGTTGGCACCGGCACTGGGTGAGTGCTTCAATGCGAAACACGACGGCCAAATGTCAACATCTGTATGTATATGTATGACTTATCCACGCGAGTGAGATAGAATCTGGCTGCTCGATGTCCAGAGCTCCCTCAAGGAGGCCCAGCTTGACGGCTATGACATCTCGTTCGACGCAGCACCGCCCTCCGAGACGCTACCAAGCGGCGTCAAGTTCCGGCAGTGGGATGTCCGTGAGGATGTGCCCGACGACTTAAAAGGCGTGTACGACATCATCAACGTGCGCTTCTTCGCCTTTGTGCTCCTCAACGACGAGATCCCCCGCGTCGTAGCAAGGCTCTTTTCCCTACTCAGTACGTTGCTTACCACACTTCTTCCATGGTCTATCTGTCTGTCTGTCTGTCTGTCTGTCTGTAATCAATTTTACACCTCGGCGCTCATCCAGTTCCGCAGAGCCAGGCGGCTATCTCCAATGGGGCGAGCCGGATCTCGAGAGTCTGCGCTTCGACACGACGACTCCGGAGGTCAAGACGGACAACCTGCGCGCGCTCTTCGGGCTGCTGTCCGTGCAGGACCCGCGACTCAAGCCCACGTGGATCGACCGGCTTGACAATCTCTTCACCGAGACAGGCTTTGTCGAGGTCGAACGAGTCACCAGAGATGCGCCGCCTCATCTGGCCTTCATCTTCCACGAGGCAGGCCTCATGATCCACGACCTGATTGCGCGCAAGACGAAGAACGAGCACATGGCCGCCGAGCTGAAGCGCCTCCTCCCCGCCGCCGTCGAGGAGACTAGACAGGGAGCGTACATCACGTCGTTGCGATACCTGGTGGTTGGGAAGAAACCCTAAAGACTCTGTCTACCTACCTTTGTACTTATCCTTTCTCCACTCGCACTTATGAGGCTACTTTGAGCTAGGTAGGCCAGTGGCCAGGTAATAGTGCTGGACTGTGTCGACCCGGCGGATTATGAGGACGTAGATGAGTAATGCCAGCTACATCTAGACTTCTGTTGGCAAATGCATCATGATGTTGCAAGTGAAATCGTTTTCGTTGTGTTCACACTGCTTAGCAAGTTGATAAGTGATGGGAATCGTCCAGGTGCCCGACCACTCTCAAACAACAAAGATTATTCTCGCAAAAGGCGACTGAAAACCGTGATGTAGAATAGACGCAGAGACCGGCACCTCTACGAGTCCTAACACAAAGATGCCTAGATACATTGTAGGTATATCTCTATAGCGCCTAGGTACCTGATGGACGAACATGGGAAACGTCTCAACACGATAGACGATGGAGAACATACATAAGGACAAGAAAACATCTGGGCTGGACACAATGTCGGCGACCGGCCTCTGCAGGATGTCTATCTACCAGTTAAAGGGCGTTCAAACCATCCCTACCTAACCATCCATGTCTACGCAACAGCAACAGGTCATCCCTATCGCACCCAAGTACAACTCAACCTAGCGAGCTGAGGTATGCAACAGGACGTACCTGCACAAATGATCAAGATCCATTCATTCATTGATGGCAAAATCTATCCAGTCTGTCCTACACGTGTGTAGTAGATTCCTTTATCTAGTAACTTATGCAGCATCGGATATCTGAGTTCGCGATTAAGGTCATTGCACGTTGCACAGTCGGCTTCATCGGTCATGTTTGAGAAGTCTTAATTTCATACTATGTCTGGGTATGCCTGCTTTGATCAACAAACCCCCCATACTCTTATCCCACCACCCGAATACTACCAATCCTATTCTTCCATCTGTCATAAATGACATTCAATATAGTATGACAAGTATACCAATTTGTTTCAATCTCGGAATGAATGAACAAAATGGCGATGGTGTGTACATGAAATACCATTCCGAAGCAGCCATCTGTAATAAGACGTTAATCCGTCTGAGAAAGTCAAACCTTCTCTTGACTAGCATCCTCTGCACTAGTTTTATCCTTAGCTTGCTTCTTGGCTTTTATCGAAGTCCATTTGCAGCCGAGTACGATCAGGAACGAGATCACTGGAGCAGAAGCTGGTATGTACTATTGATCGATTAGCCACCAAAGGGTCTGACGGTATCAAGGGAAAGGGCGCCGGTTGTCTCGTGGGAGAACTAACGAACGGTATGTGAGGCTCCACCTCTCCGCAACAGAACGCCAAGGCAGGTTAGGATATACTTACGAATAATTGTGTGATTGACTTGCTATAGGCATTGATAACCATAGGCAGCTTATCTGGGGCAACGAGTGGCTCAAAGTTGAGCGCGCCTGCGTTGATTATGTCCATCACTGTCTCTGCGGGGACAATACGACCGAGATTGATCTGCATTCGCTGTTGGAAAACGGCTTGGGCAACAGCGTTAAAGACCGCACAGCTAGTTGATATAACTGCTAGCAATGTCGAGGATCCGATAGGCACGAGATCTTGGGGAAGGGAAGCTTGCATGCCAAGGTGAGACTAGTAGTCAAAGGTTGTGCCCGTCAGCATTTGAATGAGAGATGGGGGGACAGTTGTCACTTACAATGTTGGAAGCAAGAGAATATCCGATGCCGCCGAAGATTTGGTAGCCGATCCAGTGTCCATCGGAGATCCCGGGGTATAATGTACTTAGTAGACCACCTCCTAGACTTACACCGACTTCAGCAAACAGCAGAAACGGATTCCACCAGCCTAGCTGCATGACTATCCCGGCACCAATAAAAGCTGCAAGAACATCAGCAATTACTGTAGGAAAGTAGTCGATCCTGCTTTGAGTTGGCGTTGTACGCAACACAGCTTGGAACCAAATAGGCAACCAGTAGATGATGACTTGGAAGGGGCCATTGACGAAGAAAGCGGCAGCACATAATAAAGCCGGGTTTCTGTTGATTGTGAAAAGCCGTGGCGGGATAAGGGCTTTTTCGCCGCGATGAATCTGCCAGAAGATGAAGAGGGTAAATATCACAACAGCTCCCACAAAAAGTCCAATCTCGACCGAGGAGCTCCAAGGGTGCTCTACACCACCCCATATCAGTGCCAGCAACAACATGGTGATGGATGCTGCAATAAGTACAAATCCAAGGCCATCCAGAGACTCAAGCTTGAACTTCAAGGGTTGCGTCTCCAGCTTGCCCGGTCGGAGGTGTACCAAAAAGAAGAATAGTACAGCAGCAGCCCCCCCAATGGGTAGCTGCATAGTTTTGGTAAGCATTTTTTTCTCATAACTTGGGATTTTCTCGATCCGAGCACTCACGTTAATGTAGAAGCACCAACGCCAGGTAAGATGCTGTGTCAACGCACCCCCCAACACTGGTCCAATAATACTCGCAAGGGCAAATACTGAACTGAAAGTCCCAGTCCAGATGGCGCGCTTGTGTAAAGGAATGATCGTGGTAAGAAGGGTGAAGCCACCAGCGAATACACCTGAAGCACCTAGCCCGGCGACCACCCGGCCGGCGATCAGGGCAGCGGAAGTGGGTGCCAGGGCACACACAAGACTTCCTACTTCGAAAACAAACAAGTATATGAGATATGCTATCTTCTTTGAGAAGAGCGTGTAAGTTTTCCCGGCAAGAGGCTGGCTAGCACATCTGTAATGGGGGACTGGTCAGCTCCAAAGCTACGCTATCCATTTTCCGAGCGGGTTGTGAAGAACCTACAGTGCTACCATGAATGCGGACCCGTACCAACCGACATCGCGAATTGAATTGAACTCGACAGTAATGACTGGAATGGCGGTGGCGATCAGGTTGAAATCCTGTATGCAGCCATTAGTCTTGGAGTAGGGGCTACGCATATTTCCGAAGTCAGACTAACCAGACCAACTAGGAAAGTGCAAAGGCAGAGGGATATGTGAATCAGAAGAAGCTTGACGCCGGTGACTTCATTCTCGGGATCGATATCATCATTGATATCATCCTGTGCCCCATTAGCACGAAGATCGAGACTCGTTTTCGGGTCACTTGTCAAAGGGTCTGGAGTTGTCTCGGCCGACATGATGCAACTCAGGCAGCGATGAAGCGCTCAGGCGAAACAGAGGTGCCGATGAACCAAGAATGCTTCAGCAGGCGGTGGGACGGACGACACCCAACTCGAAATGTGAAGTGGGCAGAAAAGATGGCGATGTAAGGACGGGAGTGAAAAACAGGAACGAAATCCCTCTTGGGAGGGCTCGATGGGAGTATGTGCGATGCTCGAAATAGCGAAGGGTGTGTGCCGCTGTTGGTGGCGTCCCGCTGCGGCATCATATTGAAGAGCGACTGCCGGTGCTGTGTGAAATACGCCGCCAGCCTCAAGACGGAACAATCATCCGCTACTACCTAGTGTCTTTGTCGACAAGCAACACAAGGTTGACACTTGATAGATTAGAGACAAGGCTGGCTGATACATCACTTTTCACATGTAGGTACAGAAAGGACGGAGTTCAAAAGGATATTGTATTGGAGACGGTAACTGTGAGGGGCCGAGGGGTACCTATGAGTACATATCCTAGCTCGAGGAGACAAAGACCTCGTTGTGCTCCCGGCATCTCTGATCTCCGAAACGAATCGTATGGGCACCGGCATGCTTAACAGCAAACAATCTCATGCGTTCACACTTCTGGGGGATCTCACAGGCATGAGAGTGGTTGAAAAGACCAGCCAGCTATCATAATCGTATGCTGCTAGGGCGGATCAGCCCTGCCTTGCCGGAGTTGTTTGCCCCTACTGCGACGCGTATTTCCTCTGCTATCTTACAAGAGTTCACTGGCAGCGATGAGTGGGTTGTCATGAACTACTTCCTGCTACTGTACGATGCTTCAGCGAGGGGATCGCGCTGGCCCTCTTTGGCGCCAAGATGGCCGGGAACTTGGGCTTGTGGAGCTGAGTCCTGACTGACGAGTTGAAAACCAACAGTACTTGATATCTATCCCCATAGCACTTACATTATTTCTCACCGTAAGCATCGACTAATCGATCGCTCGTCAATCATCAGTATTCTAAGTCGCCTTCGCGATGCGCTGTATTCCAACAGTGCTTCACTCGCTGTGCGTTTGGCTACCCCCTGCCAAGTAGAGAATGGAGTCCAACTGGCGAGAATTGGGCAATTTCGTCAGACCGGCCGTGAAGCAACAGGCCGAGATCTACTCCAACGGCGGCGTCCACAATGTTGATCCAAACCTCGTGGCACACCCGGATGTCCTGGACGCCGTCCGCGCCGAGATTCGCTCGAAAAGCGAAGCTATCGACCGTGTATGGGATTTCGCATTTGTCTATGGGAAGACGCCAAACCCGAACGCCGTTCATGAGTTCCTTTTTTTCCACCCTGACAACCAGATGCTTGCAAGACGCAGAGCAGATAGAGTAGAGGTGAAGTTTTATTAGGAAGTCCAGTTTGGAGAGGACCAATCCCCTTGGAGCCATAACTAGGACTGGGACACATGTCTTGGGGGCAGGGAAACATCACTAATACTATTCTGGCGTATTATATAAGTTGGTCTTTCTAGTGATTTAAAATCTTCCATATTATAAAACGATTGGTCGGATTAATACTTGGATGTTACGGCTAGTATCAACCTCTTATGATATGACTAAGCTACCATTAAACAAGGGGAGAATCCGCGTAGGGTAATCGGTATATAGAGGGACGCTGTTTTATCAAGTCTACTTCTACATCACTAATTTTGATTTCTTACTGAGTTTCAGGCCTTCTATTACTTCATCATCGGCCCTCGCGCCACTTTTACAGATGTGTTTTAGTGCTTTCCAGGTAGCTAGGTACGGTTACAGAACGAGGCATGAGTGGGCTGGCACCTTGATCTGCCTCTTCCAGCCCAACGAGGAGCTGCGTGCTTTCTACCGCACTGATGCGAGGGGCACGGTCGTCGAGATCGATCTTGACATTACGGCGGATGACTTCGTCTTGTTGGCACATCCGCCGGGCGCGAGTCCGATACCGTACATTTACTGGAACTTTGGCGTCACCCCGAGAAGCGTGTATGATGAGGCTAGAAGAAATGGCACGCTCAGGGACTTGCCGTTTAATCACAACTCGAAGTTTGCGGCCGAGATAGAGCCGTCTCTGCGGGCGGGTATCGAGGGGTTGGCCATCGCGTCGGTTTTGTCCCTTGGCTCTTGAAGGATAGCGGGTTTATAAATTACTGTTATTACTGTTTGTGGCGATGTATGTTATTTGGCATGAGGAGTCACAGTGAAAGAAGTTAGTGTCAGTACCACGGAGGGTGTCCTTTATCTGAGGTTTTTCATAAGGTTGTATGAATTCCTGGGGATGTATGACACTCCCATAGAGTCACCACTCGCTTCGAGTAGGAGGCCGATAACTGTCCGAGTTGAATCTGCGGCACACATTCACCTCATTGGGGAGCCCCTGACGATTCCACCACCAATCTTCCGTAAACTGATCTAGGCCTCTTCCTCTCGCTTTTGAAAGATCCATTGTGGAATTCATAGTTCGCAGTGCGCTCTTACCAACCCACGCCAGATAAAAGATGGTCCCGAAATGGTCAAGTTAGGTATCGGATGTATACTAGCGAAACCACTGTCGCCAATAATTACCAGACGTCCAGCTCCGTAGCCTCGAGAATGGCAAACGTTTACCGATCTTCGAGGGCATACAACGCCACCATTGTATTGAAGCTGTCCCTAACCATTGTCGAGTATTATTCGCTAGATCTCAACCAGTCCTTTGGGAACCTGACTTGAGGGGGACCGTAACATGGCATTTATTACCAATCGCCAAAGACGGCTCTCTAATAACGCTCTCATTCTAATTTAGCTATGATCTCTAGCCGAGAACTATTTCCTCGTCCCAGACCGCGGTCCTGTGTTGGTTGTTCGGGGCATTAGAAGTCGTTCCCATGGACAGCCGCCACAAGTCGTCCTTCGTAGTCGTCTGGGATTTAGCCTTGTTGCTGAGGGTAGATATTAGTTATATGTTCAGTCATCGAACACGCCGATCTCGTGCGTGCAATGGGCGAGTTGCCATGAAAGTAAAAGGCTTTTATCTGTCAAGGCGTAATATGGGAAACGACTTGCTGTTAGCTCGCACAGCGTTGGCTTGCGTAATACCCCGATGAACGATGGGCGAAGCTTTGGCACGTGAAGACAGAGACAAATAAATTGAAGAGGGCTGCCTCACTACGACGTAGGTATTTATATCGTGTCCAAGATCGTATGATACCAAGCAAGAGTTTCGGGCGGGTAGTATTTGGATCCTAGTAAACTGACCTTCTATGCTATGAATATGCTATACATGTCTGTCTTGAACATTACGCTTAATCCTGATCAAGATTCATTATCCATTTCACCATATCCGTACTTCCGAGGCTAATAGAAGCTCAGTTGTCCAGTAAGCCATCATTAGGTTAGCCCGGCCAGTAATTATCATCTTTAGCTGCATATCTACCGGTGCATTCAACCACTTGAGTAACGGCTCCTCTGTCTTTCTGCTTCTGCTTCTGCTTTATTAGAAGGATGGATGGATGTGTTGACCTCATAGCCTTCATAGAGACAAAAGTCGTGGGTCGAACAGCCAGCCAGGAGTCAAGTTTGTAAGTGCTTAGTCAGGTTTATTGAGGAGGAATGAAGACGGTGCTATGAGTGGGGTGTCCCCGTTGCCTTGCCATGTATGTATGTAGGGGCGTACGTATGCATGTACTTTGAACTTGAATGCCTTTATTCTTGTGTGTCTGTGGCTGTGTAGGTGCTTTTGTACGTTGAATGTGTGTATTGGTGTGTATCACCACTTGATGGTGGTTTCACGTTTTCATCGACTCATGCTCACATCGTGCCATGGATGCCTATACATGCATAGATATGCCCTTGTGCCTCCCTTCCCATGGATTTGTTATATATTCTGTGATTCCCCCGTCATGCGAGGGGGAAAGCCACGTTGACTTGGACCGGCACTCATTGTGCCCGCGTGGGGGAGTCAGCGAGTGAGAAACGGCGTTGGGGATGCGTGGCTCTGTGATAGGTGTGGTTTGTGATCTGTGTGTATGACTGTATATATTCATCAAGTTCGTCTGTGCTGTGCGAATCTCCCTTCCAGCTGTTTGTGTGTGTGTGCGCGCGGATGTGGGCTGTTTTTGATATGTGGAAAAGGAGTATTGATGTAGATAGATTGATATTGGGGTAAATAGTACCTGATAATTAATTACAAAAGAACGGCGGATCGGGGATCTGAGATACGATCTCATGATAAGAGATCTGATCATACCTCGCTTGCTGCTGCTGTTGGTCCTCCGTTCATCTCACCGGTGCCATTGCGCCCTTGTCCTTGCCCATGCGATGGGAGCTTCATGTACCGGTATGTGTCTGTATCTGTGTGGTGGGGTGTGGCGCGTCCGTTACGCATGTATGCATAAATGGGTATACGTGATGTAGGTACGTATGTAGAGTTTTACGTGTTTGTCTGCACAACAACACTCGATGGAGGTAGAGATGTACAAATGCGAGGTAATCTACCTACTAAGTAGGTATGTATGTAATCTAGGTGGTGTAATAAGCCTCCGGCAAGGACCCTTGCAGCAAGTTGCCGTGACAGCCATTCAGACGTACATACAGATTGACAGACAGACTGACAGACAAGCAAGTTTGCCCGCGATGGTTACACGCATGACATGCGCCACGCCGATGTGGTTGGAGTTGCAGTTGTGGAGGAGTTACCTGAGGAGTTGGAGTAAGAGGTAGGTAGGTAAGTAAGTATGCAAGGTGTCTCGATAGAGTGCTCGCTGTGCCATGTTCGCCGTCCTGAGCTCGCCGTTCATACAACTGTCTGAGTGTTGACTGGTTCGTGATCATACGTGTTCGCCGTCTGCGTGATCACTTGCAGTTTGTTTCGAACAGCACATGAAACATCTGCTGAAAGTAACGCTGCAAGTCATTCACCTACTTACCTCCCTGTGTGCTCGGTTATCAATATTCGCCTCTATATACTCTCACCGGAGATATTCATTGTGTGGATGATTCAAATTTCGCTTCATTGGTGCCCGGATGTTCACTCACTAGAGCTCAGCCATCCATACGTGAAGTCCGGTAGGTTTATAATTAGCAGCAACTCACGTGGTAGACTTCTTATTCTTGCTGCCGTGTCGTATATGTTGTAGCATGTCGCAATGTGTCGTGTTCGTGCCACGGTGAGCCTTTATTAATTGCTATCGATGCCTATCACTATTATCGCCACGGGGGGCTCGTACAGCGTACTCTGCATGGCTTCCAGTCAATAACCCGGGGATCATCATTATCATCATCGCCATCGATCGATGCCAGTCGAAAATGTTTCAACCGGGCGGGATGATTGATGGACTGATCGTCCACTGAAAGTGCAACAATTGACATGAGTATGAGAATCAAGAATCGAGAGAGTCCTATGTCGGGTTTCGTGGTTCAGCCTTCGCAGAACACTACCCTGCGCATTCATCATCTACTCCAACTTTTACGGTAGCCGTTTTCGCTTAGCCAAACGAATCTCTGCCATTCACCCTCTCACGAGGTCAGGTGAAAATATCCGAAGTGTTTTCGAGTCGAACGCATTTACTTACACGCCCCAGCTGTGAACGGCTCTTACTCTTACGATCCTCGTACTCTCAATCTCACGCGTGTTTTTTGCCGGCGGCCCATCCAAACCGTCGGGACCGTCAGCTTTTAGACCTGCTCCACACTAACACGTACCTATGTGGAGGAGAAAATCGTACCATAATGACATCCTTGAAAAAAGCCACCACGAAAGATCGTGAGCAGCGCACGCATAACATGTGAAATCTTATGTCAGAACCTAATGTAGGAATTGAAACTGGAGGTTGAGTAATCGTAAGTTCTGCTTGGACCAGCCTCATTGAGAAATATTTTTTTCTTTCTCTGAGGGGTTTCGTTCCCCCAGCGTTGGGCATAGAGAGGAGGGCCCTATTATTAGCCCAGAGCCTGACTATAAGCCCCCCGGCTCATAGTATAGTAGCCTACCATAGCATAGCAAATTATGTGACAAGATCTCACGAATCGTGGTTATCACCATGTATGGGGCATGTTTTATGTTTCGCTTTGCATACCGTGTTTGTGTATCCGAACACTGAACGAACAGGCCAATAATCCAACAGAGACCAGGGGACTGATCATCAGGTCGTATGTTTCGGTGCAGTAGTATCCAGCTGCTCCCCTCCCCTGCCTCATCTACCCAACCTAGTATATATCAGACTTTTCGGGAAATTATCAAATATCCCTGTCGCGATCTCTTCTGGGCAAATCGATTTCATGGCCTCTCGCGGGTAGGTCGGTAAACACCACCCCCCTCGTCCCCGCTGCACACAAGATATGGAATCACGCCGACGAGGTAACGAGCATGGCGATGCCGAGTAGTGGGCGAGATGCCAGCCAATACCAATTTATACATGTACTTAGTAGATTGGTAGTTCATAGTACATGGGAGGCAAGCATGGCATGGGTTCGCTGCATTGCAGCCAATGGAAGTGCCCTCATCACTCCGAGATGCATGCATACCGCTCGCTGTCACTGTATCGCCGTCTCATTTGCTCGGGTAGGTTGCAGCCGACGGAGCTTTCAGCTAAGTAGGTACAGAACCTGGTAGTAAGGTGTACATTGTTACCAATCGATACCCGTCCCGGGCGTGGGGGTTCGCGCGGCTATCTTGGATCTCGTCTACGCATACCTCCACCGCCGGGACGGGGCCAAGATGGTTGCGGCGTGGGAAGTGTATGTGTGTATGTGTGTGTGCATGTGACAAGGTATGCGTAGTGGATGGTGATCACAGTAGTGTCCATGGAGTTCCGCGAGCGTTCCGTGCTGTAAGAAAAGCAGGCATCCCATTCGGAAGAGGTGCCGGTACATGACGCTATTCAAGGGTGTCGACGTAGTCACTTGCAGCTGATACAGAGAAATAATATTTACGGAATCAATTATGCGCACATGGTCTAGCGAGTTGAGCTGCTTTGGTCAGGTGTTCGGACTTGGAAAGGAAAAGGAGATGAGTTGTCGTGTGATACACCGATCTTCGACCACTAATTATTGAGGATGATGATTACGATGAGCTCCGCAGCCTTGATGAAGTAGAAGACGCAAAGGAACGATCGAGCGTAGGAACTGATATGCTCCAGCTAGTCAGCCCCAGAGCCCGATGTAACGAATTAGGGTAGTACAGCATCTGATTGCTCAATGCCATTGAGTTGGCATCTTTCAAAAGGTCGAGAACAGGGGACGTGCATGAGTTGTTGGAAGCATTTTGCCCGCTCAAACCTTGGGTGACAAAAGTTGCATCAATCACGATGTTTCGCTGCGAAATCATACCGTAGTACTCGATGCGGCACTGTATCATCCCTAGGTTACGAATCATGCTCCGTAATGCATGTTACGCCGGGGTACGATACCTGGCTACTGGATTTTGACCTCTGCAATGGTATGCCTATTTCAGCTTTCGATACCAGCAGGCCGGGTTGTGGGTTACCGGGCCCCTGGGATTTGAGGAAGGGATCACGATACCCTGAACCTGGCACGGGCCTGTCTCCCGCCGTTTCGGTAGTCGAGGGAACCAGGGATTGTTTGATGATTCAATGCAACAATCAACGGAACCTGGGGATTCGGCTGAGGTCAGAAAACCCCAGTGGCGAGTACCTGTATATACTAGCTGAGGATCAGTCAATCATATTCGCATGTTCCCTGTCTTAGCACGATGAATGGTTGCTAATTATTCACAGAAAACTTCGATGCGGTAGTCCTTCCACTAGCATCGTATATCTAGCTTTGTAACATGTACAGACAGGCATGCTTCCAAATATCAGCGACCAGTCTGTCAGGCTATCAAGAAAGGAAGGTTCATGCAAGAGGGTGAACGGATCAGGGAAAAAGGGCTGTGGCCGCAGAAGCTGGGTTTTCAGGGGAAAACCTACGCTCAAGTCGATCGCTTGATGTCATAATGCAGCAGCGTTTGCTTGCTTGAGAAAACACTCCATCGACAACGGCGACCGTATGCTATTGATTTACCCATTTGTAGCATGGGAGATCCATTTATGGACGATAGACCCAAAGGAACTTGCGGAAAAAAGCAAATTACTGAGCAAATGCAGTAAAGCGTGAGGGGGTGTATTACCGAGATGATCGTTTGGTAAATCTTGAGCCTGAATCAGAATAACCCAAGTCACATATCAAATATGACAAGTGTCACGAGGAGTTGCGTCCCAAGCCTATGCCTCTATGAATAGGGGCGGGAGAAGCTCCTCGAGTCAGCATTCGATTGCGCCCTGCAAGATCGGGTTACGCCGCATCGAAGCCACTGGAGCTGGCACGTAATATAGCCCGCGATGTAATTACCGGCCTACCAGAAGAATGGCAGTGCTAGTAAATAGCAGCAGTCAACAATTGGACGCGACATGGTGTGCACACAAATCTCGGTTTGGCGACAGTGGCGGTTGTGCCGTTCCCAGCTGAGCTTAAGCTTGACCAGAGTCGCCAAAATACAGTAGTTTGACGTCCTGCGCGAAAACCCGCACGAGACAGTAAAGAATGTAGTACTGGGGATACCCAACCTGTCATAACCTATAGGCTGGTCGGTAAGTTCCTTGTGCGGCGCTATGTTTGACGGTTGGGCAAATTCAGATCTGGCTGGGTTGTCTGACTGACCTGACATGCTGACAACGAAATGTCCGATTGAGCTAATGTACTACGCGGGGTTGTTTCACAGCGTCCATCGGCCCTTTAGGTTGTCCATCCAGACAATTCTCTGTGCATCGAGTAGCGTGCGCCTCGTCCAGCCCTTGCACAGTTACGGTTGGAGCATGTCTCTGGCGTTGCAAACCACTGATTCCGGGGTCGAGACATGCCAATTCGAGCCATTTCCCTCCCCGGCCGCGCATTGGCGAGCAATTTCACACTATCTGTATTCTGACCCGTAGAGATAGATCTATCCATTTCATCCGACCTGTATATCTTGCAGGTTGCCGATAGTGGCTGGACGCCAGATCGACTGTCACCGCAAGCCCAGGAACCAGGAACTACACTCGTTATTCGTCCTAGGTAGCGGGGTTCAACTAATGTTCATCTTATGCGCTCCAGGTTCAGCTGAAGTTTGGTTCGCCACGCGTGGTCCTTCAACCAGCAGGGTTCGTTGGAAGCAATACCAGCAGACCCCTGGCTTATTGTATGCAAATAGTTGTACAGTATAATGACACGCCGTGTGGCCTCTGGGATTGGGGGGGGGGGGGGGGTGCATATTTAGACAGCTTAAAATTTGCTGTAGCAAGCTTAGAGCATGGCATCCTCTTACGATCCTCTTACGCTCCGGCCAACGATAGCATGTGGAAAGAAATGTAACTGACCACGTCAATTCGAATACTCAATCTTTCCTTTGGAATAAAGTTAGGGAAGTTCCTTGCGAGGTGCAGGCAGCTCCCCTGACTTGTAAGCAATAATCTTCAGGATTCATTAATGCGACCGGTCAGCAAAGTTGGACCGATTTGGAGGTAGCATTTTGGATGCAGTTGATCCGAAATGTTGAAGTCGCATCACCCACAATCGAGTGACACAAAGACTTGCATACAATAGTATGCACTCCTAAAGTGGTCGCCGAATGGTTGCCGTGTCACATTTTCGAATCGTTGTTAGAAACAAGAGACGTCTGCTGAGCGAGATGGTGATTCATATAGCAGCAGCATGACGCCGAGTCCTCGCAGGCACATCACGTAGAGTGGCAGGTGTCCATCAAAACAGATATCTTATGAAACATTAAAAGACCGGACATACAGCCGAGGGTAGACGCTTGTCTCGAAAGACAATTGCCGAAAGATCCAGGGTCCAGGGTCCAGCACATCTGCAAGACAATGGTCAATCACTCGTTGATAGGCAGCTTGATTGGCGATTTGGCCATGTTGCCTGGCTCAAGGTGGGTGGGTTGTTGTCCCGAGGATGGCTGGGTACTGGCCAGTCATCAGTGATATGGAATCCGCATCCTGAGATATTTACTGCGAAGCACCTGGAAGCAGACACCATACTGTTGCTGATTGGCTCAGCGATAAAGATCACCAGCAGCAACTGAGTATCATGTGACATGGCGCAGGAGTACCTCAGCTTGTATGTATGTAAAGTCGCGCGAAGCTTGTCCCGGCGTCATAGCGTGCGCAAACTGCTGCGCGGTACTCGTCGTCGGCTTTGAACTGACTAATGTAGGTACCTGTGCTGTTGCATTGGGTGTCTGTGAGGATAGGATATCGGGCCTCGAGCCAGGTCTTCAGACGACTATCGGCCAAGCTACTTAAGGTTAGATGGACAGTTGCTTTAGGTGCCGTCCGGCTGCGCCATTCATATTCATAGCTCTTCATCGCGGCGTGAATCACCCCGAACAGATGCGCAGTTGTGCGCCTTAATTCTCGGGCTGGCCAGCCAAATCATCGTTGTTGTGTCACGCGGTTCCCGTTCCCCGAAACGCCTCGAAACGCCTCGAAACGCCGTTGATAGAGAGGGCGACCGCCAGAGGCGAATTGTACAACAACCGGGTTTGGCGATAGGATGAACAGCTCGACAGTATATAAGTGATTAAGCGTGACCCGTTTCCACCAAAACTATTGATGACGATCTTGACCGATTGTATAAGAAGATCGACAATGACGCATGTGGTGCCTAGATCAGGACCTGCACTAACAGGGGAGGAGTAGCAGCTTAGTCTGGTGCCGAGCCCGGCTCGCTGGCTGCCGTCGTTACTTTCGAGTCGACCCTTGCCCGCAATTCCTGACGATGTTGGCAGTGGATCGCGACTCCAGTGTCCAATTGCCCCCCCTCCCACCCCCCACGCACGTCCCCTAATGTATGGCATATGCTGTACTGCTACGTAGCAGATGGTGCCCAGACGTTTGCCTTACATAGATACTATTACTCAGTAGCGTGTGTAGAGTTGTTGGTAATGCTAGGAGGATGTAATGGCCAGACGCGCTATCTATTGGCGCGCCGTTTGAGAATATCGGCTGGCCTCTACTCGTATGAACGACTGCCTGGGAGACAACATCAACTAGCCCGAGGCATGATCGATTTTTATGAGGATTATGAATCGGCAGTAGGGAGTAGAACTCGAACAAGGCGCAGAGGGCCAACAACATGCACACGACACTCATTTGATAAGCGCGCTCAATATCGCATTGAGGTATGTTTGGATATGCGGTATGCGGTATGCGGCCTGCTTCCGCAATGTCCATGAGGATATGTCAGTCCAATTAGCTAGAAAGTATGGGAAGACGTTTGACAGATGGTGGAGCTGTTACATGGCATCCGACAATTGCCATTGTGAGGCGTGACAAAGGCAAAGACAAAGAAAGACAAAGACAAGGGCGGCTCTGGCGCTGGGCTGGACGAAGACAATAGCAGCGGTAGCAGCGGGGGATCTGCTATTAACCAGCCAGCTGGTAACGTCGATGACGCTAGTATGGGTGCCTGGCATCCTGGATGCCTGGTACAGTGGGCAAGCACGCAAGGAGTCGCAGCCAATCATGTGCCGGGTTAGCGCCCACGGGAAGGCTGCCCCGTCGTGGCAATCCACCGTCCGATCAGCAGGTGATTGGCGAAGCCCTGTTTGGGCCTTGTTGGCGCAAGCCCCCAAGAGCGCGCTAACCGAGTTGGCCCAAGAGCTCTCCCATCTTGGAAAGCAGTGTAGGCTGCATGGGAAGCTGGACACGCACTGTGAAGCGGGACCGACTCACCAGCATCTGACAACTGATATCTCCCTTCCATCCTCACGCTACTCGTACATTGTTGTTAATTAGTCCAGCAGCCGTGGCATTGGAACATGCATGCACCATGTAGCCATGTCAAGACAGTCGCTCCTCGGCTCCCACCTGCAGCCGTACACCTCGATACTAAGGCGCAAACGGCGACGTCGGCGACCTGGCCGACGCCAGCACCGCACCCGCACCGCACCTGTACCCTTCGCCCAATGGCTGTTGATGTTGATGGCTTGCATGCGCAGAAACAGCCCAGAGATTGACATCGCAAGCTGCATTCATCCAGTCCGTCGAGCAATGTTCAACTGACAAGTCGCGTCTGCTCCCCCGATATAACCAAATATATACAGGGCTGATTGTCTTCGAAGTTTACGAGTAAGTACGGTTATGTGACGATATCTCGGCCTCGGCTGTAGCGGTACCTTCGGGTGTTCGGTACGGCTCTAGATTCTGTCTCGGCCACTACTTACTTAGACGTGGGCCAGCCGCTGCCTTCAAGTGGGCTTCCCGTTGAAGCGCAAAACCGTTATTGTAAGAAAAGTTTCTAAGTGAGGCGCCGACGCTCGAAGGATACACGTCATCTTCAAACGGGGCTTCATACTTTCAGGCCGTTACAAGTCGCAGCCCTTAGTGCCTGATAAGAACCGGCTTACGGGGCGATGTGCAGCACTGTGGCCTCAAGCAGATGTGCAAATCAATATGGCGGAACGAGGTCTGAAGTATTTGAAAAGAAACAGGGTCACCACTTGAACTAGCCCAGCCTACATATACATAGGCTATACCGAGTGCAGGCTGGCTCGAGCCTAGCTCCAGGGCAAGAGACGATATTGTGACGCGGACGATGTGTAACGTTCTAGTACCCGCGCCTAAGCCTCGGATTCGATAGTCTTGGTGACGGATACCGCAGTTTACAACCGTCTGGACCAACGTCTCTCTACCCCAGACTCACTGCCATACGAGTAGGTGGTGAGAGAGCATATTCTTAGTCAGGACCTCCAGCTTCCTGTCCTGATTCAGCACGGATCAGCAGCCGTTCCGACCGCAACAAGGCGCCTGGAGAGCGCGCGCGCTGCCGATGGCTCGACACTAGCTATGTAGCTACTGACGCTGTGCTTATGGATTAATGCTGGGGACAGAAGGAGAGGGTCCAGTTTATGCAGCTAGAGCGAGCCAAGACCGACAACTTTAGAGACGCACTCTTCAGAACTCGCCTGCCTTGATTGTCTCTCACCAGCTCTGGAGCCCTTCAAAGCGGGATATGGGCGAGTCGATGCTTGCATATGCATGGGCTGAGCGCTGAACAGCCTAGCCTCTGCTTTGGGGTGAGAACTCTCCCGTCGTCCACCGATCAGTCCAACACCGAGAGTAAGCCTCTTTTTTCCTACTCGCCAGCCATGAAGCCCAAGAATGAGGAGCGTAAGCTGGCTCCGAATTAGGTACATGACCACGATGTCGAGCCACGTTCCTGGCCGATTCGGACACGCTTAGTGAACACGGTGCCGAATTGAGCACCGGCGCTGCAAAGCACAGGAAAGTACCGGGCAGCTTCACGGCACTCACGTTTATGCTACAGACTAAAAGTGATCACCATGCTAAAAGACGACATTTGCCCATAATTACAGAATGTTGCCACCGGGTGTTGAAGTCTCCGAGCGTAAAACGCCGACCGATCGGTACATTGAGATAGTGTTTCTTCGAGTGAGCGATCGCGTTCACGATTCACCTACGACCTTAGCCTGGATCGTCGCGTTACCCGTATATTGGAAGATTTAAGACAGTATGAAGTGCACACCTCTGGGGAGGCGTACAGCGCCGCGCATCCCTGACGCCCTCGAAGCTGCCTGTCGTCGCAAGTGGCGGCCGTGTCGTTTTCCAGCGCTCAAACAGGCCGAGGGCTGGAGGGCGTCGACGTAGCGGGATTGCCGGCAGGGAAATTCCAGCTGCAGGGGATTCCCTGTCTACCCGAGGCGCTGGACTATCGTCTCCATCCTTGGTCAACCCGGCTTTCCTGTTCTTCACTCCTTGCTCTTTTCGTCCAAGTACAGAAGTACTGAGTTGCTGCTGTACATTCTTGGGAGAGGCTCTTGATCCCCCGGACACTATAGATGTATCCCCCTGGAGGTTACCATTAGTCGACCTGGCTACTGCACAAGGCGTTTCTTAGCGTCAAGATGGAGAAACTAAGACCCTTGTCTGCATTTCCTGGTGGATTACACACCACGTTCAAAAATGAAGATTTCGCTTTTTAAGTCGCGAGATGACCACACGAGAGATCCAAGATCATATTGCTTGTACGAAATACTACGAGAGATGGCGACGAGATAACCGTATTCTCCACAGGTTTCCGCTTCATTCGCACATGCGAGTGGTGGAAAACTCGCTGTGGGCTCCCTATGCGCCCCTCCTATGCGCCCTCCTACTTGCTTGCTTGCAGTTCAAGAGGTAACGACCCAGAGGCAATGGACAGCGTCATTCAGCGTCTTTTTGTTCGTTCATACGAGCGATGGTTCTACGGATGGATGGATGACTATGCTCACAGTAACTAGTCGGCAACCCGCCACGTCCTGTCTTGCAGTGCCAGTTCCATACGGGATCTAGATGGGATTTCTGTTGGGACGAGTCAAAATGTCTCGTAATCCTGATGGTCTTGGCGCGATGACGGCGAGCCTCCCTGTCTCTCAGATTTCAGAGTCTCCAAGATCCGAGATTTGTCCACGGGATGCCTTCCTAATCATCAGCTGTATGCTGTATATGTAGCATACCCAGTGTATAGCCCCATAAGTAACTTCCAGGTCAGGTAGCCCGGGGGGTATGGGGGTGTCTCTGGAAAGGAACAAGCCTCATCAGACTAGTCCAGCTCTCTGATTTCCGTACCCACATGCATAGCTTGACGAGAGATCCCCAAAAGATCTCTTCGTTGAGGGGTGTTTCCAGTCGATTGGCTCCGAGATCGACCCCGGCCGCACATCATAGTCCCCATTTCGAGGACCTATATACACATTCGCTCTCCCAGATCGGGTAGACTGTCTCACCTCTTCGAAACCCTCAACTACTATAATAGACCTTCCAGTCGGCACGGGTCGGTGATCACATTATAGTAACCCAACTCAACTTCGATCTTTCTTATCTATTGTTGGGCGGTATTCTGTTTTTGCACCATCATTCTCAACTCTTTGCAACACCCCATCTATAACGTTGATATTCCACGTTGAACGCCAACACGCAGCGTTGTTGCTACGTATAGACATCGTCGACTACTCGGAGCGTCCTATCATACAATATGGCTCGTCAGCCGGGGCCCGAGACCTGGCCTCGATGGGCTCCTCACCAACCGTCATGGTCCGCTCTACCAGTCGGCGCTCTGCCACATGGTTTCGTCATGGAACAGCATTACAACGTGGCACCGTTGATGTCGCAATACCCTGTCCCCTCTGAGTTTGTCTACAACAGTTACAATACGCCTGAGGTGGCGAGTCCAACCGTACCATCCACGAAGCAATACCTTTCGGATCGCGCAGTGCTAGATATAGCCTCACTACCCAACCCTCACGGCATACCCGAACCCCTTGAAGGAGCCCACCACATGCCCGTGAAACAGCCTTTGAGCCCCGTCATAAAGAGTGAGCCACAGCTCAAGAGCGAACCGCAGCCCGCAGAGTCCTTGAAGAACAAGGCGATCTCGCCAAACACAGCGGAAGGCCGGGCCCCCAACCCGGTCTTTGCCACGGGCATTGATCGGTTGATGAAGATCATCCAACAGAAGAAGGATGGAAGTGAAGAAGCGGTTCCTGCGCAGCCAAAGTCCAAGACTCGTGTGCGCAATAGTAGTGCCGTGGGTGCTGCCAGTCGGAGGAAGTTGAAGACGGGGGCGATCAGCCCAGAGTCAACGGAGAAGCCTCATGCTTGCCAAAGAAAGAAGTGCCATAAGCGTTTCTCGCAGATAACCCATCTGCATATTCACGACCTCGCCCACACCGGAGAGCAACCTCATGTAAGTACACCCGCATATTATCTCGATTGTACGGACCAACTAACAAGCGTCAAACAGCAATGTGGTTTTGCTGGTTGTTACAGACGGTTCACGCAAAAGGGTAACTTACGAGTGTGTACTTCCTCCAAATTAACTTCTGAAACCCATGCTAAGTTTCTTGTCAGACACATGAGCGCCGCCATCTGGGCATACGGCCTTTCAAATGCCACGTCCCAGGCTGTACCAGGGCTTTCCCCCAGAAGGGCAACCTATCGGCTCACTTAGAGACGCACTTCAAGCGAAACACCTTCCGCTGTATCCTGGCGTCGTGTGGAAAGACGTTTAGTTCCCGTGGCAATCTCAAGGTGAGTAATGCGTCTTGTCTCGAACTCCACCTCCTGGTAGACTGAAGTGATTACTAACTCCTATATCCACTACCAGACACATCAGAACAACTACCACGAAAAGGAGCTTTCCGAGTTGGAGCTCAAGTTCTCTTCGATATCTATCGACGAGATGAATGATAATGACCGCGAGCTTTGGGACTACTTCTCGACCATCCATAAGAACAGCAACAAAGGCATCAAAGGGCGCGGAAAGGAGTGCAGAGTGGAACTCGTTCCCCATCACCCCAGTACCACTACAGCATCTCAGCAGTACAGTGGTCTCCAGTCACCCGTTGAGATACAGCATCATTCCACATTTTCCATGTCGCACGGCCTAGTAAACTCGATGGGCTTTGGCCACTTCGGCGGCATGCAACGGGCCACCAATAGCCTAGGTCAGGAATATCTTGTCACACGTGGAGGGGCAGGAGCAGGAGGCGGCGGCGGCGGACATGCATACGATGCGTACGAGATGGACCAGTCCAGCATCTCGAGCGGTACCATTACGCCAGCTAGCTCGCCGGGCGGCATGTACGACGACCATCACCACCACCAACCCCACCACCACCACTATCCCCAACATCACCGTGTACTCCCGTTTCACGACCGGATGTACTAACGGGAGGTGTGCGGGGTGCCACCTCGTGAAACACATAAGGGGCGTGCAAGTGGTCTCGCTTCTCTACCTTCCCTTCCTACCTACCATCACAGCATATCGCGCAAGTTCGGCGGGCGGTTCGACGGGGTACCGACAACATCACCGGGGCGGTATTAGTCGAAATTCTGAGATACCAAACACATGTCATTGATCAAGCGTTGGAGGAGAGTATTTCTTTCCCACCGGTACATTCTGATTTCCTTTCTCATCTGCTCAGTTTTCAAAATTACACATCCACATTGTACTGTCCGTCCCGCCTCTCATCTCATCTCCAGCAACTGCCCCCCGTCGACCTCAATACCGGGGTACAGGGGCAGAAAGCGCAGATCCAGGGTGTGGCAATCTCCAGTACCTTCTTCGTTCGTCTGCTTCTCTCTGGATTATGGCGTTGTCAACGCGGGGAGGTTGTTAGACCTCCCTTCCCGGATGGATTGGGGGCCTGGTTGGCTAGGGTGGAGTCTGTTTACTTTTGCCATTTTCTGCATCTTTCTTTAAGAAGCTCACCAAATACGAATCTGTACGTCGACCCTTTTTGGGCATAGGAGAGGGAGAGAGAGAGAGAGCATATGGCTAGGCTGTCTGAACTATATTTCCAAGTTTTTCTTTTTTTGCAAAACAAGTACACATACATGGTCGGTTCTTTGCTATTCTATCCATTCGTCTTTGTTTTGCACTTGTTACTTACTCTGATGGTGTTTCGGATGTTTGTTTCCCGCCTATTACTGCTTTGCTTGTCTGATTGTCTATGCTGTTTGATGGCCGGTCTGTTTGTGTCTATCCTACCTTACCTATTATGTATTCTTCGCAAATCTGGGTGTGGCTACGTGATTCTATTGGTTCCTTGTCTGTTAGTGCTGTGTACCTCTCTGGTCCCGAGTTGCATGACGGCTGCATAGGGGAGGAATGGGAATGGGAATGCGGAGGAACGGGAAAGAGGGGGGGCGAGAGGAGAGGCAGGGGACAGGGAAGCATTGAGGAGGTTCGTCCGAATTGTCTATTGCTGGTGGAGTTGAAGGGGATTCCTGATTCTCTCAAATCTGCAGATACAGGAAAGAAACGGAATGGAATGAATGAATGAGGCGGACGAAAGTAAAGCAGTAAACTAGAAATCGTGTTTCTAGGTAATGGAAATAGGCCATAGCCATAGGCTCTCTTGTACACGTACACGCAGCACAGCACAGAGTGACAAAGGTCATCAAAGTCTGTTTGTTGAATAAAAACTTCACATGCTTGAACACACACAACACCGTGGCCGCCCACTCACTCTTTGGTCATACCTACATATGTACATGCATACCCCATACCCCATACCCTCCCATAGTGCTTTCCATGTTTCATGATACCAATTTGATGGTTTGCGATAATGGAGACGACTATGACTATGGGATGTAACCCACAAGGCATAGCAATAGTAATAGTACTACTACTTACGTGCATGCACAGATTGCATTCATCAGGGAGCGGTAGCGACTCTGCATCGATCGGCGGTGCAACAACACTGACCTACCTACATACATACTTAATACCTAGGCACCGAGCACTTAGCTACTCGACCGGCCACGAATGTCGTGGTAGATAGGATAGGATGGATAGATAGAACGCAGAAGGTACCTATCTACCGAGCTGCCTACCTTATAGTAGAGGAGTGAGTGCCTGCCGACCCGTACCTGGTTTTTCGAAAGCCGAATCTCGCCCTTCGCTTCGGGTACATCCGTAGCGCGGGAGTTGCCGCCCACTCCGATGGAACTCTATAAATGTACCCGTGAGGTTATAGTTCGAGATAGTCTACCCGTCTAGTACAACTCAACTCGCTACATAAGGTAGGTAAGTAAAGTAGGCAATACTAATACTAAACAGTCAAGTCTAAGGTATAGTACCTTTGACTAGGTAGCTCGTCAAACGGCCCCGGGGGAGGGAGCATTTGTTGAAAACACCGCGTTCGATTGCTCGTGTCCACATATATTGCGCACATACAAACAAAAGGTAAACTTTTGGCCTCGTCATCAGCTTTCCTTTCCGCGAGGCGACGCGTCGCCAAGATCGGAACAGCGCATACAGGGGGTAGGTAGGTAGGTAGGATTTGGAGTGTGTATGTAAAATGGAGATGGGTAGCAATGCATGGGGGTTTACGCCTCTCTCCCTCGCTCCCTCTTACTCTCTTTTCTCTTTCTCTGTCTCTTGCGATGATATTTGAGAGGGTTTTCTACTATGCATGCTTGCTTTTTCTTCTTCTTCTTTCCTTTCTGGATTTCCTATCTGGGTTCGGTTCGGTTTCCGCTTGCCTTGTTCGCTGGCTGCTGCTGCGAACAGTTCTCTATGCGTAACGCTGCGCGTGGCCCGTTTCGACCAGAGAGGGGGGAGAACTCACTCTAGCGAGACGGGGGCGGGATCGAGGAACGCTAACCAAGGCGACTAAGAGGCTAAGATCGATGGAACGGCACCAACCTCGATACGTGAAAGTAGATTGAGTAGTGTAGGTTCGACCCCCCTGGTCATATCCACCAGGTCATAGACACACCTGCACATTCTTGTTTTATTCTTACATACATGGTACAAATGCGCGCAAGCATAACAGCTATCTAAGACGAAGAAAAGAAGAAGAAGAAGACGATGAAGGGGAGCTTGGGCATCACCAAGCTCGAACGCCCGTCACGGGTTCCGTCAAATAGATCGGGTTCTCGGAGATAGGGATGCATGCACACGTCTTGCACGTTGTGGGGTTGGGATTTCGAAGACAAGTGAGCAATAGACCCCATTCGCAGCCGAGATCCGTGGCTCCGGAATCAATCCCATTGACGACGGGATCTCTCTCTCTGTCTCTCGCTCTCTCATTGATCGTGTGCAGCAAAGCGAGCAAGCTCCGACTGTTTCAATACGCCCAGGCCGTACTGTAGTAAGGGTAGGCAGATATAGGTAGTCATGTATAATCGGAGGTAGTAGTCGCAAATCTTGCTTTCACAGCATGGGTAGGTGTTATTATCCGATCACCCACCCCTGTTCGCATGCAGAGTCGCGGGGTCGCGGGGGGGACCACGCATACATACTCATATGTACGTACATACAGAGAGATGGAGGGTAGGTAGGCAATACCTAGGTAGGTGGTCTTTGCGGAACGGGCATCCCATCCTTACATGTTCACCCAGGACAGAAAGCAGCGCGCGAGAACGAATTGGGCCCCGCGTGTCCGCGTTTCGACCCCAAAACCCGGCTATACAAGAGCTGCCTGCTTACTACCTGCATGCAGGCATGAGAGCATGAGAGGGAGAGAGAATTATGCACAATGGGGCTGGGGCTGGGACTGCAACGTTGGGAGGAACCAGCACACGACACAACACGACACGCAAAGCAAAACATGATATAGATATGTCGTTGACAATACGCTGACGATTTCACTCCCTACCAACCTATGTCGGACGGATGGCAGGCAGGCAGGCAGGTTTAGGAGTCACTGATCGTACTGGCTCGCTAGCCTCCATGCAGCGTCGAGACAAATAGGATATTGTCACCGTTCTGGATCACGTAGGCCTCCTCCCCCTCCAGCTCCCAGTCGGCGTCGTTGATTAGGACCAGGATACCTGGTCGTCTGTCGAAAATCCCGTCAGTCATCAGTTGGCTCTGAGGTTCACATGTCTTTCCATCTTTCTCTTTCGCTGCTTTCGGCGGTGGGTGAGCTGGCGGCGGAAGGCATTCATTCATTCCACCACGGCCCGCGGTTCGACGCCAGGGTTTGCTTGCTTGCTCCCTCTCTAGCTTCCGTCCCTGCGGCCGGGTAGACGGCGCTCTGTCCAGGATGCTGAAGCCTGTCTCTTGAGCAGGCTTGGTGGGGAACTGTGGGTGATGAGAGAGGCATAAGGGTTTCAACAACTCACACGTGATGGTCGAGGACGAACAATTCCTTGCGGGTGTCCTTCATGGTGTGCTCACAAAGGTATTGGACGAGATAGGCTATGGTCACCGGCTGGTTGTTCTTGTCGATGGCGGGCACGGATATGGTGTGCCGGCGTTGATCCGAGAACAGCATCTCCAAGCCGCCACTGAAGTATGAAGTCAGTCGGTGAGACGGTGAGTCGTTGAGTGATATGATGAGGTTGAGTGTGAGTGTGAGTAAGTGTCGGGAAGGGCAGAGAACCATACGTGAACTCGACCACTATCGACAGTTCCGCCGGGGTCTCATTGGTGTTGGGAGAAGCTTCGGCTACCTTGGTCGCCGTCTCCGTTATTGACGCCATGATTGCCAATATGCAAGTCTTCTGGCTCGAAATCAGCTACCTAAGTACTCAACAAGGTCTGCACGCCACTGTTCCGATTGTTGCTCGGCTTAGTTGAGAATTATCATGTGCTCTGAGATTGACTGATTGGGGGGGGGGGGGGGGGGGGGGTGCAGTTTGAACTACCTACCTACATGTAGAACCAACCTAGGTAACCTTAGGTACTTGGGTAGGTGGAGTCTAGCGGGGTTGTTGCGACTATGCGACTATCACAGATGCCTTCTTATCGCACCTGGACACCGTAACAAGCCCCGTAACAAGCCCCCCGGCACGAGCCCCGCGGCTCGCCCCGGTAGCCAAAAACTCAGCGAACACCCCCGGGGCCCTCCCGTCGGAACCCAACCTTGAACTCGCCTGGGAAGATCCCAACGTCTGTCTGCACTTGAGACAGTGGACACGATGTAATCTCATCCTTCCCACCTTCGCTACCACAACTCATCCTTATGCCAACACGCCACGATGCGGGCCTCTCTCCCGCCATCGTCGAGTCCATTGCCGGCCTGACCGCCGGCTCCGTCGCCACCCTGGTCGTGCATCCCTTGGACATCGTCAAGACACGCATGCAGAGTACGTCATCCAATTTTTAACCTTCTCATGCGCTGCAGGCAGGAAGGACATAAGCGTTGTACTCGCATCTCATACTCTTTGCTGACGCCGGAACCAAGTCCACCGAAGCCATGGCCCAACCGCCCAGTCCCTGACCACCATCTCGGTGCTCCGCGGCCTGGCGAGCACGCCGCATCCCGTCGCCGCCCTCTACCGGGGTCTGACGCCGAACCTGCTCGGGAACGCCTCGAGCTGGGCGTCCTTCTTCTTCTTCAAGGCGCGCGCCGAGAGCGCGATCCACGCTCTCAAGGGCCGCGCGCGGACGGCCGCAGACCATGACGATGACGACGGCCATGGCAATGGCAATGGTAATGGCAATGTTGTCGCCGCCGCCGCTGCGCCGCTGACCCCGCAGGATTACTTCGTCGCCTCCGCCGTCGCGGGCATCTGCACCCAGGTCATCACCAACCCCATCTGGGTCCTGAAGACGCGCATGCTGTCTTCCAACCGCGGCGCGGCGGGCGCGTATCCCAGCATGTGGGCGGGCGCCGTGCAGCTTTGGCGAGCCGAGGGCTGGACGGGGTTCTACCGCGGTCTAGGAATCAGCCTCTTGGGCGTGTCTCACGGAGCCGTGCAGTTCGCCGTCTACGATCCCCTGAGGCAGATATACCTGCGGCGGCGGCGAATCATCTCCGAAGGATCGGACCTTCCGGATGAGGGGGAGAAGAATAAGAGGAAGCAGAGGACGACGGAAAAGAAGCAGCGCATGAGCAACGAGGCTACGTTGGTCATATCGAGCGTGGCGAAACTGGTCGCCGGCGCCGCCACGTACCCGTACCAGGTCATCCGCAGCCGTCTGCAGAACTACAATGCCCAGGAACTATACGGCCGGGGGATTCGGGGCGTGTTGAAGAGGACCTGGAAAGAAGAGGGCTTGCGCGGCTTCTACCGCGGCATCATCCCCGGCGTCGTGAGGGTCATGCCCGCGACTTGGGTTACGTTCCTCGTGTACGAGAACACAAAATATTACCTCCCTAGATGGACTGGCGATGCGAGTATAGATCGGTAGATTCATCGAATCAGTAAATAAATTTAGGTAATCGCAAAAGTCTTCATGTCCTTGACATGGCTCTTTTTGCTCGGTGCTGTACACCTGGTTTGCAGCACTCGCATTGGTATCTTGCGACTACAAAATGAAGCTGCTGACTCGACTCGCCCAAGTCACCGAGTCCACAACCATGACTCGTGAGGATGCACAGCATCTCTCTATGTACAAACCGCAAGCTTGAGTTGAATCCGTGAGAATGCAGTATAGCACTATTTATTCGCCCATTGCAAGTCTTGTTAGATCGCATCCCTTAAAATTCTCCCGTAACCTCGGAAGCCTCATGTGGATGGTCATCACAATCAGTCAGTCAGACAGTGCAGACAGATAGACTCTACTCTAGAGGGAGGGCAGAGCGGGTCTGACCAGTACCTCCCGCAGCGGTGCATAGGGTATATAAGTTTGAGTAAACCCCTGTCCGCTTAGCGCTTGTGATGTAGTGGTTAGCATATTGCTCTTATACTTGTTACGCTCCGGCGTAACCTGTGTGGTAGAAATGCAAAGGTCGTGAGTTCAATCCTCACCTGGCGCACCAACATTTTTTGCCACGTTGAATCCGTTTACTGCTTGCTTGTTGTCATAGTCTTCTACTCCAACTCTAGATGCTTTTTTTTTTTTAATCTTTTTCTTTTTCAATTAGAACTTGGCATGAATAGATATAGTGCATCCTCCTCTTATTTTTGCTAAGTCAAGGTTAAAGATTGAGTGGACGCGACAAGTAAGATGTATGTACAACGGTGTCAAGGTATTATCAAATTCAGGATGATTTCAAGGTCGCGGGCGCCGCGTTTTTGCTATATACAGCAACATCGATCAAGCTTTAACGTTGGAGATAACCTGGTATCTGGCAGGCTTCCTGCTCTGGGCAATGAATAGGGTACACGAAGGCGGTACAGGTACAGATGCTTCGACTTGTAGACGTAGGCAGTATTGCTACCTTCAAGGCCAGTCTTATATGTCCTGTAACGAAGCTGCATCCACAGTTGTGCCGAGCAATTTCCAGCTCCTACTTTTATATTGTAACAGCAGAGAGGCCTCTGAGTTGGAATTGTGATTTTCGATCGGGGTTCGAAGAGACATGTCGACTTGGGAAGAGACATTGGATAGTAAAATTCTGATAGATAGCCAGAGAACACAACCACTGACGATGCCCAGCCTAGATCTAGATCACCTTCCCCTTCGATATCATATTCAATGACTCCATTGTTGTAGTCTCGTGGATGAACGGCCACTCGTCTGTGGCGTACTAATGTCTTTCAATCTGAACCATGCAGCAGTAAAGGGTTAACGCAGTAAATCTTGACCACATCTCCCTCGGATTTCGAGTTCATGAAGAGCTAGAACAATCTTATTCCCAACAATGCCAGACTGAAGTCATTACTTTAGATATGTATGCATGCACCGCGCCGCTCTGTCCCAGCAAGCCAAAACCCCCCGCAGGCGTCGTATCGCTTGCCGCCTACCCACATAAGTATACAGACAGATGAAAACCGCACCCTTTCATCTCACACTGCTTGTCCCCCTCACAACGCCAAGTTGTAGCTATACTCATCCTCCATATTCTGGCTGACCCACAGGACGACGGAGGAGAGACCGACGAGGCCGTTGGCGACGATGTTCTCGACGCCCATGCCCATCATGGGCCAGGCGACCTGCTGGACGGCGAACTTGAGGACGAAGACGACGACGCCGCCGGCCATGCCGCCGGCGAGAGCGGCGAAGCCGAGGAACAGCACGACGCGGGCCTTCCAGGCGACGCCGGAGCCCGAGTAGCTGAAGGAGTCGGCCGACAGGCGGGCCTTCTCGACGCTGTTGATGATCAGCATGCCCAGCGAGCTGAAGATGAAGGGCAGCCAGTCGATGAAGGTCACGTGCACGTCGGAGCCGTTCAGCGGCGACTTGGACCACACGGCCGAGTCGATGAGGACGTAGAAGGCGAGCGAGAACTGTGGCGATGGAGACGCGCGCGCGCCAGAGGTTAGCTTGGCTGGGGATGATGATGATGATGACGATGTGATGATGAGAGGCAGGGAGGGTGGGCGAGGGAGTGGAAAGATACGCACCAGAGCTCCGGCGCTGTAGACGCCGGCGTTGCGCGCCCAGGCGCTGTTGAGCCAGGCGGGCTTGCTGAACTTCCAGAGACGGTCCTCCTCCATGGTTGGTCGCTCAGCGCCTTCGCTTCGGAGTGTCGGGATGTTTGCTGTTGTTGTTGTTGTTGTCGAGCGTGTCGCGGCGGAACCTGCGGCCGGGAACGGGGCAAAGGAATGTCGGGAGCTCGGTAGCTAAGCGGAGATGGAAGGTAGCGGTGGTTGCTGGACTGCAGGCTCTCTTGTTGAGCTGTGATGAGATCTGGATGTGGTCACGGTCGAGAGCGATTGCGATGCGTTGGGTGGTTTAGCTAAGATACCGAGGGTACCTAGGTACTTACTTAGTCCTACATAATGACGCTGCGGCCTTAGCTACATGTAGGTAGGTAAGTACCAATTCAGGATTAGCGCCATAGCTACTGTAGGCGCCCCCCTGATCGGGCCCTTAGACTCACCTTATTAATGTCATGACATACATTCAGTTATTTCTATTGTAGGTTATGAAGATAGGATGAGACTTGCACTGTTAGAGTGAGTATATATAATAAAAAGTACCGACAGGCATACATGCTTGTTTCTATTGCTAGAAAGGAGCTCTGGCAGTCTAAAGAGATGGGATCTTGTATTCATTTGGACTTATTTACTGTCGAACAAATTGTCCGTTATAGCTCGGAGTCCATCCAAGATACTTACTTAATCCTTTTCATTTTCTTCTCAGCTTATAGGAGTGCAGTCTTATGGATCATGCTTAGTTGTGTGAGTAGGTAAGTCTGTAAGTCACACAAGCCGGCCAGAAAATCTTCCAAGCCAAAGTTTAATCCCTGAAGGCTACTACGTCGACTACCTAGTAAGAGGCGATGAACCACCTTGATGCCTTTGTTAAAGCGAATGGAACGAACCAAAGGTTGTTGCGTAGAACTTAACGATGTGCCAGCAAGGTTTCCAATTATCCTCCATCCAATGGTTATTTACTTGCGATTGTTGAAGAGAACTTCAACAGAGATTGAATTCCGAAAGGTCTGGGATCGTGGGTGTCCATGCCCCTGAGGGACAATCGATGAACCAGGTCTGGCCTGGCACTGCGCCCCATCTTCCGCCTTTGATGCGGTGGTGGTCCTGCTACGACCGTCCATGTTGCCCACTGTCTGTTTCTCGAGAGAAAATGAGATCCATCGGTTGAACGAAGATCACAACGAAAAAAATCGATTTGGACGAGGCCATTGATCAAGAAACAGGTTCCAAAAAAACACAGAGGATGTCACTGTTCCGTTAGGTATTTTAAGCGACTGCAGTGCCAGAGAGGCAAATCACCCGCTCGGCGACGTCAATTTGATCAAAGTAGTGGCATAGTGCTGCTGCGATTCTATTCTGTTACAAAGGAGACAGAATCTCAGAGCATTCTAAATTCTCACAGCAAGTCAGTCAGTCACATAGAGGTTCAAAAAAACATTGCCAAAGGGACAGGTCAGATGCTGTTTCCTGAGATTTATATGAAAATCCCCCTATTCCAAACTCGAAACCTAGCCAAGGACGCAGCTGACGATGAAGGTTGATTCCCCACTACCTACCTACCTACCTACCTACCTACTTACGATATGGTCTGTGAAAACAACAACTAGGCCCGAGCAGGCACGGCACCTGACTACCTACATATGTAGGCAGGTATCTATCTCAAGGACCAACCTGCGGACCGGCAGCGACATGGTTCAACCAGATGCCTTTAATTCAACTTGGAGTGAGAACCAGCATTGCTACCTTGCCTACCTAGCTGAAATCAATTCTCAGTTCCACCATCAGCTACGACCAGACCAGGCCAGACCAATGCAGGTATGTTCTCGACCTTAGGTTTTCTTGTTAGTCGTGGCTGAGCCTTCACACCACACCAGGTATCGCAGTTTCTCTCCTGCATACACCTACCTGCCTGCGTGTCTAATAAATCATGCCTGATGCTGCTTACCTTACCTCAACCTAGGTATATAGGTAACGATCTAATCTAAGGGAGAAGCCGGGTAGACAGCAAAGGTAAGAAGGAACCCCCCCCCCCCCCCCCCCCCTTCCCCTGAACAGAGCCTCTAATTAAAATCATTGAGTTTCGCCCCTACCGGATGCTTCTAAGTAGGTAGTAAGCGGTCCCAATGACACGCACGATCAATAGGTTTCACCTCAGACTACTAAGGTTGCCGTTCCTCTCCCCAGCTACCTAACTAAACGCAAGATATGATGTTGGAAATTGCCGTACCCAAATATTCATAGTGCGCGTAATCTCAAAATCGAGGGCTGGAAGAGGACCCGTTCGACCATCGATCCGAGTATTGGCCCCTCTGTCACAAATACAGCTAGCTAGAGACGATGACCTAACTTAACGGCGTCCAGGGTGAAGATCTTTGGATGAAAAGCAAAGGGTCTAAAACAGGCATAAAAAAAGTAGATGTAGATGTAGACGTAGATATAGATATGAACAGTCAAATCACAGATTGAGTTGAATTAACATTGCACACATTGCACGTATATTGGGTATCTATCTATCTAAATTATTAAGACGAAAACTCCCAATCAGAAAGCTCGGGGGTGGCAGTCTGTGCTCGGTACCTCATGTGTTTGATTGATACCTTGACAACCTCACAAGTCCCACCAATAAATATGACGAGACAACTTTTGCTCTCCTTCGACCATTATTAGGTGCAAGTTGGTTGACGCGACCTTGAATGAAGCTGAAGAAACCACCAATGTCTGTATTAGTCACACCTTCTGATACTGGTTGGTTGGTGGTGGAAGCGCTTGGTGTCTGGAAACCTACTTCATTGACCGATTGATAGTGCGTGTATATCAAGGTGAGTTGGCATCCATCACTCTTGCAACTGGCAGTTTCTTCGCCCCAGTGCTTGTTCAAATCAGACCTCTTCTAGGGCGCGTAGACTCGCCAACGGATGGCCATCACCACATGTGGCTTGAACAGAGACCGTGTCGTTGCGGATGTCCAGCAGCCTGGCTGATCCTTCGACTGTCGCAATATTGATTGCTCAAAGGTGAAGTTGGCATATCCAATGATATCACAACCCCCCCCTATTCAACGACCAAACCCAGGGGCGAATCCCGGCGGGGGCGGGGGCGCAACGTTGCCGGGGGGCGTGAAACCAGGAGGCGCCATAGGGCCGCGGAAGCTGCCCGGATGAAAGTCGGCCGGGCTGCCGTAACCGCTCTGGACAGGCGGTGGACGGGCAGGGAGACCGGAGGGCGCAGGTGGCAGCGCGTGGGACCGACCACCCCCGGGCATCGGCATCGGCATGGCGCCAAATGGTGGTGGTGCGTGAGGAGGACCCGGAGGCCCGCGGTGCCCTCCAGGCCCTCCGGGTGGTGGCGCAAAGGCCATGGGTCGCGGGGGTGGGATGCCACCGCCCATGGAAGGATCGAATCCGCCGGTGGCCATCATAGGCGGCCCGACGGCCGAGGGGGGCGGTATGGCGTTGGCGCCTTGGGCGGGTGTCTGGTTATTGCTGTTGTTATTGTTGTTGTTGAGGAGGGCGGGGGGCATGGGCTGGGCCTCGATGGAGACGTTATGCTTCTTGGCCTGGGCGGCGAGCATGCGCTCGGCCTCGTCGCCGTGGCGCTCGCCCTTGCCGTCCTTCTTGTAGGCGTACTGGACGCTGACGTCCTTGTTCATGAGGAACTGGCCGTTCATGTTGTTGATGGCGTCGTCGGAGGCCTCGAAGGAGCTGTAGCTGACGAAACCGTAGCCCTTACTAAGGCCGTTGTCGTCGCGGGCGACCTTGGGGGAGGCGAGCAGGGTGCCGAAGCGGCTGAAGGTGTCGTAGAGGATCTTCTCGTCGACCATGGGGTCGAGGTTGCCGATAAACAGCTCGGCGCCGATCTCGAGGGGCTTCTGCTTGTCAGCCGAGGCTTTGTTGACGCGCAAGGCCTTGCCGTACAGGCGGATGCTGTTCATGATCTTGGCGGCGTAGTCGGCGTCGACCTCGCCGTTGAACTCGACGAAGCCGAAGCCCTGGTGCGACTGAGTGACGCGGTCCTTGGGCAGGTGGACGTTGACGACGGGCCCGGCCTGGACCATCAGCTCCCATATCAGCGCGTCGGTGGCGCGCTCGTCGATGTTGCCGACATAGACCGTCGCTTCTTTGTCCTGCTCCCTGTTGCCGTCGTTGCGCGTCAGCGTGTTGTTATTCAACTCTAGCAGCAGCAGTAAATGAAAAAGAGGGAAATGCTAGAAATGTACGTACCAATGCTTCGCGCCTGACATGTTCGCAAACTATCAACTTTGGGTGGTTGTAGTCGTGTTTTGTGTTGTCTCGGATGTTCTGGTTCACGTATCAGTCATGTCTGCTTCCAACTCTTAGATGACTTTAGCTAGGTGTCGGTCTAGGTGTAAAGGTACACATGTAGGCAGACTGGCAACAACTATCGTTGCCAAGACATCCATGGATGGAAGCTGCTGTCTCGAGCTTCTTATCGATTACCCTAGTCCTGGCGCATAGTTCGTACAGTGTGGAAGCACAGTCCTTGCACATGCCTGCCGAGATTCGCTGGTGGGAGGCCAAAGTAACTCCAGCTACGTGCAGCTACGTAGGTACGTACCTACTACCTGTCTGACTTAATTTTTCGGAGCGGCATCTCGAAGCTCGTCATCTTCCCAACGCGCGACCATCCCCCACCACCGCCGCCGCAACGACTCCCATACCGGACCGAGCAACAGTATTCCGCACGCACTTCAATCCAGAAGAACACATATCGCCCAACATGTTCGCCCTATCCGAAGAGTCGAAGGAGCGCATTGGCAAGATCATCGAGATCTCCAAGGTCGCCATGCACTAGTACGTCCAACGATACCTTGTTACTTACCCTTACACATGCGTTCTAATCACCAGCGCCGAGCCGGTTTTCCTTCCGTTACTTCTTTCCTCGTTATTTTGTCGAGCGACCAACCGACTAACAAACAACGCCTTGCGCACAGCGGCTATCTGCCATTGATTCTCTACCTCGGCTTCACCCGCAGCGAACCTCGGCCTTCTCTCATCAGGTAAGCCCCTCTCACCCCCCGATGAAAACCCGTCCACTTTCACTTTCATATCTGCCTTCGCACCCTTACAAGAAAGCCCGCGCTCACGTGTGTCTCATTACAGACTGCTTTCGCCTCTCTACTAGAACTAGCCAGTGGTCGGAAAATCGCCGTCGCCTTTCTCCATCATCCACGTCGACCGAATCCATCACATATCATATTATCTCACCAGATAGCACTATACCATATCCAGGACGAACAACGGACACAAATGTTGGACGAGGAGGAACAAGAAGTGAAGGGAATGTGTATAACAACACTACCTCGACCACATCGCCTGGAAGAGGTGCCAGTCTGGTTCATCCCACAGTCAGAGAAGGCCTGGCGTGGATCATCTCACCATGGCTATGATTGAGCAGTTGTTGTGACTGAGCAGGTGTCGCAACGAAGTGTGTGGCCTGCCCTGCTTATGTGTCAGTCATCACTTATCGGTGACACTATTAGGGGCATCAAAGACGGTCTTAGTCTGTAGGATACGAATGTAATGATACCACTCAAGCAAAGCGACCTGATGACTCTAATACTTAAGTAAGAAAAGTGTGATTTTGATTCTGGCCTTAAGTATCTCACTCAGTCAACTTGACTGAGTCAAGTGGTCATATGGATACAAACTTGAAACCAACACTTCCGGCACTAAGTAATCTATCTATTTACCTCATTTACATTGTGTGTAGGTGCGTCAATGGGCGAGCACACAGGTGCTAGGCCCCGTATGTGGAGAAAAAGAAAAGAAAAGAAAACTTATGAATTCTAAAGCCCTAACCCCTATTTCTGTTTATTTATTTATACAGTTAACATGATCATTTACCTGATTATATAGAGCCCATTTAAAAGCCAGTCTTCAGGTAATACGTTGGTTATTACGAGGTGAAGCAGAATGCTAATACGCCCGGGTAGCTAGGCTAACTAATGTACAATCATAGATTTCCCCTCAGCCATGTAGTTCCTCATAGCTCCTTAACACACATACTTATTGTTGTTATAAGGCGAGATAGCGATAAGACATTATTAAGTTGTCAAGCCAAGTCGCTCAGAAAAGCCTCCTCGATCGCCGATCTTCTACGGAAGACTCTGAGCCATCTTTCGCCCCAGCGCTTGACGAGATCCTCGCCGCCGTCAGAAAACACCGGGTCCATGAGCTGGTCCTTGGTCCCCTGCGCCCAGCTGATCAACGCATCGTTAATAGCCCGGAAGAGCTCACGCATGGCCGCCACTTCCTCCTGCACCTGCGCCTCCTCGGTCTCGCCGCTCTTGACGACCTGGCGGAGGCGGTTCGTAACCTTGACGACGGTGTGGTACACCAGCTCAAACACCCACGCTTTGCTCAGAGCCTGGCCGTAGGGTCCCGCGCGGTCGCCGACTAGAGCCCAGTCAACAACAGCGCCTGGCGTCAGGATCGAATAGTTGAGCAACTTCTCGATGATGGTGATCGCAACGCCGGGTTGAGCCGACCAGTAGTTGACGACAGCCGTGATGATCTGCGCTCTCGCTGCCTCGGAGGCTGCGCCGGCATCCAGAAGCCTGTCCTTGGTGCGCTCGATGCAAGCAAGCACGTGGGAGAGAGACTTGGATCCCACCCAGCATACGGCCGTCATAAACACATCCGTGCTCGTGACTAAGGGATCGATGGACTGGTCTAGTGCTGCCGAGTGGATGCGGTCAATTACGGGTTGGATCTCTTCCTCGGGTGCCTTGCGCTTGAGAAGAGCGGCGATTTCCTTGCCCTCGGCTGAAAAGGGCGTGTCTACCCCTTTGTTAGCTTGGCGTCTACAGTTGGCATGGAAGGACTAGTTAGCTTACAGTCATGATTGTATTTGAAGTCGGGAGTGTCTTGTTCCTTCTCGGGGCCGATCAAGGCTTGATAAGGCTCGGGCAAGGTCCCCTTGATGCGCTGGGCGAAGCTCAGACGGATCTCTTTGTCTAGCGCGCCCAAGATGAATGATTTGCATGGATGCATGTCGGGCAGGTTGACGTCTTCAACCCATTCTGTCCACTTCCACATGAAACCAAAGTTGCTGAGATGGTGCGTGAACCAATCCAAGAAACGGTGACTGAGTTCTAGATCGAGGCGATGGCTGTTTTGGTAGCAGAAACGGATCGCGCGGCCAAGACTGGGAGCTATGGCTGCCGGGGCGATTTTGCAGGCTTCTGTTAGTACGGAATGATAATAGACAAGCTTGTGCTCCGGGACGGGTAGTTGAGATAGCTGCGAGAAGACAGCGTCCACGGCAACATCTTCGGGCTTCCAGGACGAACGATCGCCATCCATCTCACGGAGCCGATCAAACGGGGTGGCCCGCTTAATGAAGGTGTTAGGGGCGAAGTAGCAGTCAGCATCGATCAGGAAGCGAGCCGTCACGTTGCGGTTGAAGTGGAGAACGTTGATGGTGTCGAGCAAGGCATCGCGGATGACGGACGATGCAATGCTGCTGATCGGGGGTACGGACTCTACGTCCTGCTGCGCGTAAACGGAATAGTAGATCTCGGGAAACAGAGGACGGGGCCCAGTGATGACCTTCTCGGGAAAGGATATGGTGGGCAGTGTATGCTTCTCGGCGTTGTCTAACTTCTCCTGCTGCTCGATTTCCTCGAGCGGCATGCGCCACGGCCTCGGCAGGCAGGCCAGGGGCCAGTTGTTGGCCGCCTCGGTCTGGAGCTGCTTCTGGACCAGGCTGATCAGGCTCATGTTGGCCAGTGGACTCTCGGAGCCTTGTTCGGGGTGGTACGGATCGATGAGGACCTGGAGGGCGTGAGGCTCCGACGCAATGATGTCGGTTTTGTCCATCAGCTCTGCAGCTTTCTGTTGTGACTGCGTAGACGGGGAGGCAGCCAGGATGTAGGGGATGGTGAGGAGGATGATCTTGACAAGTTCGGTTCCAATCGTCTAAGAGGCCACGGTCAGCGAGCGCGCAAAGCGAAGGAGACAGATAGCAGACTTACATCCTCGGAACTTGCGGTTTGCAGATCAACGGCGCGACTGAACAGCTCGTCGAGCACGAGGAAGACGCCGTCACCTTCGAGGCAGGCCTGCAGGCAAGCGAGGAACTTGAGGTAGAGTTTCACATCGCGCCACTCGCCTTCCTTGACGCGCTCTTGGGTGGCGTCGGTGATGCGCGTCAGCAGGGCGTCGGTAATGGCGGGCTTCTGGGAATTGACGACCAAGACGACGGCAGCGAGGAAGGGAACCTTGAGCGGCTGCTCGAGCACCATCTGCGGCACCAGGTTCAGAAAGCTGCTCTGCAGCTCCTGATTGTCGTCATAGCCGTCGGCAATGGCCTGACCAATGGCCTGGACCTCCTCGTGCCAGCGGCGGAGGGGCGACTCGGCTAGGCCCAGAAGCTGCTTTCGTATGCGGACATGTAGCGGTTCCTCGAATCGGCGCCGTTGCGGCCGGCGATCGTAGTCGTCGTCGTCTGATGCAGCACTGTCAGCAGTCGTCCACCATTGGTCTCCATGGCCACCTGCGCGAGGAAGAGCGCGTCACAAGATGGCGGCGACGGGCAAAGGCGACGTAGCTGCGTATAGGATGATGGGACGGGGCGAGGACGAGGAACTGATGCTTGCTTACCGCGATACCTCTTCTTGCGGTTGAAGCCGCCGCCGGACTGTCTGCGGTCGTAATCCGCCATGTGGACGGGCCTAGCTGATGGACAGACCAGAGAGGACGAGAGGGTTGTGATGGATGGGGTCGTGGTCTAAATGTGTGTATGTGATCGGATGCGCAGGTGTTGTGGATGTGCTGGTCAAGTGTGGGTGGGTGGTACCTTGAGGCTTTAGCTAGCAGTGAGATTGTCAAGCTACCTATACCGAGGTACCTTAAGTACCTACTTAACCTCCCTGAAGGCCGGAGCTGCCTAGGTCTACCTAGCAAATACGTATATAGACGGTACCACCGGCCTGGTCATACTTCCATCAATACCTATTCTACCTAATTTCGTAATAATTATCTTATAACATATGAGGTAGACCATTATTAAATAGGATCTTGACAATCATATAAAAATCAAATAACAAGTAGCATTTACACTATTCCTCTATAGAGGATGGACACCGGATTGTATTCTTTTTAAAACGCGTTAGCGTATCGGGGTCCAGATGCTCATTGCTCGCAAGCTCTGACGTGACGCGCCGCCACCCGTAATGGATGGCCCCACTCTAGACTCTGCAAACTGCTGCGGCCTGCCTGCCGCCACTCGGGAGTCAGCACCACCTAAAGTGCAACATTCACCCCCTTGTCCATCGTCAACCGTTGGCTTTTATTTACAAGTACTTGACTCACTTCCAACTGCATATCACGGCGCAATCGGCATGAGCAAAATAAAGATGGATAACGTTTATGTCTCTTGGGCCAAGACAGCCTCTGTTTACCATGCTAGATTCGAGCAGTTGAACTGGGCTCCTTCATCAGACAGCCGGCCTGGTGTTTTGTCCCCTTTTGTCCCTTCCCGCGCGTGTCGACGTGGGAATATGCCGTCCGATGCAAAGAAAATCTTTTCGAGTGTTGGATTTTTCCCCCGAGGGCGCACGTCTGAATTTCTGCAGCCATCTTGACCAAGACAGTCCCTGTCAGCTGGAACATCAATGCATCCCTCTCGCACCCGCTGCGCCTGCAAGGTCCTACCCCTAGGCTACAGATCCCCCTCCCTGCCCTTCTCTCTCGCCTGACAAAGTATACGCCATCCATCAGCACTTCTGCGACTTGTAGGGCTATTGCGAGACAGGATACAGTCGTCTCGTATCATCATTCATCCTCCTCCCCTCCTCCACCGCCACAGCCACAACTACCACCATCCCAACAATAAAGCGAATAATCGAACAGATAGTAAAAGCAAATGCTGTCTCAGCCTGGCATGGAAACAAAAGACTAGGCATGCGGTGCTGAGCCCGCATGTTCTCGTCGCCAGTCTACGCGTCGTACGGCTGTCTCCGCCGCCGCCGCGTCTGGGCTGCCAAAATCAAGCTGTGCTGCGGAGCCCTAACAGTTCCGACAGACATATAATACGTGCCTGATCGGTAGTGACGTTCACCTGCTCCCCGCTTGCTCGGGTTGGATACCCAATTGCTTTCATCACAGGCCCAGGGGGGAAAGCATCGCGACAGACGAATGGCTCTTCTCATCTCTCATCTCTCTCTCTTTGGGCTCTGTTGCTCTCGAAAAGTCCGCTGGGGGGAAAGCTGATGTCGTATACAAATCCGGCTAGTGGAAAGGAGGCTACGGCGATACAGGCGACATTGCGTAATCAGAAAAATTCAGGGCTATTGTTGAGCTCAAGCTCAGTCTAATCGGGCCATCATATCCTGCTTCGACATTGGCGTGAAATTGTCGATGTCGATCCCCCGGCTTGCCAGTACTGGTTTTATGTGGGCAGGGACTAGCTTATGGTTCAGTTGCGGTGCGATCGACATTTCTTCATGGCACTTTGTTAGTATCATTCGTCAAGCGGGCAGTATCAGCTTCTTTAAGACGTTCGGCGAGAGGGACACTCACCATGCTTGGTAAAGTCGAAAAGATTGGGTAAATCTCTCATCTGGCCGCTCGAGTGCCTCGAGTCCGGCAATTTTGTGGCGGGATCTCGCAGCTCGTCGAAGAACGGGTGTACCATAGCATCAACAGCACTTAGACGCTCGGTCGGCGTGTATTCTAGCAGTTTCGCGATCAAATCGAGCGCACCGGGCTCCGCCTTACGGAACACCTTGCTGAAAGGGTGAGGTTTGATTTGAGGAAACTTGTGCTCCATATAATTGGGATTCATGGTCCGAATCTGCTCTCTGGTGGGCGTACCAAGGACCTTAATGATCTCCACGAGCTGATCGATTCCAGACTCTCCTGGGAACAACGGTTGTCCCAACATCAACTCCGCCATCACGCAACCCGTTGACCAGACATCTGAGAGGTAAGTCAGACAACAAAGGTCAGTCAAGTTGAGTCGCGCCAAGGATCTTACCTATCTTTGTGGTGTAGTTGGTTGCACCAAAGATCAGTTCCGGCGCTCGGTAGTATCTCGAGCAGATGTAGGACACGTTGGGTTCGTTTTCCACCAGAATCTTGGCGCTTCCGAAGTCGCAGAGCTTGAGTATGCCGGTATTGGGATCAAGCAACAGGTTTTGTGGCTTAATATCGCGGTGGCAGATGCCCTGGGAATGGATATAGGCCAAGGCGCGGAACAACTGATAGGTGTACAGTTTGACTTCGAGGATCGGCATAGTCGTCTTCATTTTGTTGAAGAATCGCGAGGCGCGGTACACGGTCTCGGGCACGAACTCCTGCACAAGATTCAGATAGACCTCATCCTTCTACTCAGTTTGTCAGAAAAAGATACTCTCGTAACCATAGGGTCAGGATCAAGCCTCACGCGCTCTCCATTGGAATAGTAGAAGGCCTTCAGGTGCACGATATTGGGATGTCGCACGATGCGCATGATCTGAAGTTCGCGGTTCTGCACAAGAAAGCGTCAGTAGAGAGCCCCGAGTCCAACGCCGCCGACATGCACAGTAGTCTTACCTTGAACCTCTTGTCTTGAAGCACACGCTTAATGGCGGCATCCTCGCCCGAGGGCGACAGCTTCGTCTGGAAGACAACGCCGAACGAGCCATTGCCAACGATCTTGCATTGTGTATATTGCAGGTCCCTCGTCTCGCCGGTGACGCCGTCCTGGACCTTCTCACGAATGACCTCTGGATGCTGCCTTAGTACAGTGGACTGCGGAGGAGGGGTTGGTAGGTGGCTCGAGCTTACCTCCCATGCGGAGCGAATTGAATGCCGCAGTCGGGCGACTCTGCGACATGGTGAGAAGAAATCAGCCTTGGATGCACTTCGTAAATCAGAATCCAGGTCGCCTCCAAAGGTCAGAAGGCAGGGACAAAGAGCGACCGAAATAATGCTGCGGACGCCGTGTTGGGCAATGACCGGTGGGTAGGTGGGATCTGCCGGGTTGTGCGTGTCCGTGGCGCTGAATCGACAAGTGAGTTGGGTATGGTTGATTGGTGGGTCGCTCTGTGTGCCTCTGGACGTGGACAGGCGAGGGGAGGGACGAGCCGAGCGAAGAGCAGCAGTGGACTGTGGTAGGATGCTGAGATTGAACTTCAAGAGCAGCGCCCTGAATACGCAGAGGCTTGTGGGTGATGGGCAGTTCTCTTTGGGTGGTAAAAGGGCGTGCCCGCACTGGGGTATTGTTAGAGAATAACTATGTAGAATGGATGACCTTGGCCAAAGAGGGTAAAAAATGGGTGTTGCGGGAGAAGAGCTACTAGTAGAGGTGCATTGTGCGTAGCGTAGCGTAGAGTAGAGTAGAGCAGAGTAGAGAGTACCTAGTGTGCAGTGTAGCGTAGTGTGGTGTAGTGTGTAGGTTGGTGGACTGGTGGGCTGGTGGGCTGGTGGGTTGGTGGGCAGAGGAGAGGTTGAGCAGGAGGAAGTGAGGTAGGCTGGGTAGGGATCCTGGCGGGGTTTTCAGGGATTGACTGGGTTGTATGGAGGAGTGATAGGATGACGAGCGTGACTCTGCGGAAAGGGCTTGTTAGGTAATGAGGTCAGGTCAGGCCGGTCGATCAAGCTATTGCGAGCTGCTCGAATGAGAATCAACGGGGGACGGAACCAAGACCGGGGGTGTGGGCTGTGCTAAGGTAAGGTAAGGTTCTGCCAGTGACGACGGGACTGGAGAGACTGGAGAGACTGGAGACTGCAGAGGGCGCTCGGGAGCGTCTGTATGTAGGTAGGAGGTATCCAGGGGGCGGGCAGGACGGGGGCGCTTCCAATGACAGGTACCCATCGACTACCTCCCGACTACGGCATCGGCGAGACACGACCGCATGTTCATGGGCCTGCTTGCAAGAATAGTTGTAGGCGGGACTGCGACTATAGCCGGCCGACTGTGACAGCGAGGGACAATGGAGGTAGACGGATGGTGGACCAGACCCGGTGATAGATGCTCGATCAGATCGTGAGGTGGAAGGATACTTCAAGTTGGGTAGATAGATGTGGCATCAATCCTTTCCCGAGAGCGAGCATAGAGGTTTTTGATCTCTGGGTGTCTGGCACTCTGGCTGCAACTGAATGAATGGGACAGGGGCAAGGTAGCGTAAACGAGCGGGGATTGACCCGTGAGGTTTGCTGTACTAGGGAGGTAGGGGGGACGGTGGTGACCACGGCCGTATACTATGGATGTAGACAGACAGACACGTCTCGTGCTAAGTGGTCGTGCAATACGTGTGACAACTCGCACTCGATCAATAAAGCCGGCAGAAACTCACCTCTTATAATGATATAGTTATGATGGCGGATGAAGGATGAAGGATGCGAGCCCGTTATGCTGCTTGCTTGTGATCCTGTGATCAGGCCATGGTTAGCTGGTGTCAGTACTGAGTTTGTAAGTAGCGAGGTAGGTCGACCAGACGAATGCAACTTGAGAAGTTGTGGCGAACCAAGCGCGCGGCAGTCCGCAAGACAGGCACAGGCACATCCAGTCCCCCCCAATAATGCCAGGTACTCACTCGGTGCAGAAATACACAGCGAAGACTGTGTCTTTTGAGCGTCAACAGGATGGAATGAAACAGCGAGCAACAGACTCGCTCGGTGTTGTTGGAGAAAAAAAGACCACCGAACCCAATCAGCAATCCCTTACTCGCTGGGGCAAGGAGGAGTAAACGTGGGAGGGTTTGGGGGTCGGGATACAAGCATGACAGTGACAGGTCAGATAGACGATGCAAGTAAACGCGAAGTACTCACTTGGGTGTGGAGGTGAACAACCGACTGAAACCTAGACAGACAGAAGACGGCTGGGTCAGAGGAAAGTAGGTCGGTCGGTGGGAGGGTTGGTGAAGTGTGCAGGCAGAAAGAAGGTCGGATTAGTTCACCTGGGCAGAATCACAGAAAACACAGCAAACATCCAAGGCCGTCCGTCAATTGAAGATGGGCCAGCAGGGAGACAGAGAGAGAGGAGGGGTAGCTAAGGTTGGAAGGATATCGAGTACCGCGTAGGTATCTCTGCTCGGTGCTGTATGCCCACGCTGAGGGCCTGGGTATGCCCCCTGGCGACATGGCCTGGGGGGGCTGCACGGCTTGGGCGACAGGCCACAGGTAAGGCGCCGGAGTGCACCTTTCCCAACTAATCTCAGGGCTGGACGGGGCTGGACGGGCTCGTTGCGGTACTTGACGCATGTGCTTAGCTAGGTACCTCTTTCTGCAGGTCAGGCGACTGATTCCCGGGCTCCAAGGACCGCCGTCATTGGCTGACGCCTGCGCCGGAGCGGGGCTAGTTCTGGGTCTTGCAGCAACTTGGGTGCAGGTGGGCGGTCATCAGCGAACGTTCAAGTCGTACACAATGGTATGCATACATGAGGTCCATACCTAATCCATGTGAGTGCCTAAGGTAAGGTTAGGTACCTACTTCTACCTACACCTGCATACATACCTCATATATGAGGTAGGTTTCTGTTTTCTGCCCTACCGAAAACTGCTTGATGTGCAATGTAAGATAACTTGGGTAGCGTTATACCTGGTATTGATGGCGAGCACGTCTAGATTCACATTTAGCGGGACAGCGAGCAGAGGAGCTGACAGAAACCAGCCATGTCCACCTATATCAACAGTCTACATACAACTTGAAGTAGAGGGCAGAGACTATATGGATGATGGAGATAGATTCTACCACACGTTCTCCTTGTATGTTCAGTACCTACTTACAGGTAGGCAGACAAAGGACGGAACAAACACAATCACAAAATTTTCTCTTGAGTTCCTGAATGATCATGTGTTCCGTGCCCCTGTCATCATTGTCCTTGCGCACTCTACTAGGTACAACATATGGTAGCTAGGTACTCTAAGTACCTATCGTGGTATTTACACAGAGCCGCTCGAAGTGCTGAATAATGAGTGTCGTTCACCAGATATGAGCCGCTTCAGATCGAGGAAAGGTAAAGATACAGGCGAGACAAGTCAAGAGTTCCTACGCCGACTGGATTGGATACAACAATGCACTGTGATAATGGAGATTCACCACCTCGGGTGCCTCGATGGTTGGATTTTACCCCTCTGGAGTGAGGGCGAACTACTAGTAAGTAGCCTCAATATACTAAAGATCTAAAACCGCTTGGTCTTACAATGTAGATGTTCACCCTCGGCAGTTGACACATTCTGTATTGTGGTTCAGCGCTGCTGCTGTCGATTCCTGATGAAGCTATCAGTTGAGCCAGAGCTTTATCTGCCAAGTAAGCCATCAGCTTTCCAAACATGCCAACACAGGCGAGACAGGCGAGACAGGTAGGAAGGAGCATGGACGGGAAGTTGGATGGAACAGAGACAATTGGCAAGTCAAGCTATCCCTAAATCGGCAGCAGTACATTGGGTTGCGTGACACAGTATAATGGAGGTGCGTATCGAGTATCGATTACCTACTTTCGGGGTCCGAACAAGCCCAAGGGACTGTGACGAGCAGTAACGGAAGGCACTTGCAATCTCGTAGTTGTAGATGTGGCACTCCGGCTGCACGGTGCTGCACTGTACATCTATACCAAATCTTGCTAGGTACTCGAGTCACGCAGCAAGCCAGCCAGCCACCTGTCACCTGTCACCTGCCACAGGCCAGACCCCAGGGTTTGGAAACCCACATTCCAGCCATATAAATGAACCAGGCCGCGCCAGGTTAGGTAGGTTCAAGATGTCGGCCGTTGGAATCTGCAGTATTCTCTGCTGCGTCGGGAGGTTGCCAGTGTCGCCAATTACAATAGATCTACCAAGACAGGAGCTGCCAGCTGGAGGGATTTGCCATGGATTGTTTCCTAGCTGCTAGTGCCTTTTCTTCCAATATCCCACGCAGTGAACTTTCATTATATCCATGATACCACCACATCTACATGTACATGTAATCGGACGGTGTAGCCAACTGTAGCTCTTATCTTGAACGCAATGTAAGGTGTTGCATGGTATGTTCTCAAGATACGGGGCAGTGTCTGCGTCGCAAGCTCATGCGTAACTCTACGGCGTGGCTAGGGATGACAACCCCATTTCTGCTTCATATGGCGGTGCCCTGGTGCTTCCCTCGCTGCAATACTCGCCGTTGGATGTTGTGGTTTTTTTGCAGATCATTGAGCAGAGCATACCTAGGTAGGTAGCTATACCTTTCACTTTCAAGCTGTAGTAAGCCTTCTGTTACGTCGGCGGTGATGTTATTTTCCCGCAAATCATTGAATCGATCTCGTCCTGGCGGGCCTGGGTAGGCACCCACCTACCTAAGGTACCTAAGTCTGCCCAGGGGGGCCAGGTACAGGGGTATTTGCTGTACATGGCCCCGACGCTCCCCCATTCTGGGGACTCGGAGCTTTGTGGGTACAGCCCCTCGTTTTTTCACCTCAGAACTGCAAGTGCCGCCTGCCACCTACATGTAGTTCCCCACCAATCCGACTCTGTCCCCCGCACCTCACTAATCAGTTCTGGTGCCAGAACGAGCTCCAGACATCCCAGGTGCCAGAACCCGTCCCTCCCTCAAGCCCAAAGGAGAGAGGAACCGAATCTGGCGAGTCTGGCTCCAGACAACACATGTCACCGATCTGAGTCGAGCAATAGACCTGAGCCTGTGGCCGAAATGCAACACAACTTGGGATCAAAAAGAGAGACCAAGATTCGAAAACACACCAATCGCCGCCCATTTACTGCAAGTGTGCCATTGTGGTACCAAGAGTTTCCTCCCTCGCAAACATGAGACTTTTGACGTGCAAAGCCCACGCCGCTTTAAGCAACCCAGCTTGGCTGCAGTGCCCATGTACACACTTTTAGACGACTAAGAGAACATAGATCTCTATACCAGCAGGCCAATGATGGTGAAGTGATCATCTTCCCTTTCTTTTTCTCAGCCTTATGCAAAGGTCATTCGTTCGCGAATCGGCCCCTGATGGCGTCTTTCAACAACAACAACGACAACAACCTCTGCTTCGACCTATTCCGAAGACTCTGGCCTGTCACAACTGTCCAACTCGGACTGATCCAAGCTAGGAAATGATGATCTTCACGCCAGCTAGCGACTGCTAACTGTCCAGATCATTACAGTAATACATTGTGTTTGTTTTTGTTTGTATCATGCGATGTTACGTATGGCTGAGAGAGTTGCAGGGAACCTTGAAGCAACAGTTGTCCTATGAACGAAACTACCGAGAATCATCTTCTCTACTTACGGTAAGCTATATGCTGGCCAAGCACGTACAGCCTTGAAACCCATCCTCTGCCCAGTAATCTACTAGGTAGATAGTGGTCAGGCACGTCAGGTTTTGGTCGAAACAGCTAGCTCACAAAATAGAAAGAGATCAACCATACGTACATAAAGACAAGCAGAAGCAGCGTCGACAGTCCAAGAAACCGTATGCTTACAGTGTGCTACTCGACCTACTGTACGTCCTCAATTTGTGTGCAGCCACCAAATCTGCACTAACCTCGTTCCAGCTGCCGATCTGAAAGCTATCACCCAATAGGAGATGACCAGAGTATTTTTTTGTGTCTAACAATCTAGGAGACCAAGAAGGAAGATGAGAGAAACAAGAGGACAATGGCGGATTGTGTCGGCCTGGATTGTCGACAATGTAAGTAAGTGCGACATAGGCGCACAACGAGTGGTTGTCTAGATGGGGAATGGTCTCGAGCTCTACCACCTCAATGATGATCCCGACTCACCTGGTACTACTCTGGACAGGTAGGTAGGACGGTGGCACGTTCAGACGATGATCCTTCAATAACACCTTGCATGCCCAGTCGATCAGAGACGACGATGATGATGACGAGAGCATCATTGCTGCGTGCGGACCGAGGCTACATATTGAGATATACCTACTCGATCGAGCAGCCCGTGCCAGCTTACCTCCTCGAGGGCTCGAATTGACATTGGGGAAATGCCTATTTTAGGTCATGCGACTACCTACCTACGCACAGTATATGCTTCGTGACGTAGTACTGGTCCCTCCCCTCTAGATGACCTAAAAGACAATAGCTCATGAGGTTTAGGTCGGAGGTCTGGAGGTGTCGACGAGTGTGTTGGTCGTTGCATAGGCGCTATCTATTCTAGCTACCTAAGCTGCCCGCTTCTTCAACAGTGATGAAACAACGGAATCCTGTGCCTTGCTGCGTTCTCCGTCGTTGGTTCAGATCCTGATTGGTTGCGTGGTTCCAGCTAAGGCAAAAGGTATGTCCAACTTCAACAACCCCGATTCACATGGCAGGCATCCTTGCTTTCCGCTAAGGATTTTCGGATCGCCCAATGATTACGTCCCGACCTCGTTGATCAGTCACCAGCGATCAATTGGCTTGGAGGAAATCACAAGCAATTGATTTGGTGGAAAGAATTAGGATAACTCAATTTGTCGTTTGTCCTCTCCGGCCTTCCTTCGACAATTGCCGGCGATATCCGCGATGCTGATTAGGAAGCTCTTGTCACGGGATACAGCATACTTGTAAGTAAGCATACGAGCTTGAGTGTCTCTCTCAATGGGCTTGGCTTTTTTTTTCCCTCTCTCTCGCAAACGAACGCAGTTCTCGTGTTCAGCGCCAAATCCACGTCGGCTGATGGGGCTAATGCGCCCGGTCACGGAACCCATTGCATTGGGAAGGAATTTCGGCGGCCCAGCAGCCTAACGGAAATCTCGACCGAGTCGATGTGGTTCCCTTGGCGCACTTCATCCGCCCACATGAGCAAAGTGAAATATTGACTACCTGTACCTAAGCATCTAAGGTAAGGTAGGTAGATGTATCTACCTAGTTAAGGCAATGACAGACGACAAACGGACGTTGCCAAGCTAGCACTACCATGTTCTCCAAGATCTACCTAGTTGGCGAGGACCTTTTGTTCTCTCATGCCATGCAGCTGGCCGTCGAGGCGACGACCAACAAATTATTTCCTCGGGCTGTCGAAAGTGGTGTCGGTGGGAATGGTAAGTCGAATTGATATAGTCGCCGCCTCACCGGGATATCCAGGTTTGCTCAGGTAGGTATACTTAGATTTAGTCAAGTCACGGCCGAAGCTAATGTACGTCACAATTGCCCGGTCTATCAACTCCTCCATTTACATAAGCTATCATATCACGGTATGCGGTACAAGCCCACACATGCAGGTGGTGAGGGTGTAACGTCGAGGGCTTCTTGAAAGTGATCTACACACACACCCCAACGCAATTGGGAGCTATTGATCATCGTCATACCCGTCAGCGCCGAGCTCTACAATTGGCATAAGCTTTCACAAGACGCCATTCTAGTTCCTTTGCTCCCCCCTCGATCCGTACCGCATTAACGGTTTAAACTCACTCGAGCTAGTCGTTTTCATAGTATCTTGTTACTCCCCTTCGTCATTGGTCAACTCCGAGAGAAGCACAAACTTTGATCCGCCACAACAAACCGCAGGTTTACAACTTATCTTCAAATAGCAGTGGTTTATCGTTAGTAAGGCAGGGGGCTCGTGACCGACGACAGTGACGCAGTTTGACTATTGAGTCGATGGCGATCGACTCACGGTATCTAGATATCCCTTGCTGCGCGCGACGGCCCGTCATATCTACCCTCTTGTCTCGGTCCCGTACATACATACTTGAAGCAACTGCAGATAAGCAGGCCAGACACTTGGGAACGTCCTATCTTTCGATGATATGTCGTGGTATTGTGCTGCATTTCTGCATTTCTGCATTTCTGCATTTCTGCATTTCTGCATTTCTGTTCCGTGACGCTTCTTTAGCTCGGTGAATAGTCCTGGCCGCTTGTCGTCTAGATCTGGAGAGTCGCCCAGGATCCCTATGCTATCAATGGTGCCTTGATGGTCAGCTGACCATGAAAAGAAAACCTTAAAAGAAGGAAGGGTCACACAATCTCCATCTGTTGGCGATTCATATGAGATAATGCGAGACTGCTCGACAAATCAACGCCGAATGCAGTAAGACCAACTGACCACCGGGCACACGATGTTTATTAAGGTTTTGAGCCTCATGTACTGATTCTTCTGGCTTGACATGAGCCTCGGTGGTTTCTCTTGGTATACGGCCTGATAGCTCCGTGTTGGGGACCATTCTAGAGCTCTCTGTGACCATTGACCTGATGCTCCAACGGCCGTGGTGAGCTCCCCGGTTAAACATCCAGCAATATCGTGACGTCACGAACATAAAGTACCACTCCTGGTGTCCCGTCGGTCTACCGCCTACTTATGTTGGGCTCAAACTATCGAGATCAGACGACCTAGATACGGGCGACATCGTCATTGTGCACGACTCTACCGTGTCCATCATGGCTATACTGAACCTTTTTCCAGTCGGAAATCACCATCGTGGTTCATCCAGCTCAACCTCGAGTTACCACCGATGACAGCATTCGAAACAAGCAACGGTTGAGGGAGACCTTGGGAACTGCTTGCCCTGGAAACCAAAACATTTCCCAGTGTTACTACATTTATGCGGTCCCGAACGTATTTAGTGGCGAGCAACGAGCAAGAGCCCCTGATTCTGGTATAGATTGTCCGGCGGCATTGGAGATTGCCAGGATGCTGTTTATTCCAATCGATGTTGTGAGGGTTATGCGATCCCGGCTTAATGTCGTATCTACTTTGAATAGCTCGAGCCTCCCGATTTATCTTATTGATGAGGCCTCCATCCATCTATGTATTACATTAACTGTCATGCTATCAACGCCTCGGCCCCATAAGAGAATCTGCGCAGATAACTGAATGCGAGACAAGTCTGGTATTACGGTAGGTATTGCCCAGTACCATGGAGAGTTACGGAATTGAACTGAGGGAGGGGGCCAGCTTCGGCCGAGACGAATCAACAGACTCAAGGCAACTAACGCGCTTGCCGGCATTGGAACGTCCTGTCATAAATGACGGGCTGCAAGTGTTGCAGAATCTTCTGTCAGATGATGGCGCACTACGAGATACATACATTGAGTTTGGCCTGCATCCAACCGGCGAATATATTTGGCCCCCCCCGTTATCCTCTGCAGCATACTGCTGTGGTTTTATTGCTTTGCTCTGGACTCTTCAATTTCCCTCTCACATGCATCCTGCGAAATCTAGGTCGTCCAACAGATAACCTGCATGTGAGGCAGTGTCCGTGACACACCAAAGACACTTTTCGAAGAAAGGACATGAAGCATATGAATTACATCTCATGCTTGTGTGTACCTATCTACACGTACTCGTCGAGGATCGCCCCCACGGCAACGAGCTTTTTTGCCGTTCCCCTGAGCCAGACAGCAATCCCATAATTGCTGAATGATGATTCCTCAGCGCTTTGGATCGTAGGGCCTGGGAAGCCATTGAATCGGCTCGCGGCATGGAGATCCCTAGGCAGGGGTTATTCCTTCCATGGCCCATCTGAAGCCCATTGTCACCCAACATTCCCCAATTTAGCGACGTGCATTTCCCATGCTGTGTTCACTTGTCCATCCAACGCAAGCTTGCAGCAACAGGGAGCTACTGGTAAAGGTAAGTACTTAGCTGACGGTGCTGACATCACAACCTTTATGCGGGACCTTTTCAAGGACAGGGACAGATAGACAGACATACAGACAGACAGACAGTGGGGACGAGCACGACATTGTATGTATGTATGTATGTATGTATGTATGTAGATGGGGAGTGAACCCAACGGCAGGCCGCCCCAGTGCGGCCTGCCTAGACGTCCATCCGTCGCTCGGTTCCTGAAAACGTAACTCCCCACCTTCTGCCTCTTAATATATTCTCCATGCAAGTCCGTTCCCCGACGATTGGAACGTCGAGGCGCCAGGGCCTCCTCCTTCCTGCTTGGCCAAGCAAACACATGAATGGACGAGGAGAGGAGAGAGGGGCGAAAGAGGAGGAAGGAAAGAAAGAACGAAAGAAAAAAAAAGAAAAACCCTTGAATCAGGGACCTATCTGACGAGGTTCCACACAAGCTTCCCTCCCAAGCTTCCTCCCAAAGGTTCCTTATTCCTTTTGCCCTCTTAGTTTGCTCGCTCCAGTACCGCTCCGGCACGTGTCGCCCTCTACCTCGAATATTGGGCGTACTGCAAACGAACGCATATGCGCCCTGCATGCAGATCAGGCGAGACTGGCTCTGGATAGGGCAACTATGCTGACGTCGGTACCCCCTTGCTTGCAGCAGCGGCATCTGGATGTCATTGGCCCGCGGGGCGTGTGCCCCCTTGTAATGTGCTCCTATTTTTTGCGTTGGAGGCGCCATGGATATTTCAGAAGCTTATCGTTTGCCTTTGCCTGCCCTGCCCTGCCCTGCCCTGCCTGCCCTGCCAGCCTGCCTGTCTGTTTGCCTACCTTGCCTGCCTACAGTTGGAAGAGAGACATCCAGCATCTTCTGAGACCCCTCCACCAAAATCCTGCGTTCCGGCAAACTCAATCGCATGCAATCAATCTATTGCGTGGAAAGGGACATGATTGGGTCGTACTCGGCATAATTCGGATCGCAAACGATGAGATGAGAGCGATTTTGCCTCTCTCTCTCTCTCTCTCTCTCTCTCTCTCTCTCTCTCTCTTTCTCTCTCTGCTTGTTCTACTCTATGCGGATGCGAATCAGATCATGGACGTGGTACAGGACGTTGCAATATATTGCGAATCAGTATCTCAACATATGGGATGGTACGATCGACTGATGGCTGTACCACGGGTCTAGACTTGTTGCCTTCATCATCGAAGCAAGTAATTATTGAGTAGGACAGAATTGCCGACCCACTGGACTGTCAAAAGACCATCCAGATGAAGCTGTCCCTCGATCGACGTACCTTTGGCACCACCCCCTTACGTTCTGTGGCTACCTACCTGCTTTTGATAAAACACATACCGTTCCCAGGGATTGGGTAAGTTTGATTGTCGACCATCCAAATTCGGGGCGTTACATGCTTCCTAAACCCGGGTGGCGAAGATTCCCGTCTCAACTCAACACGCTTGCGTGTCTGCTTTGTCAGGCAGAAAAACTCTGAAGCGACACAGCATTTCGAGGCAAATGCGGTGGTGAAGTTACACCCGTCTCTAACCATGTCCCTGATACCGCCGATCTGCTGGGCTTAGTTTCTAAGCTGATGGAGAAGTGCTAGTGGCGCCTGTCGTAGATTGGATCGTAGATTGGATCTGTTAGGTCCATGTCCGTCAATGTCCTTCGCGATGATTTGATTTTTATGTCTTGTTTTTAAAGTGATGAAATCATGAAATTAGAGAAAAACGTCGGTGAAGAAGTCTTTCAACATGAAATGCTAGCAGTCTTAGGGGTCTATTCTCTGTCTTGGATGTATGATAGTTCTCCTACGTAGTCCAGCTCCTTATACAGCTGCACCTCATTGAAGAATCGTGTTGTATAATAGTACCTTGTACGTTTTTAGGTAGATATACAAAGTACAAGTGTGGAAGTGGCGCCAGCCGACCAAAGGGTGCCGGGCAGCCCCGCACAGCTGTTCAGAAGCGATTGAATGGAATTCATTGAATGAATTCCAAGCTGCAGTATTCGTCCAATCAGAGTTCGTCTGTCGCCACAACCCATGGGAAACACAAGCTTGCGACTCACAACTCAACGCCCAGCCCGGAAGACGGGACGCTTCAAGCAAAAGTGAGGGCAAATCGAGAGAGAGATGGGTGGAGAAAACGTCGAGGCCGAGTACCTATCGGTCGGAGCCAACAGACATACCGCCGTGGCGGACTGGAGTCGGCATGGACTGGTAGCTTTCGGAGCCGACTCCAACATCGCCTTGTGGCGCCCTCATGTATGTACAATGTCCCAATAACAATAGCAAATGCTGATAATACACAATCAAACCAGGATGCACAGCCAAAAGGTGTCACAGCCCTGCTGTTGGGACACACAGACAAAGTCAAGGCCGTCAAATTCCTGACCCGCGGCAAGGGCGAGGGCGAGGGTGAGGGTAATGGCGAGAGCCGAGATGCACGTCAACAGACATATCTCCTCAGCGGCGCCGACGACCACTGCATCAAGATATGGGAGCTCTCGGCAGACGGAAGCTCGGCGAAGTGCATCCAGACGCTCGAGGAGCACACGGCGGCGATCAACTGCATCGCCACTTTGCACGAGCGCGAAGGCGGAAACACAAACTCGAACCCCAGCACCGCCATCTTCGCCACAGGAGCCGCCGACGCCTCGGTCCGGACATGGGCTTTTGACGGCCGAGAGGCGCGCGTGCTGCAGACCATCAGCCCCAAGCCCAAGTTCTTCCCTCTCGCCATCGCCCTCAGTAGGCTCGAAGCAGACGCCGGTGAGACCCTGGTCCTCGCAGCGGCTGGGACGCGAGACATTGTGCAGATCTTCGTCGCCGAGACCATGTCGAACCCCGAATTTCACCTGCAGGCCACGCTGACGGGCCATGAGGGCTGGATCCGCTCGCTGGATTTCACCTGGGAGCAGAAGCAGAAGAAGGAGGGGGAGGATGGCACAAACCCGGATCTCCTCCTTGCCTCGGCCAGCCAGGACAAATACATCCGTCTCTGGCGCCTGCATCAAGGGAAGGAGCTGCCCGCCGCCTCCGCCTCCAACGCGGACCCGTCTCTCGGCGCCTACCTGCCCGGCAAGTCGCCCTCCAACAAGGCGCACAGGCTCCGGGCGGCCGCAGGAAAGGAGTTCACCGTCACCTTCGAGGCGCTGCTCCTCGGCCACGACGACTGGATCTACAGCGCGAAGTGGTTTACGGCCCGCGACACGGGCCGCCTGCAGCTGCTGTCGACCTCGGCCGACAACACCCTCGCCATGTGGGAGGCGGACCCGACCTCGGGGATCTGGGTGACGAGTGTGCGCCTCGGCGAGATCAGCCGGGAGAAGGGCGCCACCACGGCCACGGGCAGCACTGGCGGATTCTGGACGGGCCTGTGGTCTCCCGACGGCACATCGGTGACGTGTCTCGGACGCACCGGGAGCTGGCGCGTGTGGGACTACGACGCGGCGGAGGACCAGTGGACGCCGCGCGTGGGCATCAGCGGGCACACGCGGGCCGTGACGGGCATCTCCTGGGCCAAGAACGGCGAGTACCTGCTCTCGACCAGCGCGGACCAGACGACGCGGCTGCACGGGCGCTGGGAGCCGAGCGGCACCTGGCACGAGATGGCGCGGCCGCAGATCCACGGCTACGACCTCAACTGCATCGACTCGCTCGGCGGCACGCAGTTCGTGTCGGGCGCCGACGAGAAGCTGATGCGCGTCTTCGACGAGCCGAAAGCCGTCGCGAAGCTGCTGAACCGTCTCTGCGGGATCCCATTCGGAAGCGGCGACGATGACAAGAACAACAACAACACCGTCGAAGCCATGCCCGACGCCGCCAACATGCCGGTGCTGGGGCTGTCGAACAAAGCCATCGAGGCGGTCGACGACGACGTCGAGGTCGACACGCCCGCGAACCCGGAGATGGCGGACCGCGAGGCGCTGGACCCGGGCACGACGGTGCGCAAGTCGGCGCTCGAGATCGACCACCCGCCGCTCGAGGACAGCCTGTCGCGGCACACGCTGTGGCCCGAGACGGAGAAGCTGTACGGGCACGGCTACGAGATGTCGTGTCTGGCCGTGAGCCGCGCGGGCGACCTCATCGCGAGCGCGTGCAAGGCGAGCTCCGTCAACCACGCCGTCATCCGCCTCTTCGAGACCCGCAAGTGGACCGAGGTCAAGCCGCCGTTGACCGCCCACGCCCTGACGGCGACGCGGCTGAGGTTCTCGCCGGGTGATAGATACCTACTAAGTGTCGGGCGAGACCGGCAATGGGCCGTGTTCGAGCGAGAACAAGGCGGCGCAGAAGAAGGTGGCGAGGATACCAAAGAATCATCACCGCCGAGCTACAAGCTTCTTCAGGCGAACCCGAAGGGCCACACGCGCATGATCCTCGACGCCGCCTGGGCGCCGTCGTCGACGGGGGCCTCGGTCGTGTTTGCTACGGCAGGCCGTGACAAGTCTGTCAAGATCTGGCGCCGTGGAGAAAAGGAGGAGGTGGAGGGGGCGGCGGCGGCAAGTATAGCGTGCATAGCTACGATAACGGAAACGCACCCGGTGACAGCCATCGATTTCCTGGCTCGTCCGAATAAGGAGGGGCAGCTCGTGCTCGCCGTCGGCACCGAAGCTGGCAAGATCTCGATTCATTACCTAGACCCAACTTCCCTTGCGGCATCTTCGAGTTTCGCACTGCAACCCGAGTAAGTGAATCCCTCCAACCTATTCAGGGGGACTTCGGTTTCGATTTCCTCGCCATCATTACCTATCTGCAGCCGGACTAACATTAATATAGACTATGTCTTGCAAGACCCGTCGTACAGCTTGCATGGAGGCCGCAAACCGACTCAACCGAGTTGGCCGTGGCAGGATCCGATGGTTCTCTCCGAGTGTACCGCATCGCAGAGACGGGGCCATGAATTCACGAGGACATTCCCTGCGCTCTTCGTTCGTAATTGTACTGGAATTTTTTAAAAAAAGGGTCTAATCTTTCCGGACAAGAAGCCGGCTTGTTCATGCAACAACTGGCACCAGCCATCTCCAAAACACGTCACCGCGTGGTACTCATACCGCGAGATGTTATCTCTGATCCATATTTGCGCTCATCCCAACACGCCCATCACTTTTGTTGTTGTTGTTGTTGTCCTCGAGTGCCGTCCACGGAGGATGTACATGAACGGCTTGCTTCGTGTACTAATTAAACATTACTCAATTATCGTGTCGTTACATGCCCTGGTAAGCGGGCATCTGTTTCCCTGTTCTTGACGCAGACAACTTCGACGAGCAAGCCCCCCTTCTGGCTGCCTAGGTCTCCGTTACAAGCCATGGTACGGTTTCATGGTGGTTATAACTCGCGAACGATCTCGGTGGTGGTGGAAACGAGGGTGGTGGTGGGATCGGCGGAGTCGAGGGAGAGGGAGAGGGCGGTCTTGGCGGTGGCGATGACGGTACTGGCGCTGCTCTCGCCGCCGTTGACGTAGAACCAGGCGCGGTTGATGATGAAGAGGATGTGCTGGGGCAGGTAGAGGATGGTGGCGATGGAGCCCATGGCGCAGATCAGGAAGACGACGGACCCTGTCAAGTTGTCAGCCAGTCAGTCGGTTAGCTAGCCAGCCAAACATTGTTGGTCAAGATGGGGGTGGGGAGACGAAGAGAGCGGATGGCGTACAGAAGATGAACTTCTCGGTGGGCTGGAACATATAGACGCCAAATGTGACTTCGATCTGGTACTGCTTGAGCGACAGCCAGCGGCCGAAGCGCTGCAGGACCGACTGGTTCTCGGGCTCCTTGGTGCGCCACTCCATGTTGGAATGATTCTTGTTGTAGTAGTATATTTGAGATGATTCCTCGCGATCGCGGGTGGTTCGGGTGTCGCGACAGCCCTGGCGAGATGCGAGATGCGAGATGCGAAGATGGAAGAAGGATAGTCGGCCGTGTGCCCTTCTCGATCGGAGGTGCGAGGGCGTAGTTGCTCGCGTGCCCCGTGTGATGGATGTGTGGTAAGTACTAACTAAGTAGGTATGTTGTTGGTCGGTCCAGCTAGTCCTGATCTCGGGGCAGAGTCTGGGGGCAAGGATGAATGTCGGATACAGATGATGGGCTCGATTGATGGCGGTAGGTAAGTACCTTAGTAAGTACCTGCTCGATTCTAATGGGCTGCCCGTCAGAGGGACGCGACCCCTAATGGAATTACCTGTTTCGGACGGGCAGCTTTCCGCATGGCATTGAGTGCCCACCCAGGTGAGTGGGCCAATCCCGATGGGCTATGGCTCCCGACTCCCGGCCCACGAGCAGCCCTCCCCCCCCCCCCACTAGCGCTAGGTACCTAAGTATGGACGCTAAAGTTCCAACCATCGTAGACACCCGAGACACCCAATGCCGGATTCAACACCAGAATGTCCCAACAGTGAAGTGCATTATTCTCAAGCAACAATGGATAGCGAGATCACTTGATCTGATTAGATCGATCATGTCATATATGGTGACAAACATGATGACCGCAAATTATCAATGCTCGCTTTGTATCATCTTCTCATAACAGCATCGTCGGTATACAATTATGCTCGAGGTTGAATACTTACTTGGTCGTGGACAGCATCAAATCAACAAGTACTCATGAACCCCCTTTCTGACTTGAACAGGGTGGCGATATCAAATGAACCAGATCATAAACGTATGCAACCGTCTCGCCCACGAGCATCAATTAGGGGTTGCAGACCGCCATGAACACATGCCGACAAAACCGTGGTGTTGTTGCGTTGCAACCATCATGGATGTCATGTAACAACTCAGCTGATGACTAACACCCCCGGATGACCAACACGGAACTGTCGCCTTGGGACGTAGCCAATATTTCATTAATAACCATGGCTGTGAACCTCAAATTCAGTTGGATCAAGGTTCGGTAGACCGAAGCGTGGTATTCGAGGTGTCGTGGCTCTCATCTCGCTTTTGCATTCAGCTTGATACCCACGCTCGAATGATGTTGACTCTAGGACCTGATCACCCATTTTCAAATCAGTTAATTTGACAAGGTCAAGCTGTTTGTTCATCATAGCCTACCTGCTCTGCAACCTTCACCCCGACCACCAACTGCAAGGGAAATAAGATTGAAATGAATTCAACGGAACGACTTCCAGCTTTCAGCTTCGATCGAGGGGTCGATCGTTTCTGTAAGTGCCGATTCGATATCGCTAGGCTGCCTCTTTCCCCTACGAGGACTATCCACGACTATTGATTGACTGACAGACTCAACAGGACACGAAATTAGGTAATAGAGCCCGAGTGCAACTATCGCCATAGAGTCGGCGACTGGACACCGCCGACCAGGCCCCAGTCAGAGCCCAACCGTCCTATGTCGACGGGTCATCTTTCAACCCTCGTGTTGCAGATCAATACTTGATCAACCTATGGGTTCGAAGAAATGTGCCTCATACCGCGAATTGGGGGAGTCTTGAGTCGAGGAGGAGAAGGCACATGCAACTTTGGTCGCCTGGGAGATATAAAAGCAGAATCTCATCCACCCTCAAAGATCTGAAAGAAGGTGTCCCATCTTCAAAGGCAACTCTACTTCCCACACACAAGTCCCTATCACCAGACCATCATCCAAAATGAAGAACCTCGTCCTCCTCGTGCTTTTTCCCCTTTCCGCGCTCGCCAGCAAACTCACTGCGGCCTTAGAGCCCATCCAGGTCTCAGAGCCCACCCAGGCCCTGGAGCCTCATGCTCTGCAAGAGCGTGACTGCGTGTCGTTCATCTCAGCACTGACTCTCCAGCCACTTTGCTGCGGTATGTACCTAACCATTCCAGTTACTCATCACCCTCCTTCGGCAAGCTCTACCTAGAGACATGAATCACCCTAGCGATCATTTATCTATACCCCCGAGCCACCTACAAGCCCACCACCCTAAGCGCCTCCTTCACACCATACCACCCCCCTACTGACCAACTACACAACAAATCAAAGACGAGTCCACGCACTCCCTCTTCTGGACCAGCAAGCTCCTCAACCTCGGCATCTGCTGCCTCCTCGGCGAGATCCTCGACGGGCTGACGTGCGCCGCGGCGCCGCCCAGCCCCAGCGCCGGCATCTGCTCCGGCGAGGCCGTGTGTCCCCAGAAGAGCGGCGCCGACCTCGGCATCCGCTACGGCCACTGCTACGTCCTCGAGGCCCTGGGCGGCCTGTATCTGGGCCACGACTACGCCGCCAAGTACGAGGTGCAGGGCGAGAACCCGGGCGTCGTCTTCCGCGTCTGCGCCGACAACACGGCCGCCTGCAACGCCACCGTCGGCGCCCTCGTCGGCGCCAACGACACCTGGTGGATGCAGGACCAGATGGGCGATCCCGCCTCGACGGGCTTCGGCTGGCTGGGCGGCGCCGGCGACTTGTCGGTCCAGGACAGCCCCGATGCCGCGCTGCTGGTCGCCGGCTCGTCCATCTGCTTCGGCGGCCGGTGTGCCGTGTGCATCAGGTTCCCGCCTGGTGGCGCCCACGCGCCTTGTCCCCTGAGTCCCGGGCAGTCGCATCTGGGGGTCTCGAATAATCCGAATAACTGCCAGTCGTTCTATTGGCAGGAGGTCAGCTGCCGGTCTGAGAAGTGATTAGGGTTTTGTTTTCTCAAGTATTGCGAATCTTGGGTTTGGTTGTGATTTGTGTCGGCCGGAGGCGGATTTCGTGGGACGGATGGGAGATGGTAGGAGGGGACAGGGAAATGATCTGGTGGACGGTGATTATAGCCGGACGTTCCTGTGATGTTGGGATTTATTCGACGAGCACACTATTATGGGCAAAACACGACTATAGGCAAATGCGGGCTTCTAGGGGAAGATGTAATTTTCACGATTGGTTCTATAGCTAATAATTTCGATTCTACCGATATTGTGAAATGGAGAAAATGATTGCTATTTCTGTCGGCGATCATGGCAAGGCCATATGCCGCGCCTTCTCCCCCCTTTTCTTCTCCCGACTTGGACTCGGTTCTCGGTCTGTATTAGTGGCTGCTCTGCAAAGCTATAAAATACAGTTCCCATAGTCCGTCCAGCCGTCCCGAGGCCCTCTTTGTCGTCGTCTGTTGACGAGGATTCGCCGAGTCTGGCCGTCAAGTCATTCCACACTCGGCCGGCATAGCCTCCATGTCTTGCAAGGAATTGGAGAAGCTTTGAGATCCTTCGCATCGTCTGTTGGTGAGGTTCGTTTGTCGTGCGCTATTGTCGGCGACTGTTGGGGGCCTTGTATGCCCCCTTACGGGACTGTCATGTCTAATTTTGTTTATCTCGACCTTGGTTAATGGCTTGAACCTCGGGTATAATTGCGTCAGGAAGCCCATGATCAGACTGATGTCGAAGTCACCCACCCGATACTGTGTGCTGAGCGGATCAGGGGTTACACCTTGTGGTTCCGGATATGCATGGCTGCAGATATGGCCGTCTATATGACTAGCGGGCCCCGGAGCTCGCCAAGGAGCTGTCTATTGATGTCCTGTGACGATGGAGAAAGTGTTGTCAGTCACGTCGGTGATGTTGCGTGGGTGTGAAGAGGAAGCAAAGCAACTCACTTGATGTGAAAAAGCAGACCATGAATATATTGAATTCTTGAGGAACTGCTGGCAATCATAATGGGGATCGAACATAGGTTCGCGCCATGGAATCGAGCGTGTTGCCCAACCATCAATGTAAAGCTGTTTGATGGATGATAGTTGAAATGCTGATGAAGTAGTGCATGATGTGATGAGTATGCTTTCGTTATTGATGTATGATACTGGATAAATCCTAGCAATGACTGGTGCGATGGTGAGAACCAAGCAAGATGGGATAGAGGGGATGGAACCGATAGATAGGTGGACAGATGGATAGATGGAGTAGATGAGGAGAAATGAGATGGGAGGAGAAGAGAGGAATGCAGAGAGACGGGGGAGACGGAAGGTTTATATACTCGGGGGGAGAGGGAGACATCAAGGTAGCAGCAGGCACCAAAACAACAATCATCGCATGACGCGGTCTATGTCGTGAGCATCGATTGACGTATCTTCGTTATACCTCAACGTCCAAGTGATCAAAGCGTCGCTCGTGAAGTTTAAATCGTGAACCATAATCAAACTCAACTCACTACGGGCTTTCCATCTACTTGCCAGAATGCGGACAGGAGCAGCCGATCATGCTGTATTACGCGACAGGAAGGAGACTCGCATTGACACATGGGTGAACACGAAGGATAAACTATGTTCAAACTCAACCCAATAGGGGCTTCGCGTCTATTTGCCAAAACAAGGACAGGAGCGAATGGGATATTGACTTTCCACTACGCGGCAGGGGATTCGATTCGACTCGACTCGACACGACACGACGCAACACAGCGCGGCATGAGTGCATGGCAAAATCAAAGCTGTCCAACCTTAATTCGAAGCTTATCTTAAAGCTTACCTTACACCTTACTTTCAACCTTATTTTTACCAGTCCGGCCTCGTCATCGCATATAGCTACCTGCTAGCTGCCTAAGTGACGAGGAACGTCATATATCATGTGCGAGATCGCAGCCTGCAGCAACTACCTACCTCCTACCCATCCACGCAGACTTACACGGAATGTCTGTCCAAACACACACAAGTACCCTCACCCATACACCGAACGGAGCGTGCGAAGCTGAAGCTCGTGAATGACAGATTCCTACAAGCTACCTACCTACCTACCCAATTCAAAACCATGGTACCTTCTTACCTTCTACATCATGAGCTAGCCCACTCCGCTCCCCCTTTCCTCCCCTTCCCTTCCCTTCCCTTCCCTTGCCATTACAACGTCCTCGGTAATCCAAAAAAAACGTTACCTGGGTAAATAACCGAGTAGATTTTGACGTACGCATAGGCAGCCAGGTATGTAAGTACCAAGGTAGACACACTCAGGTAGGTGATCAAGAAAATGACGAAACAAAAAAACAACGCATTTATTTCATTACGTACTTACCTACGTATCCATAAGCCACCCCATGGTCAAAGTAGTAGTTATAGGGACTTGTTACTTAGCTTCCTTCCCCTGTAAACAAACAAATAAGTAGACGGCGCAATCACGCTTGGTAGGTATATAGATGACTTGGAATCCTGCCATCCATCTACTATCCCCAATCACCTCGATTGGCATACTTGCACAACAAACATCTCCAAGTGTCTCCTCACCAGCTATGTGGCTGCTACCCAGACTCACGCACGTATCCTTTGCAAAGGTATTCCGAACAATAAAGGTATGCTAACATCACATCACAACACTCAAGTATCAGTAACAGTCCAGTCCAGTCAGCTAGTCTGTCATTCAGGTATTCGAACACTGCATTATATTTAGGCGCGAAAGCTGATGCAATCCAATTATGCGCAACCGCCGCTGTGCTTCTCTTGCTTGCCTGCTTGCTTCCATCCACTGTCTGGCGTGTGCGTGCGTGCGTATGCTTATATGTGTGGGCGTGGGAAAAAAACGCTATGCTACGGTACATGAACAGCTAGCCGTCTCACTCTCCGCCCATCCGTCCGCCTCAGAGGAGAACCAACTAGCTGTACTAATAAGCAAGTGAGTAACTAGTAAGTGAGCAGATGTTGATACCTCCCCGACGCCTACTAATGTAATGTAATATAACGAGGTGCAGCCCCGATGATTGATTATGATTGATGAATCCATCAGGCAGCAGGGGCTTGAGCTCGTCAAGATTCAGATCTATCGCACCCCCTAATCCGATGACCGCAAAAAGGCGCAAAAAACAAGAATCCCCAATGGGATAACGCCTCTCTCTGTACAGGTCGCAATCAAAACACTTTCCCATGCACAGGTTTCGCTAGTTCAATGCGTTCCTCCTGGGCACCAGGACGAGAAATCCTCCCAAGGTGTCATTAAACAGGCAGGTGATCGGGCTTCATCAAGTAAAACGAGTCGAATACCGTTTTGGTACAAGAATCGAAAAGAACCACCAATGCATCGGAGCGTCGCTAGCCACCTGGAAGTTGCGTTTGTGTTGTAGAGGTTGCTCGAGCAAACCAACGCGGTGGGTGTCCAAGAACCCGTGTGCCCAATAACCCCAGTCGCAGTGGGATTATACGGGGCGCGGGAATGCCAATCGCGTAATTGTCGAATAGGCCAGGGGAGAAAACTCGAAAACGCTGGGGACATGATGCTCAGGGAACGTGTGCTATATCGACGCCTGAACGCCGCCCATTTCTTTGGATATGTTTTGGTCGTGGAACATAAAACTTTCATTGTCTTTCGTCGCAGTATTCTCGTCAGATCTCTATGGTTTTCATGCCTCCTTCCAAGTCGTCTACGTGGCCATTTATGAGATCCGCCTCGGCTTTGGAGAGGGGGGAATCCTGGCCGTTAGCCATGGGCTTGTCGTCCTGCTTGGTCGCTAGCGAAGCGCTGCTCTGTACCCTGGGAGTCTCAACCTCAACAAGCTTGTCTGCTTTGATTCCATTGGTAGCGATTTTGGGCTCGGAAGTTCCCGACTCCTCCGCCACTCGCGAAAGCGCACTGGGTTTTCCGAACCCAGCCCGAGCGGGACTCACTAACGGTGATGGACTGCTCAGTCGTTGTAGGGTTCTCCCGCGGACATCACCGTTGGCATCGACGGGACCGGTGTAAGGAGAGCCACTCGGGGACGCGGTACCACTCCCCGGTACGCCGGATCTACGCTTTGCCGCAGCCTTGGCAGTCCGCCCATTCTTCTGGTCCATTCTCCATCGTAAAATATCGAAGTATGATGGCTCGACGCGGGTTGTCTTGAATTCGCGTAGTTTGAGATCGTTGGTGTCTTCGTCGACGAACCACTTGGCACTGTTCAAATCGTCCGCTAGGATGGCGAGGAACGCGCCCCATGACCTGGCTACGACGTACTTGGTATCGTAGTCTCGCCCGAACAAGATGATTTGTCCCCAGGAACCAGTTGGGCCAGGTGCTAGGTCTACGGCCAGGTTGTTTCCGCCCCAATCTCGCACAAGAGGGATCCAGGCCGGGTGTGCGTACGCTCGCTGAATTGACCCAGCAGGAACACAGTCTTGCCGAGCTTGAAGGTCTTGCCGCCATGAGCCCTTCTGGGAGCCGGGGGAACCTGGCGCTGATCGAGATGAGGATGCCTCACCACTGCCACCAAAGGCTTTGGAAGGAACAGCAGGCTTCACAACCGTAGTCTCGAGAAGGTACTGCTGGTTTACTCTCCTCCACTGGTCCCACTCTTGCACCATTTCCTCGCAGTCGAGAAGCATACCGGAGAAGACGATACCGGTAGGATTGCCACCGCGCTCCTGGCCGTCGTGAATCATGAGGGAGTCTCTCAGATCCTGGGGCAAGGAGCAGTCGAGCTGGTGCTCGAGCTCGTTGATGTCATTGTCTGTACAGCCTTCGCAAAGCTGGTCGAAAAGTTCGGGGTAGTTCTCTTCGGCCCATCGATCTATGCGCTTCCACGAGTGGCTCACGGGTGGTGCTGGGGGGGTGCCATCGGCAAATGATTGCATTTGAATGTCGCCAGGACTGCTCACGGTTTCGAAGCCATCGTCTCTTGAGCTGTCCCTCCGGGCGTTCATAGATCTCAAGCCCGGGGAGTAAGGCCCGCCGAGGCCGGGTGACATGGGCGATGCAGAAGGCATACCGGCACCCATATATGCGGTTCCATCTGGATTATTAGATAATGACCGGCCAAACTCATCCTGGTATGGAGAAGTGATATCAGCGCGTGATTCTAAAGCGGTGGCAACCGATGTGAGTGTGCTTTGGCGGTTTAGAGGCACGTGGCGACCTGTGCGATGAGGAGCATCATAGTTCGAGTCTGCATATCGAGGTTAGCCTACTTGACTGAATAGCCCTTTTTTTCCATTTCGGCGGTCTGGATGCCTACGTCGGTCATAACTGGTCATAGTATGCCAAAACGAGCGGAATGCTGACCCTAGGTTGCTACGAAGAGGAGCGATTAGCTTTTTCTGTTCATTTGGTAAGCTGTTGGCTACCATGGAACACTTACGCCATGATGTCGGACTGCTGTTTCTGGCTAGCTTAACTCCTTTATGGGATGTGCAAGCAGTGGATCTACAATCTGGCGAAAAGATGATTGCCGAAAACTTGCGTCCAAGTGTAGACAGACGCCGTCAAAATGCGCACGAACCGCTGATTGGAACGAGGGTGGGTAGCAGTGAAAGCCCGAAACTATAGGATTATGACGCGATGCGCGGTGTTGTAGCCACGTTCAAGGGGAACACGATGCGAAATGGGTCGTTGGCGCTAAAGGGCACGAATTGCGGACTTCGAGGCGACGTCGAAGAGATGGCTTGCGGAAGAAGCCAAGATGCTGTCGTCCTAGGGTCCTGATGCAGGTTCCGCAATGCAGATGCTGATGCAGATGCCGAGAAAAACTAGTGAGGGTTGTCTTTGGGGCGAGGGTCGAGTCTTTGTCATGACATTGCTCAGGGAGTTCGCGCGCGTCGGTCGGTGGTGGTGAGAATCGGGCAGTCGGTCAGGGAGGAGATGAGAGGGGAGGAGAGGAGAGACGGTGAGTGTGGTGGAAGAGGTGGTGGTGGTGGTGGTGGTGAGGAAGGAGGCGGTTGCAAAGGAGTGGAATTGGGAGGCGACAGAAGTGAGCGTGTGGTGGTAATGATTGGTGAAGCGTCGAGGTCTCGTCGGAATTCGATTGCGCTGCAATGACACCCTTTTCTGGCTTTTGGCCTGGCACGCCTGGCTTGCTCAGGAGGCGAGCGACAGGGGTTCTCCAGTGGCCGGGGTGGACAGCCGTCCCAGAACAGACTAGCCTGCCGAGACTGCTGCGGTGCGGTACCGACCGACCAGAAACGCGAATCTGGGTGTCTGGTCAAGCAGAGAAGCGAATGAAGGAATGTATGAATGAATCAATGAAGGGGCAGCCAGCCAGGCAATGCAAAAAGTGCGATGTCAGAATCCCAGAGGCTGCAGGTGTTCCCTGGGGGGAGGTTGGAACGTGTTGAATGAAGCCTGAGGTCGATTTCGACCACTGCTGCTTGCTGCTGTGTTGGAGTTGTAGAAGATAGGTAAGGACGGACGAGACGACGGGAGGCAGGGAGAAGGAGAGGCAGTCTTTGTGAGATTAAAGATATTCTTAGCCGCTGGGAACTTGCCAGTTGGTACCTTACCTAGCGGGCGGGCTAATCTAGTGTAGGTAGGTGTAGCTGATACCTGTTGCCGCTTGCTAAACGCGGTAAGACCAGAGGTAGAGGTACTTTCGGGCAGGCTACGTCCAACCTTCTGTCACTTCCCAGCTCAGAAGAGGGAAGGCAGGTTGAGGCAGGTCAAGGTCGAGCACATGCTTATGTGCCGTGCGTATGTATGTGTAAATGCATGGATGTACATCCGGTACGTGTGCATTGGGAGGAGCCCAGCAGGAAGCCACGAGCGAAGCCACTGCAGCAGCAGGACCGAATGAGTAGGTAGAGTCAGGGACTCCCGGCCAAGCCATCCGCATTCATCTATCTGACCAACCACAGATCCATCCCGCATACATTGGGTCCTGGGTTTTGTCAATCTACGATTACACGATTGTATCTACTTTTAGGGGGGCGCAGATTGTGCAGACTTTTTAGGGGGAGCAGACCAATGCAGGCCAGATCTCTAGCAGAACGGGCCCTTACCCAACCGCCCACATGGCCAATTTCCCCCTAAGATCCTCTGCCACAACGCTGCCGCCGCTGCTGCTGCAGCAAGCCCCCAGCGCGCATGGTCGACGCTACAGGACGCGCCGTTGCAGCGCTAAACCCGAGCGGGATGAACCATTTTTGCTTCCATCCGCCATCGAAGCCGACCGAGCCAATGTCGCCGCACTAAGGGCATTCCCCCCGAGCCCCCTCCCCTGCAGGTGCTTGATTGATCCAGTGGCTTTTGCACTTGAAACAAGCAGAACGCAGTAAACAGCAAGCCAGCCCGAAATTGGGGCGCCATCGCACATATTATGCCGTGCAACCAACCACATCTGCCCTGCTCCTGCTCATGATACCTACTTACTTACTTACAGTACCTACCGAGCCTACCGACCGGCGAGCCTGTGTATGCGCCCCTACCCGTACCGGTACCGTCGCGTCGATGCCATTGGTTCAAGGTTGCTTCATGTCCATACATACAGATCGAGCATGTATGTACGTACGATATGTCTGTGTCTGTGTCTGTGCTTGTGTGCTTGTGTGCTGTACAGATCGATCCATCTATCTGCCACAGGCCTCAGGTATGTATGTACATAGGTACATGTAGGCACTTCAGTTATATCTTAGGTAAATAAACCTTTAATATCAGCAGCGCCAACAGCAGCAATAACAGCAACAGCCGCCGTACCGATTCCCCGGCCTGGGCAGAACCTGGGGGTAGGGTAGGGTCACGTACTGGCGGCGTCACGCCAATGCTATCATGAACATATCCATCCGAACCACTGGCTGCGCCTTCGCAAATCGTATATTCTAGACGTCGCCACTACAGCCTTGGTTAGAACCATTGTGTCCGTATGCGGTCGAACTGATACCATACCTACTGCCCTATTTATATCTCCCGGCATGCATTCGCACTCAGGAGGTGTGCCCAGCGAGGTTAAGGTTAACCTCAAGTTTCATCTGCCCTATCTGCACCGTGTAAGATACAGTCACAGACTTGTTATAAACACTTTGCTACTTAGGTACGTGTACAATTACTCCAAACTTGAACCTCTCAAAGAAACAGGCTTTCCCCATCGACAGAATCTATCTGCCTACAATGTGACCTGACCTGACCCTCCCTCCCAGAAACACAAACACACAGACACAGACGCAGACACAGACATGAACCAAGAAACAGGCCATCGCCGCAAGATGACGCGATGTGATTGGTGGCAACCGCCCCAGCGTTTCCTGTCGGCCATCGTCATACACTTCGAAACCCTGGTCCTACTCCAACAAACGTCACCTCTTGTCAGTCAGTTCACCCATTAGGAGAGAGAGAGGTATTACAGCTCTGCTCGCAGAACCACCCCGAATACCTACGTCAGTGCCAGCGCTGCTGTTGCGTGCGTGCGTGCGTGCGTGGCATTCGCCTCGCCTCGCCTCCCTCAGTTGCCAACCTTATGCTATTGTTATTCCTACCTATGTCACACGCCCGTGGCCATTTGCTCACGATGCAATCAATCTCTTCTCATATTACGTACGTACGAGGCCGCCCAACTTACGTACCTCAAACGCATATTATTATATCGCCGACAAATAAATAGCACAGACACCTACCTGCCAGTTCAGCTTTTAAATACGAAGAAGAAGTCTGGTGTTCTCATGGTGAGTGAGTAGAGTCGTGTATGCGTAAGCGACCCGAGCCGCGACGCACATATATCTGTTCTGTCCATACCTTGTGTGTGTGTACCTAATGCTGGAATTGCAAGGTAGGTATGTAAATAGGTAGGAGGTAGCTAGCTGAGGTCAGGTGAGTTGTTCGTATGTAAGCACATGTCGCATGTTGTTACCTCGCGCCTGTTTACCCTCCCTGTTTACCCCGCGAATAATACTACCACGAAACCCCCATCTCTATCTCATACCTTACCAAGCCGTAAATACAAAGTATCTACATATAATATGCCCTGCGTCGGCTTCCAACCACACCGGTTCTGGTACATCCACAAGCTTTCTGACCAACCTGCTCGCCTGCCTACCTACCTCCCTGCTGTACGTCAAGTAAATTGCTTAATTCGCCATGCTTACCTACCTATCCAACCACGACCTCAAGTTCCACGTTTGCAGTGGTAGGTAGTGGTCATCAAACATGCAGCGATGTCCCTGTTCCTGTTCCTTCCTGTACGTCAGGTTCGTTCCCGTCGTGGCTCAGCCTCCCTCCCTCCCTATCGCGGTTCCTCTCCTGCATACCTAGCTAGGTAGCTAGCATCGGAGTTAAGTGCTGGCAGACAACTTTGGGTTCTTCTCCCGCCACCTGCTTACGTAGTGCCTTCTGTACATTACATACCTACATATACTTAACCGTGCAGGTGAATTCCAGGGTACCTTATGAAGTTCAAGGTTTTGAGTTAGAAGTGCTAATGCTGTCCACGCGCCGCGCCTGCCGCTTCGGATGCCGTTGGGGGATGTGCATATGTCCTCGGTCTATAGCCTAGCCTCGGACACGGAGGGCGTGGGTGTGAGTGTGAGTGTGGATGCCGGCGCGTCATGACCGGTAACGAAGAAGCGGCTGACGTCCAGCCAGCCAGCCAGCGGTCACGAACTCGAGGTTTTTTTTATTATTCAGATAGGTATCTCGGGATATCCCCCCCCTGGTCGGCGAGGGCACTGGAAATTCATTACATCTACATGAAAAATCGAGGACTGGATAGACGACATCTTCCGGGACCTCCAAGAACGAGCATCCGTTCATTGACGACAATAAGCTTGCTTGATTCTCCAAGTCATTTCCTAGTAAAATCTAATTGCTCCAATGAGCTAGCTACAAAGGTCAAATTTTGGTTAAAATCCTGGGATGCTGATCAGCTACACGCATGGGGACTTCCATCTCAATTCTACCCCTATAGTACATCATCAACAGAGTAGAGTAATCCGCTCTCGTGCCGCAATTCGAACGATGAATCTGTAATGCCTTAAAGGCATTTGCTATTATATATAGGTCTAATATAGAAATACTCGTAACTATACCCGTAGTAGCCATACGTCTGTCTCACTCAGCCTATTCACGTCTGCCACATATACTCGCTCAGCGCCAAATGCTTCTCGCCCATCTGCCTCTTCGCCGCCCCATTCACACCGCGTTCCGGATCCGCCAGCTGCACACTGTAGCACAGCTCGACCAGGTTCTTCAGCTCGTCATAACTAAACTGTTCCGCCGGCGGTATCACCGAGGCCCCTCCCTCTCCCTCTCCCTCTCCCTCCGCAGCAGCAGCCTCCCTCTCCTTATCCCTCTTCGCCTTCTCCACGACAGCATCCGGCCCTTCCATAAACAGCCTATAATAATTCCCCGCCCGGCCCAAATCGACGTCGGCCTCGATATTCTTGAGATTCTGCTGCAGCACCAGGATATTGAGCAGCATGCGCTCGCAGCCGCGCGCGTTCATGGGCTGCGTCGCCAGCGCATTCGACACCAGATACGAATTAATCAGCAGCGCCAGACCCGTGCGCACGAAGGCGATCTCGCGGTCGCGCAGGAACCGCACGGCCGTCTCGTCGTAGGCGATGAGCTCTGCGTTGAGCGAGAGGATCTGCGGGTCTGGTTCTTTGATCTCGCGGTCGCCGAGGACGTAGGGTGCCGTCGTGGGCGAGAGGGCGACGCGCAGGGATTGGATGATGCGGCACCGGATTTCCATGTGCAGGGTTAGGAGAACGGTGCCTGCTAGCTCTTCGTACGAGGAGACGATCTGGTCGAATGATCTATATGAATTGAGTCAATTTAGTCCATGAGTTCAAATACAAGGGGGGAGAGGGAGAGAGAGAGAGCTCTTACTGGACAGTATCTTGCGTCATAGGCAGATAAACTGGTCCTCGGTGATCTCCGTTGACTTTGCTGGGATCGTTCAACAGAGTCCATCTCCGATTTTGATCTTTCGGCATGGTAGGCTGCGACGAGTCTGTGGCGTGTCGGGTGATATGCCGCAAGCTTACGATCTTGCTCGAGAGCCACTTCATACTGGTGTATAAGAGGCACAATGACGAGATCACGTCTCGGTCCTGTATAACGTCGCTAGGATCCAAGGGATATTCATTCGTACGCATGAGTAGCAGCCCGACTTCTTTCTCTATCAGCTCAGGATCGAGTTTGTCAGATGTCCAGAGTCTTTGAATTGTGTCCTGGATATCGCCCTCGGTAGTAGCCAGTTCTGCGGAGAATCGCAGCTGTTGTGATGTATTTGTTGTGTCTTGCGCCTTCCCAGCCAGGGATTTAAACCATGTGAAGCAGCGTTCGTAGTAGTGCATCATCTGCGATATGATCAGAGCGCTCAGGGCCTGGTCGTGGGGAATCGTGCCGAGCATACGACAGAAGGCCGTGACGATGGTGAAAAATGCAGTCGTTCCCTTGAAAACCGGTCGTCGTGCCACCAAACGCCACTCCGGGTCTTCTTGGAACGAATCGTTCTCGCCCAACACATGGTCGCTTAATTTGCTCAGCGTCTCATCTAGTTGCGGCTGGAACACGTTAACCAAGAAGTTATCAAGGAAAGATGTCAGCGCGCTGGCTGCCAGGTCAGTGCCGGGAGGCACAATAGCCTTGAGTCTCTGAATGAAGACGAGAGTTGGCGGTAGGAGGAGGCTCATGTTGAAAACGCTGGGCTCTACTAGAGATTTGTAGGACCCCGGCGTGTTCTTGCTGTCAAGGCCGCCGCCTACTGTGCTCTTCCGTGCCTCCTTCCCAGTTGCCGTCGTCTTCTTACTGCCAGCCTGTGGCTTACGAGTATTAGTGCTACCCAGACCCGGTACGGCAGTTTGGATGATGTTATCCAGGGCTTCGTACTCGGCCGCCATTTCGACAGACTTTTGATCCGCTTCCGAGAATTTGAAAAGCTTGTCTCTCTGTGAATCGTTGGCTCCGTTCATGGCTGTCCCGTTCCGGAGGGAGGAGTCAGACTGGTAGATGTCTGCATCTGTGGTCACGTAATTGTGAAGAAGTGAACGTATCTCGTTCTGATATAGGTTCCATAATTCTTTGAACCCCCCCAGCAGCTGTGAGCTGCTCCCGGCGCCTTCCTGTCGGGCAAGGGCTTTTACAGCCTCGTGGAATACACGATGCCCCTCTGCGATGGCCTCAAACTTTGCGTATAGCGTCCATAAAAGATCGTAGATGACATCGGCCCTCATCTGGGTTTCCCTGTTGCTGTAGATATGGAGCCCCTGGCTGTTGCTGGATCCTCCACGAAGCGAGCTGGGATGTCGCTGATCAACATCGTTGATCGTCTCGTTCACCACCGCGAAGAGCTCGACAGGAAGTCTCTGGCTCAATGTTTCCACAGCACCCTCTAATCTCCCAAGCTTATTAAGAGACTCGGCAAGCAGGGCGATGTACCAAGACGTGTCGGCTTCGGGGTTTTTCGAGGGGTCTTCGGTTACAGGTCGTTCGAAATCTAAGGTATCAAGTACGGCGTGAAAAGGGGTGATAGCGGCCGAGTCGCCGTAATTCTGGTTATATGCGCCCTGGTTCTTGGCCAGACTCTGCCAACGTTCCTGGCAGTAAGGTGACTTCAGGTACAGATGCTCGTGCAATTCTTCCACCAGAATATCCATGAGAGCCGTCTCCTGATTCGCCAAGTAGCTCCGGAGATCTGACAAGGCGCCGATGTCGTCGAGCTCCGGTTTCCGTAGTTTGCGCAGGGCATTTTGCAAGACCTCGACGGCGGTCAGAAAGCGCTTCTCGGAGATGCGCGCCTCGAGTTGGTCGGGCACTGTGCGCAGGTCTTCGAGTTCGCCCAGGGTCTGCAAGACTTCGTCGTACATCTGCGATGACTTGTATAGCTTCTTGAGTTCGGGGTCGGAGGTGCACAGGCTGGCTTTGGAGGTGGCCAAGGACTCCTTGAGCTGGCGCACGCGCTTCTGGGAGGCCTGGATGCTGCCCTGGATCTTGTGGAATGTGCCTATGGAGCTGTTGAAGCCCTGGTGGTGCTCGTGGACGATGCCCTTCAGCGAGTCCTGCAGGTACTGGTGGGTGGCCTTGAAGTTGTCGTACTCGTTGGCGCGGCCGACGGAGCTGTCGTCGAGCAGCTGCAGGGCCAGGGACACGGGTATGCAGTCGGTCTGGGTCATGGACGGCCACTCGGCCTTGATCAGCTCGAGGACCTTGGAGATCTCGCGCTCGGCATTAGATTCGTCTCCGCGCGGGCGCCGCGACGTGGAGCGGGACGAGGGTTGGCGGCCGGGGGCGAAGGGGCGGCGGGAGCTCATCTGCGGCGGCGGCGGGGGAGCATCGTAGTCATCGTCCATGCCGCCATAGCCGCCGTTGCGGTATGACCCGCCATACCTGTTGGACATGGTCACCTTCGACGATGCATGCGTGGGGACCGAGGACGGCGGCGGCGGTGGTGGGCGGCGCACGCACTACCTATCGCATCCGGATTGTTGAGGTAGCTAGCTGCTCGCGACCCGGCGGTCTTAGTGGTGCTGTGAGTTGATCGCAGGTCGGAACGTAGGTTTCTTTGCTTTGTTGCGTAGATGTTGAAATGTTGAAGGTTGCGCGGGATGTAGTTGTAGAGCTATGAGACCTCGAATTAGCCCGCTGTCACTGCTGCAGCCTCAGGTCCACGGGTACTACAGTACCCAACAACCTAAATCCCCGGGATCAGCATTGCGAAACAGCAGGGGTTTAGTCTCCGCCGTCTAAGCCCATGTCGCTGGAGCGGGGCCGCCACAGGTGCCTGCAGGTACCTCTCGCCTACCTTTGCGATAGGTTTTACCATCCCGAACCGGAATGGGAAGCCAGTTGGAATATTGACCAAAACCTTGACCACAAACACCCCGCCGCTGGATGGCAGCTCCGTTGCCATCTGCATCTCGTTCCCCACTCACACTTTCGATCTCCTGCGCTAGGTGTTGGATCTGTCCACGCCGAGTAACTTTAACCGCACCTCACCAATTTTTTAACCGCACCTACTTTGGTACGTCTCCGACCGAGCGAACTTGCATATACAAACTAGCTACCTAGGTACGTAATTAACCGCCGTTTTTTACGGTCTATATTCGCCCCAGGTAGCCCTTTCGTAAACCATTTCTTAATCGTAATAATGCCCTTATATCTATTAGCGTTAGGGTTAGTAATTTAGGGTTAGTAGTTAGGGTTTAGGTTAGATATAGTGTTTGGGTTAGATGTAGTGTTTAGGTCTCTTGGAATGTGTATATTATGGATTGTGTGGCTTGGGTATGTGGCTGTTGAGGCTTAGCTGTAGCTAATAGGGTATAGCGTGCCAAAGTAGGTGCAGTTAAAAAATCGGTGAGGTGCGGTTAAAGTTACTCGTCCACGCCTGCTCCAGCCAAGAACATTCGCGATGGCCACCAGGGCCGACGACGGGGCCGGTAACCGCCTAGAGAAAAGCGTAAAAAATGGTACGAACCCCGGCGGGCCTGGGCAGAACATGGGGGCCGCTTTACTTACACTAGACTTTTCCTGTAGCCGAGAAAGAACGCGAGAAGGAACGCAAGAAGCAGGAGAAGCAGGCTCGATTTGAATTGAAGCAGGCTAAGAAGGGCACCGGCGACGGTGGATTAGGTGGAGCTGGTGGAGCTGGTCCTGCCACCTCGACGGCCTCGGCTGCATCGACTAAAGCGACCGCCAAACCCAAGGGCAACGGTCCTAGTCTCGACACAACCGAACTGCCCCGCTACATCGAGGCCACTCCCCCCGGCGAGAAGAAGAGTAAGTGACTCGCAACGTCTTGTTATAATACTGCGGCTACGGTCCCCTCGATTGACGCGGCCGTATTTCTAGAGCTTACGTCGTTCGATGACCCCCACTTCAAAGCCTACAACCCCGATGCTGTGGAATCCGCCTGGTATGAGTGGTGGGAGAAGGAGGGCTTCTTCAAGCCCCAGCTGGCTGAGAATGGCGCCGTTAAGCAAGAGGGCTCTTTCGTAGTCGTGTTGCCTCCTCCCAATGTCACTGGAAATCTTCACGTTGGCCATGCTCTCGGTAATGCTCTTCAGGACATTATGGTTCGTTGGAACCGGATGCTTGGCAAGACGACCCTATGGCTCCCGGGATGTGACCACGCGAGCATTTCCACCCAGACTGTAGTGGAAAATATGCTCTGGAGACGAGAGGGAAAGACCCGTCATGATCTCGGCAGGGCCAACTTTATCGAGACCGCCTGGAAGTGGAAGGAAGAGTACCACCGCAACATCAATAATGCACAGAGGAGGATGGGTGGCTCTTTCGACTGGTCTCGCGAGGCTTTTACGATGGATGCCAATCTTACTGCCGCTGTCCAGGAAACCTTCGTCAGGTTCCATGAAGAAGGCCTCATCTACCGCGCCAATCGACTCGTGAATTGGTGTACCAAATTAAACACAGCCCTCTCCAATCTAGAGGTTGTTAACAAGGAACTGTCCGGCCGTACCCTACTCGATGTCCCAGGTTATCAACGCAAAGTGGAGTTTGGCGTTATAACCCATTTTCTCTACCCTATTGATGGTGCTGATGAAACCATTGAGGTTGCAACGACTCGTCCGGAAACTATGCTCGGCGATACTGGAATTGCCGTTCACCCAAGTGACGAAAGATACCGTCATCTCGTTGGTAAAAAGGCTCGCCACCCTTTCATTCCCGGCCGATTACTTCCCATCGTGGCTGATGACTACGTTGATAAGGAGTTTGGTACGGGAGCCGTCAAGATCACGCCTGCTCACGATGCCAATGACTTCGCTCTCGGCCAGAGACACAATTTAGAATTTATTAACATCTTGACAGACGACGGTCTCATGAACGAGAATGCGGGCCCATACTGCGGCCAGAAGAGATTTGATGTACGTTATGCAATACAGGAGGACTTGAAAAATGCTGGCTTGTTCGTGGGTAAAAATGATAACCCCATGACGGTGCCGCTGTGTGAGAAGTCCAAAGACGTAATCGAGCCACTTATGAAGCCACAGTGGTGGATGCGAATGCGAGGTCTTGCGGACGCAGCATCCGCCGCCGTCCGAAACGGCGAGATCACCTTCAAGCCACAGGCTGCGGAAAAGAGCTTTTTTCGATGGATGGATGATATTAACGACTGGTGCATCTCGAGGCAACTTTGGTGGGGTCACCAATGCCCAGTATATTTTGCACACATTGAGGGTGAAGCCGATCGGAGCGATAACGCTCGCTGGTTCTCGGGCCACACTGAAGAAGTGGCCCTAGCAAAAGCAACAAAAGCCTTCCCGGGAAAGCAGATCACGCTCGAGAGGGACCCAGACGTCCTTGACACCTGGTTTTCGGCGGGACTATGGCCGTTCGCAACTTTGGGCTGGCCGAAGTCGACAGACGACATGGACAAGTTCTACCCAACCTCCGTCTTGGAAACTGGCTGGGACATCCTGTTCTTCTGGATTGCTCGAATGGTTATGCTCGGCATAAAGTTGACTGGCCAAGTGCCGTTTCGCGAGGTGTATTGTCATTCTCTCGTTCGAGACTCTGACGGACGGAAGATGTCCAAGTCACTCGGTAATGTGATCGATCCCAGGGATGTCATTACTGGTATCAGTCTCGAAGACCTTAACGTCAAGTTATTGATGGGAAACCTGGCACCCTCGGAGGTAGAAAAGGCGAAGAAGTACCAAAAAACAGCTTTCCCGCATGGTATTCCTCAGTGTGGCACAGATGCTCTGCGATTCTGCCTCGCGTCCTACGCTACAGGCAGTGGCGATATCAATCTGGATGTCAAGGTTTTGCATGGGTATCGAAAGTTTTGCAACAAGATTTACCAGGCCCTAAAATACATGCTTGGCAACTTGGACGCCGGATTCATCCCCGATAAACGCCCGAAACCAGGCAAAACTCTTGCAGAGCGGTGGATTCTGCATAAGATGACCATGTCCGCGAAGGCAATCAATCACGCTTTAGAGGAACGTGAGTTCATGAAATCAACTGGCATTGTCTACCAGTACTGGTATAGCAATCTGTGTGACGTCTTCATCGAGAACTCGAAGGCCCTTATCAGGGATGGATCTGAAGAAGAGAGAGAGTCCGTGAAGCAGACTTTATACACGGCTGTCGAATTCGCACTTCTCATGAGCCATCCATTTATGCCGTTCTTGACGGAGGAACTTTGGCAGCGCCTGCCTCGCCGTCCTGGAGATGTGACACCTTCCATAGTACTAGCCTCGTATCCCGTGTACGACAGTATTATGGATGATCCCGATGCTGAGGTGGCGTATGAACTCATTCAAGCATGTTCCCGAGAGATTCGGTCTGTCGTGTCCCAGTATAAGTTGGACGAGGTTCAGAGTAAGTGATGCTGACAAAAACGACGTCTCGAGCTCCAGACCTGAACTAACCTGTTTCTTCCAGTTTCCATACAATCTCTCGATACCGCCTCGTTAGAGACACTGAAAAACCAAGTGCAGTCTATCTCGTCGCTCACCGGACAGGTAATCCTACAGAACAACATCTTGTCACCGAATGAACCGCGTCCATCTGGCTGCGTCGCCTCAACTGTCTCAAATCTGGCGACGGTATACCTATTCGTCAAGGGTCGCGTAGACTTGAATGCAGAGGCGAATAAAGCTAGATCTTACCTAGAAAAGACACAGGCCGCGATAGAGAAGCAGCTGAAGAGCATGGCTGTGGCTAGTTACCAGGAGAAGGTGACCCAATCTGTAAGGGATACCGACAATGCAAGATTGGCAGGACTGCAGACAGAGGCTACTGCACTACAAGGGACGATCAAACAGTTTGAGCAACTGCAGGTAGAGTAAATGGTCAAGGACTGAGACGATTTAGGTGCTCTTCTGGCAGCGTGTAGGTTCATTTCACGAAATCGAAATTAGCGACTTTGCTCGGTATGGACAGTGACACCCGCCGAGCCAGAAAACGGCCGGCCCTGGCAAGATGGGTCCGACAATAGCGATCCTGAAACAGCACCACTCATGACGGGCTTGTCGGTGACCCCGACGCCGACCGTCTCCCATGTGCTGTATGGCTCGTGACGGCGGTAGAGGTCTGTGACAAGTTTGCCTTCTTCGGTTTGGGCGGACCGCTTCAGAACTACCTGCAGAACAGTCGCGATGATCCTCTCCATCCAGGTGTCATTGGTGAGCAGCCCTTGGGTGCCTACAGTACTTGAGATAATTACTGAAAGTTCGATGGATTCAAAGGCTTGGACCAGGCTGGCGCCACCGTCGTGAACCAGATCTACATGTTCTGGTGCTTCCTGACGCCTCTCCTCGGCTCCGTCATGGCCGACCAATACTGGTGTAAAGTCCGAACAATCACGAACGCGCCCGTAGTCTATATCTGTGGCTTGGTCATGGTGCCTTGTCTACGTTGTTGGTTGCCATGTTTTGGATCGGCCTTGGGACGGGTGGCATTCGCCCAGATGTCAATGCTTTGTTCCGCAGTCACCTAACTACCTAGTAATAACTGACTAAGCCGAGCCTAAGAAAAAGCGGCAAGTGCACTAAGCCTAGTTCGGTGCATACTTGGCATTTGGTAAAACCTAGAACCGAGTGACTTCGACGAATCAAATTACATGCATGCCACGAACTTCGGGATGCTCTACTACTAGTACATGTAGACTTACAGTCACACGCAGTCATAGGCTCACTCATAAAGTGAGACCTCAATCTTCATCTTACAATAGCTATAGGTATCATTTCAGTCCAGTCTCGTGAACCCATTTTCCAAACAACACCTTCTCATATTACTCATCGACTTTAACATAAAACCCACGCCACCCTATCACTTTACTACCTCTTACATCACACTCACCCTCCCTCACTTACACCTCTCCTCGCCTCACCTCCCATAAAAGGAAAAAACAAAAAAGGAAGAGAAACATGCCCCCGACCCGCATCCCCCAACCCTCCGACTTCGCCCCCCTCAAGCCCTCCCTACACGTCTCCCTCACATACCCCTCCGTCCCCGAGACGACAACATGCATCCTGCTACTCTTCCACGGCCTCGGAGACTCCGAGGCCTCCTTCGCCACCTTTGCGAAAAACATGAATCTCCCGGGCGTGCTATCCATCTCCGTCCGGGGCACCTCGCCCCTACCGCCTTCGCTTCTCGGACTCCCCTTGTCCTCCCCCCCTTCCCATGATGACGATGATGACGAAAGCGGCCGTCCCACGACGCACTTCCACTGGGGCGACGACCTGACCCTCTCGCCCACGACCGGCGAGCTCGACGGCGACCCCGGCTTTTCCGGCGCCGAGACCCTCGTGCTCAGAAGGCTGGTGCGCGAGACGCTGATGGAAAGATGCGGCTGGGACACGCGAGACATCCTCTTGTTCGGCTTCGGGCAGGGCGGGTCGTTGGCTCTGGGTCTGGCTTCGCGCGTGCGCTTGCCGCAGAGAGTAACCGCAACAGAAGAAGGCCATCAGCAACAACACGACCCAGACGCCGGCACCCTCTTCAAAGGCGCCATCTCCATCGGCGGGGCCCTACCAACCAGCATGATCCCCACCCTCTCCGCGCGCCCCAAAGCCAAGACGCCTACGCTCCTCTGCTACGGGCGCAACAGCGAGGCGCTCGACGGCGACGCCATCCGGGTGCTGAGGACAGAGTTCCTGGACGTGCGCGAGGCTAAGTGGAGGAAGGGAGACGATGGCATGCCTCGGAACCGCGAGGAGATGTTGCCCGTCATGCAGTTTCTTGCTGAGAGGATGAGGGCTTGGTGAAGAGGGGGGGCGGTTGGATGGATAAGTGAGGATGAGGATAAGGGGCTGGAGAAGCCTTTTGCTAAAAGAGCAAGATACGGGCAACTAACTCGGTGGCTAGACGCTAAGTAAGTAGATATGTACCGTGACGAGGAACCCCAGATGCCCGTCTGGATCTTGCAACTGCTGTTCAAAAGGCAATGCATTGTCTCCTGAGAGAAGAATTGGGGGCAAATCATGGTTATGGGACATCGTGGGATTGGCCTACGGTAGTGGCTGTTGGAATCAACGATGCACATTGCATGCCCGATTTCAATATACCCAGCAAGCGCATCATCACTGGCTCCGCATCGTCAGGTTGTTTCTTTGCGCTGTGCTGCGCAATGATCAAACGTGCCCCTTCTCTTCTATCACGGCACAAACTCGCAAGAGATGTACCAGTGGAAAGCAGAACAAGGCGTTCAAGTCCCAAGTCAGTTGACACGACGTCAGGCCGACGTCATATCTGGTACTATCACGCCGCTACCACATGCAAATTACATCGGCGGCAGTTCAACATGGCAATGCATTAGATTGGATGAACATATCTTTTGGCTTTTGTAGTAATGAACGCCCACCTATTCAAAGGTGTACCGGCGTGCCGCAATGGCAACCGCCTCTCTTCCCTAAGTATCCACGGCATTCCGTGCGGCCCTTTAGATAAGGGGACAACAATGCAACCAACCATAGACTCTCGCTATGATACCCATCTTGTATCGAAACGAGTTCAAAAGATAAAAAGCAACAATCCTCACCCCAACGCCGACGCTATGTATGCTATGCTAGTGACAATCGTCAAGTGTATCTACGCTGAAAGTGCAATCCTCCCATCATGGCCCAAACAAGATAGTCTCTAGCTATTCGGCCAATTCTGTGGTATCGTCGCGTCGATCTCTTCGTTCTCCTTGAGCAAGGGGTAAAGACACGATGTCGCGTGATCGAGCGCCTGCTCGTGAGTGTTGAATGGGATAGCTCGATTCGGCCGCGGTAAGGGCCCAACTGGAGGTTCAACCGATTCGGTTCCTTGGGGCGCCTCAGTCTCGGAAGGGGCGATTTGAGATTCATCTTGCCCGTCAAGATTCGCGATTGCATCATGAGATTCGGACTTTCCATTCGGCATGTTCTCTGCAGGGCTGGTAGACTGCTGATCCCGATTCTCAGAGACGAGAACAGTGCTTGCATCTACGCAATCGTAAAAGAGCATGAAGACGCCGCTCTGCGCCAGTACTGTCTCCTCATCGACCTCCCAAACAGTCTCGTCGCTCAACCGCCACCATTTCGAGTCTTCATCTATGACGTCTTGACCCTCTGATTCCGACTGGGTTTCCTGAGTTGGTTGGCTTTGATCGTCGCTTTGCGTCTCATCACTCTCGTTCGAACTGGCAGCAGGTGCGGCATTGTGTTGGCGAGGATGTTTTCGGTAGCAGACGTAGTGTCCGTTCTCGTGTCTACCTTGGTGCGTGATCACCGCACGTAACTCGTAGATTGGACCACTGATTTTGGAGGGGTGATGATCACCAGACACCATCGAGCTCCTGGGATCCGAGCTCCACTGTTCTATCACATCTTGAGCCGTATCGTACGACCCTGCACTTCCGAGGCACCAAGGCGCTAGGTCGAGGGTACTGGGGAAGCGGACGGCTGCGAGGTTCTTGAACATCTGACCCGTATTCTCGTCGAATACAGACCGGTTAATGTGAACAGCGAGACTTGCGGGCGGACGTCCAATCACCATTTGTTTTGTCTTGGTCGAAGTTAATCTGTGCTGTTTGAGAATCTTGCACTTATCCCGCAGAGTTTCTTCTTCGAAGTCGTCCTCCTCTAAGGCTTCTTCGATAGGCTGGAGCCTTGCGAGGGATTCTCGCGAAGCGTCTGCCGCCTGTCCTTCTTCCTTACTGCGGGCCAGAACCAGGTTCCAGAGTCGCTGAGCCTTGAGCAGTGTGCATTTTGCGCACTCGACACCTTGGATCGCTTCGAGGGCGGTGTAGGAGTCTAGCCGCTCAAATAGGTCATGAGCACCTTGGCCAACCCCAAGGCTAAGGGTGATACAGTTGAATGGTATCATGGACAGTCCTTCCGAATGGCCACATTCAACACAGGCGACCCGTTGAGCGATCAGACCCTCGAGGGGGTTCTTTAGGGCCTTGGTCTCGGAGGCGGGCTTGCCATGAGTGGAGAGGGATTGGTACCCGCTGTCGTCGCTGTGTTGGCTTTCGACGGTGTCGTCCCCGCTACCAAAAGTCTCGAGGCCTGGCGAGCGGGAATGTGCCGAGGCGACTTTGGTGATCTCTTTATCTATCTCATCTAATATTTTGGAGAAATACTCCTGAGCGTCTTGCTGTTGCCAAGTATCCAGCGACTTCAGTTTCTTGGGTGTCCACAAAGTAACCCCGTTGTCTTGCGAGCCAGTCAGTTTCGACAGCAAATCTCGTAAGGTCGCAACCGAGCTAGCATTCCGGTCGTCTTGGATGGCTTCGATGTCATTGAAAGCGCTCTCTAGGTAGGCTGGCAACGGTTTCAAAGAAGAGAGGCTTTGGAGGATGCTGTTTTGGAAACAGGAGTTGTCGTAGTTGCCTAGGCCCGGCGGCTGATCTGTCACATGCCTGGACTTGATGGTGGGTAACGAAGTGAGACTCTTTCCAGCGTGCGCCACGGCATTCATTATTCCCGTAGAACTGTCCATGCTCAGAATTCGACGGAGAAGGTCGCTTTTGGCGTCATAGGAAGTCAATTGAGCAGCTTTCGCAGTGTCGGGAACGGGGACGAGAGGCGGATGGAGCCAGTGATGGAGGGCATAGAGGAACCTCGCAGGTGTCACGGTGACTACGAGGTCCCAGACAAGTTGGCCAGGGTGTCTCACATGGACGGGAAGGCCCTCGGAGTGCAGAGACTGGTAGAAAAGCGTCAACAGGAGGATGGCAAGGGGAACAAGTATGCTCGGCTGCTGCAAACGATCCCACAGGGAGCTGGGATCGACAAAGGGCGGGTGGACGGCGAAGTCGTCGCGATCGAGGTGTCTTTCGGGGCGGTGGCCTTGCATCCTGTGTGGCGGTGGTTTGATGATTCCACGAACGGGGCGCGGCGAAGGTGGGCGAACGGAGGCAAAAGCAAAGGCCAAACTCGGCCCCAGAACGGAAGCTCGCAGAAACCGCGATCTGGTGCAGCAGACAACGACAACAGACAGCAGACAGCAGACAAATGCGACAAACACTGACGTCTAGAGTGAATTCGTAATGGCCGGTCTATGCGCGATAGGAGGGATGAGGCGTGGCGGTTCTGGGGCGGGGAGCGACGGCCATGGCAGCACCAGAGGAAGGGCTATTCGAGGGTGCGACTGGTGAGGCGAGCATCACATGGCGTGGTGTGGTGGTCCGGGTCGGTTGTATGGGAAAGTTGATGGGGTTGAGTTTTTGGTGGTATTGTGGAAGGTGTAAATTAGAAGTTCCTAGTCCCGGTCTGATCCAGCCGGCCAGGGTTGTCTTTCACTTTAATACCGTGTGAGCTCGGCTCTTCATGCGGTGTCTGTGATGGCTGCAGCCAATAGGAGACAGAGCCATTGTCAGATCTCGAATGCACGCCCCACTATGAGCCCACCAGCTGAATCTAGGCAGTGCAGCGCATTACGTGCCTACTGTACCTGCCTACCAGGTTCTACCTAGGTACCTGCAAATAGGTACCGTGGCACCCCAAGCGGGATGCTGACTAGCTCCGATAGGCTGCCCTCGCCGCCACTAAGTGTGGGGTGCCGCTCAAGGTACCAGGTACCGTATTATCGAAGGTATTATCGACAACCCAAGAATTCTTATCGATCACAGCAACTTTGAAGTTTGGCGGGGCAGAACAATTCATTTGGGCCCATCAACACCTCATCCTTCTTCCAAACCAAGAGTCATACCGCAACTCTCCCATTGTCGCCAGAAACACTTGCCCGTGCAAGCGATCGGCGCAAAACTCACAGAACAATGGCCAAACCCACAATAGCGAAGAAGAAGAAAGGTTGGTGGGAATTCCCCCAACTCTCGGCCTCAAGAAACTGACCATAGCGCCCTCCCAACATCCAGGCCCCTCGATCCGTTCCCGCGCCGCGCGCCGAGCCACCTCCCCGGGCATCGACACCGATAAGTCGCTCAAGAACGTGCAGCCCCCGCCCGAGTCCGTCGACCACCGGCCCTCGATACTCGCCTTGCATGTCGGCGCCGGCGTGACCAAGAAGCAGAAGAAGGGCCGGGCTCTGAGCAGCCGGGCGCGCAAGCGGCAGGAGAAGGCCCAGGACCGCGCCGCCGCCATCATGGAGCGCACCGAGACCAAGATCGCCAAGAGCAAGGACTCCTCGCGTGCCATCCAGGGCCGCAGCGAGGCCTGGGACAAGATCAACCAGAGCATCCCCTCCGACCTCGCCGCGCAGGCCGCCGGTCCGGGCAGGGCGAAGGGCACGACGTACCGCCCTGGTGAAGACAACGGCTCGGATGATTCCGAGTTCGACGACGAAATGGGCGATGCGGGGGCAGTGCGTGGTGCCAATATCGAGATGGCGACACCTGCTGCTGCTTCAGAGATGACGGTGGACCAAGACGAGCATGATGGCATTTTATAGAGGCTGTGGGTCGTGGCCTTGGCTGCGCTTGTTGATGGGATTAAACATTGGCGTTCCGGTGGCGTTTACTTCAAGATACCTGAACACTCGTCGGTCGATTCTTATATGCTTCGTCTTCAGTCTACTCCAAATCGCAATTTTGATTTTGGCTGACTGCGTTGGGCTTTGCGCACTTTTACTACGAATCCTAGGTTGTGAGCGGTGGCAAGTGCTTGAGTCGTTGGGATTCCGTTACTGTGGCCAGCCCCGACTTTTAACTGCCAAAGGATCAAATTCAAACTATCTAGGCAACTTCAGTCGTATACAGAGCCAATTTGGTAGTCAGTAATGCCTAGTGGCAGTGCATAACGAGAGGCGTGCTACAGTATCGTGCTAGAAGAGCAGAGCGGTTTGCCCCTGGTTCTGCCTGCCTGAAATCTGAATCTGAAACTATGATATATATAGACGTAGTAAAATATGATGAGTTGATGATGAGATGCGACAATGAGCCTTGAGTATAATGAAGGCGGGGGGATATATTGCCAACCTTCTAGTACTATTCACCCTGGACTGCCATTCTCACTTTGACTCTCATCCCATCCATAGGCTTGGATGTAACTTGTCGAGTCTAGATCCGTTATTATTGATTAGCAACATGTAATGATCCAATCAAGGCTGATATTTATGATGAGATGAAGGGACTTACGTTGTATAGGGGCGATTTAAGTTGAAAGTCGGCCTTGCCGTCTTTTATGAGGTGGCCATTCTCGTCAGGATCAATCTCACCTAGACCGACTTTGATAAAGTCATACCGGCGAGCCGCATACGCGATCGTAACACGTGCCTCGAAAGTCGCAAATTCTTGGCCAATGCAATTCCGTGGGCCGCGCTCAAACGGCCTCCAGGCACTGGCTGGTAGTCTGCGGGTTGTTGAACCCGTTTCCGGCAAGCCAACCTCCTCGTTCAACCAGCGCTCGGGCACAAAGCGATTTGCTAAATCTCTATAAACGGATGGGTCACGCTATATGATAGACTCGCAGTTATAGATGATAGTTCCGTCTAGGCAATGCTCTTAACCTTCTGGTGTGCGTACGGAGAATCCCGTCCCGTGCTCTGGCATACGAGCCGTAGCAGCGGGCGGATGCAGCCGCAAGGCCTCTCTGATGACTGCAGATATATACGTCATTTTCTACACGAGTGCTAGGCCGTCGGATGATCACAGTCGAGTCCGCACAGCTTCAGCGCTACTATCAGTGCCCAGCAAGGCGTCAAGTTCGGCGCATACAATGGCTAACGCGGATAGGTTAAGAGAGAGCTCATAAAATACCCAAGCGAGGGTAACGCTTGTGGCGTCGTGGCCTGCCAACAAGAAGGTCTTGAGTTGATCAGACGTCACGTCGAGCAGCTCCGGTGCAAGACTTTCGGTATCGCCCAGGCTCAACGCGAGGATACTGCGAGATTGACCGCTGGTAGCAGGTAAATTTTTGTTCCGGCTTCAACATTGTGCCAATATATGAAGCAGGGACTGGCGACGATTGCCTCCAATAAGTTGAGAAGTCGTGACGTTGTCAGGTTGAGTGATGACAAGTGTTGGTGCTTGAAAAAGAAAGGCCAAGGTTCAAGTGAATAAGCTTCATCAGCCTACTCTTTTTGTCTATTTCAACTTTCCACTCCTCCCACTCATCCAATCCCTTTATTCTATAGTCACACCGAAATCAATACTGCCGCTCCTGAATTCTACAGATCGGATTTACAAAGATAATAGCTCATCAACTTTGCTTCGCTGTAAAATACCCTCCCGTTTTACTTACTAGCTTTATGAATTGTTCGTGTTATAGAGTAAAGTCCTTTTATAAGCACGAGAAACAAGTCATGGTTATTTGAGGGCACTTTATACTCCTGCAAGACCTGTACGCAAACCTTGTATAAGCTGATTTGCGCTCTTACCAAAGTTTCGCAACTAAGCGGATTTCAATTCAAGTTCTACGTCCCAGCAGTGAACTACCAAGATCATAGGGTTAACTGTGGTCAATCCACACTCAAGGTTTCAGGAAAGCCGTGCCATGCCGAGATAAATTGTAAGAATACTACGAATGCGTGGGCGCTTGAGAGTTGGTTCCTTTCCAAATATCCAAGTAGTTCACAACCGCGAGACATCGATCGCTTATATTATCTACCTAGGTACGTGCTTTCACCTACCCGATGCCAGTCTCGAGGATGGCAGTGGAATCAACTCATGATCAGGTCGTTCGGTAACATGATACGTTTTGCTTTGTATGTCTCGAGCATGTGTGATCGGTAAAGGCAAAACTCTCGTCTTTCTCAGATTGCAGTCGCTAGGGCGGTGGCTTGATAAGAGGAATGAACACGTCTTTCCCTCTTGTAAGTTGCACTGGAAGAGAATGGGAGAGGACTCCCTAGCTCGGCTAGGTTAATACCTACCTAGCCCCCCTGTGCCTACCCAAGCCCCAAGCACCTCGAATTTGGTGGGGCTGCGCACATGCAAGCGTCCAAAGCGGGATCTGGGGCAGGGGTTCCAATTACAGACCTGAGCTGCAGCTACCTAACCTAACCTCCCCTGTACACCTCTGATCCATAAGGTACCCTCCAGTCCAGCCAAGCTCTTGAAGGTTTACTGGCTTGCCATCACCATCATCACCATCGCCATCACCATCACCACCACCACCTTCTCAACCCATACCTACCAAGCACCCAATCACCAATTCATCCCACACCCAGCGAGAAAAAACAACCACACACCCACCATGCCGCCCAAGCGCATGACCGCGAACCCCATCCGGCCCGCGCGCCACCGCGCCGGCAAAGCCACGGGCGCATCATCCGACTCCGACTCCGACGCCGACTCGGACGCAGCCAGCGACGTCGAAGAAGCCTCCACCACCACGACGAAACACAACAAAAGACCAGAGCACCACAAAATCGCGCCCCCGCCCAAAGTCCCCAGCGCCGGCCGCATCGTGAGCAACCTCAGCAAAGTCGACCTCAACGCGCAGCGGCGGTCGGGCCAAGAGGCCGAGGAGCGGCGGCAGGCTGCCGAAAAAGAAAAAGCCGCGCGGCTGGCGGCCGAGGAAGGGTTCGTCACGGAGGAGAGTGAAGAAGGCGAAGATGACGGGAGTGACGACGACGACGACGAGAGTAGTGAGGAGGAGGAGGAGAGCAGCGAGGAAGAGGCCCCGAGGCGGCTGATGCTGAAGCCGAAGTTCATACCCAAGAACCAACGGAACGCGCACAACAAGGAAGCGGCGGCGGCAGCCGCGAGTGAGGAGGAGGCGGCGCGCGCCGCGGCGGAGGAGGAGGCGCGCAAGCAGCAGGCCATGGACGAGCTGGTCGAGGAGCAGCTGCGGAAGGACGCGGCCGCCAAAGCCGCGGGGAAGAAGCACTGGGACGACCTCGTGGACGAGGACGAGGACGTCGACACGGAGGACGACAAGGACCCGGAGGCGGAGCACGCGGCGTGGAAGCTGCGGGAGCTGAGGCGCATCAAGCGCGAGCGCGAGGCCATCGAGGCACGCGAGAAGGAGCGCGACGAGGTCGAGCGCCGCCGCAACCTGACCGAGGAGGAGCGCAGGGCCGAGGACGAGGCCTTCATCGCCAACCAGAAGGACGAGAAGGACGCCAAGGGCAAGATGGCCTACATGCAGAAGTACTTCCACAAGGGCGCCTTCTTCCAGGACGACGAGGCGGCGGCGGACCTGGCCAGGCGCGACATCATGGGCGCGCGCTTCGCCGACGACGTCAAGAACCGCGAGCTGCTGCCCAAGGCGCTGCAGATGCGCGACATGACGAAGCTCGGCAGGAAGGGCGCGTCCAAGTACCGGGACCTCAAGTCGGAAGACACGGGCCGCTGGGGCGACTTCCGCGACACGAGGCCGGGCAGGGATTTCGATCGCGGCGATGGCGACGAGAGGTTCAAGTCGGATAGGTTCCAGGAGAGGTCGGGGCCTGGAGGCGCCAATGCGGTGCCGCTTGGGGACCGCAAGGGGGTGCCGGAGGGGCAGAGAAATAGTGACCGGAGAGGCGATGGGGAACGGCACCGGGGACGGGAGAGGGATGATGAGCGGAACTCTTACCGGCCGCGTGACGGCGATGATGCGAGGGATCGGCGGAGGAAGTACTCGAGGTCGAGATCGCCGGGAAGACAGGATAGGGATCACGACAGCGGCCGGAGGAAACGGGATTCTTCACGAGACGCTGGTCGCTACGAAGGGGATAAGAGACGGAGGATAGAAAGTGGCAGGTGACGGATTGTAGAAGAGCCCTGAACAGTCAGTCATCTGCCATGTAATTAATATACGGGGTTGTTACAAGAAAATACCAGAATCTCATAACACACTATCAAAGCTTTGGGTCCATGGATTGATTGATCATTCGTGTCCCCTGTATATTTTTAATATATTCTTGCTCATTTTGTCCGCGACTCGCCATGCTACTGAGACTAGTACGACGGAATAGCCAACTACCTAACTGTTTATATCCTCGTGATCTCCACCCTCGCCCTCTCGAAGACCTTGTGGCCTACATTGACACCGTTACTTATCTCCTCGTCCGTCAGTTTCGGCGGGTATAGCGCCATGCGAGCATATGTGCCAGCACCCCTTCTCTTGGACAGATAGCCAGGATTGATGACGAGTACGCTTTCGACGACCTACAATGACAAAGAAAAAAAAGAAATTAGCACGGAGAAGCTTCTTTTCTTCTCGGAATTAGACAGTGGGTGGGACCTACTCTCGCGAACGGGGGCAGTGCGCTCGGCACAATCAACAGGTCAGGCCGCACGTTGACCATCTCGCCGAGCTTCAGGTAGCTTGTGTCGAACGCGGCGCCCGTGGGGATGCCGTCTTCGGTGCCGACCTTGGGCAGCTTGGCGCGGTCGACGGGGGGGAAGATGGGGAAGTAGTGGCGCTGCTCGATCAGATAGCGGGAGATCCTCGACATCAGATTCGACGTCACGGGCTGCGACCCGACGAGCTCCTCGCTGCGCAGGTCCCATAAGACGTCCTGCGAGGAGATGCCGAGCACCATCTCGTTGATGGACAGCGCCATCGGGTTGCCGATGATCCTGGCGGTTTTGGGGAGGCCGAGCTCCTTCCTGGGGAACGGTTCTTGCGGCCACGATACGTGCTTGGCGATGATGTCGCGCACCGAGGGCACCAGGAGGATGGTGATGTGCGGGTTGGAGGCGGCGAGACGGTTCAGTGCTGGCGAGATCATGTACTTGAATACGGTGGACATGGTGGCTTTGTCAGGTTCATTGGTGGCTTCGTCGGGGAGGTCGAAGTCGCCCGTGGCAATTAGGGGGTGGTTGATATCGATGAACGGGCCGGTCAGTATTAGCGCATCGGCGTATGTATCGGCGGCTTGACTGCAGAGGGCATGCAGCGGCTCAAAGTCGAGGTTGTCGTCGGCTGAATAGGGGCCAGATCCGAAGATGAGGTTCAATGGCATCGGTTCGTCATCCGAGTCCATCGCATCGGGACCCCCGCGAAGTCTTTCCCGGTGCCCCTCGATAGCGTCGGGTTTTGACGCAGCACTATGTAGAAGAGGTATGTCCAGCACTTCGTGTATGAGGAACTCCTGCCCGGAAGAATTGATACCCCTCAAGGCCACGATCTGTCCGGGAAAGAATTGGTAACGGCCTTTTAGTTTGTCCAGCTTCAGCGGGACCCGTTTGCCGTTTCCAGTCCGTCTCGATGTTTCTAACACGAGCGACGCATCGTTTAGTCTGCCCTCGGAAGAATCTGATGCTATCCGGCCAACTGCCACAATCTCTGTCGTGCTCTGGCTGACCGCACTGCCGAACTCATCCTCGTCAATATTGTGGTGGTCTTTCACGAGCACCATAAACTCATCTATCCTGTCGTCTAGGATTTCCGACGCCTCGGATGACTTCATGGCGAGGGTCTTGTAGGCCAGTTTCTTCTGGTCCGAGGCAGCTGTCAATTTGATACGTGGCTCTCCAAATGGCGCAACGGGAGGCTCTGCAGGTTTTAGTTGCTCATTGAGAATCTCTATGAGCTCGCCAGGGTTCTGCCGGTCATTGAAGTTCAGGGCACTGCGAGTAGTTAGAGAGACAGCGTAGGACTAAGCGCAGTGCCGGGGAACAGCTTACGGAACCGCATTCATGGATTGTAGCTGATTCTCCAGACGCAGGGGGCTCCTGTTGTCAGGCGAGCTGCCAGGGGCTTCTTTTTTTATCCTAGACATGGAGGGCGTCTCGTGTGCGTTCCTTTTCTTCACGGCGCTTCTGTTCAGCTTTGCAGAACCTGGGGTGCTTGGCACCATGCCTTCCAACCTGCGTCCAAGTTAACAAGGGGCCTTGCCGTGATTGCATACGAAAGACTGGCCACGCACATGCCGAACACATCGCCGCCATTGTTCGCAGCGGCACGAGGCGTTGCACCTGCGCGCTTCTCGGTCTTGATGTGTACCTGCTGAGCTCTGTTGCTCCGCTCGAGCTCATCTAGCAAGTTTTGCTTTAATGCGGCCAAGGTGTCCACCGAGAGGTTCATGTCGTCCAAATCCATCTTGATGCAATAGGATTCCCATTTGAAGAATAAATCTTGCGGGGTGAGCGAGTGAAGCGCCATGATATTCTGTAGCTCGACCAGGACATTGTGGTCAAGCGGCTTGTCCCCTGTCCGGAAGCACTCGTTCAATTCTTGTACGTCTGCCTCGGCCATGATGATTTGGCTCAGAGTGACTGCAGATGGGATATTCGATGTGTGTGTGTGTGTGTGTGTGTGTGTGTGTGTCACTTGCACTGTATGCAGGTGGTGGATAAATCCGTGAATTTCAAGGCGTCAAGACCGAATTCTATCGAGATGGAGCCAGACGGCGGGAGCAACGCGGTCATGTCGCGTCTGCAGAAAGACGTGTTAAGTGGTTGCTAACCTTACCAGCTAAGCGGCAGGGCGAGCAGGGGTCCCTCACACCCCCAGGTAGGAACGTCTTGGTACAGAGGCCCACACAGTAGATTCTCCCCCAGTACAACCACCTTTGTGATCGACCAATCTACGTCTATCTCCCCCCACACTGGGCAGGCTTCAGTGGGGCATAAAGCTGCCTATTTGGGCTAGCTGGCCGTCTCATTACGACTTGTACGGAAACCACCTATTTCCCTCTGAATTCAAAATTAAATGCAGATTCGGTATAAACCCAATTTTTGAAGCTGTATCTAATACATGTATGCTAGAACTATGAATATTAATCATATCGATTCTCTAGCGGAAGAGGGCGCACTGCCTATAGGCTCCAGAAGCCTGTCGGGGGTACTCAAGACTTACCTACCTAGTCTGACGCCAAGTCTGAATTTTCGATTGGTGTAATTTGTAGCTAGATACCTATCCGAATACGCTGAAGCCGCGACCTGTGCCCCTGTGTAGGTGACGTGAGAGAACAAGAGAGCACCAACAGTTTATACCCCTTTTTAAATACATTGCGACTGGCTTTATATTGACTCGTAATTCACTTTGCCTGGATCTTTCAACTCACCTTTGATTCTTGCTCCGTTCTTTGTGATTTGGTGTCCAGTATCAGCTTCCCACGCAGTCATTCGTTTCCATCCGTAATGGCAACCGCTGGCACCGCAACACCTCCGGCGGCGTCGGTGCTGGATGAGAAGAGAGATGGCCCGTTCTCTGTACCGCTCGAGACACCGCCCAGCTCCAGCCAGCCTGTTCCCAATCCCGCCCTCACAACTGAGCAGCAGTCCAAGTACGAGGATCTGCTCGTGGGGGTCAAGGGCTGGGTGGATGTGCCATCAGTAACGGGCAAGATGGAATCCCTGACAGAGAGCGAGAAGCTATGGCTCACAAGAGAATGTCTTTTGAGATATCTGCGGGCCACCAAGTGGGACACCAAGGAGGCCGAGAAGCGCCTGCACGAGACCATCAGCTGGCGGAGGGAGTACGGCGTCGAGGCGCTGACGGCCGAGCACATCGGGCCCGAGAACGAGACGGGAAAGCAGGTCATTGTTGGGTTCGATAAGCAGGGCCGCCCCTGTCATTATCTCAACCCAGGACGTCAGAACACCGAGGTCACGCCCCGTCAGGTGCAGCATATGGTGTTCATGCTCGAGCGCGTCATCGACCTCATCCCGGCCGAGCAGGAGAAGATATGTCTGCTGATCGACTTCAAGACGGGCACCAAGCGCACCAACACCGCGCCCGGCATCGGCCAGGGCCGCGAGGTGTTGAGCATTCTTCAATCACACTATCCCGAGAGGCTGGGGCGGGCGCTCATTGTCAACGGTAAGAGCGCCCTCGATATTCGGCATCTGGGCCAAGCTAACAATGACTAGTGCCGTGGGTCGTCTGGGGTTTCTTCAAGCTCATCACCCCATTCATCGACCCCTTGACCAAGGAGAAACTCAAGTTCAACGAGGACGTGACCCAATACGTGACGCCAGAACAATTGGCGACAGACATCAAAGGTGGCAGATTGCCTTTCGAATACGACCACTCTGTCTACTGGCCTGCACTCAACAAGCTCAGCGACCAGAGACGGGCTGAGCGTCGCCAGAGATGGGAAGCTGGGGGAAAACAGGTCGGCGAGTCGGAGGACTATCTCAGAGGCCATGCGCCTCATGGTGTTGCTGGTGCGCAGACCGAATCATGAAACATCAAGTCGCGGTAACCAGTGCTTCCATAGATGCCACATTTCGCGACAGACAATAGACACATCGAGCACATATAGATAAGACATAAACACGCCTGAAGCGGTGCAAAGCTTCAAATACAACAGCACGATGGATTTGATTTGACTTGAAGACAAGCAATGCATAGCATTTATGAACCAGCTTTGGTAGAATAATTACCAGCTCCGAGTCAATCGCACACACATAACACGACATTGGAGTCGTTAACAGCTACTAGTACTGCGATTGTATTTTAAAAGCCGTTGTAGCATGTTCATTTTGTCCACGATGGATGGCGACACATGAAGATGGCTTACTTAAGGTACCTAGGGGCTTAGGTAGGTACATGTACCGTACCTGACCCACAGAGGGGAAGGGAGCTCGTTGCCAAGGAAGGAATAAGCAAGTGAGGTACCGCAGCTGTCAACCGCGAGTGTTGGTTGGGTCTTTGTAGAATGTTCATGCAAATAAATAATCGACCAACGAAGCTCACCCAAGCCTACGTCCACGCCCAGTCTCGCGGACACGACCGCAATCTACAGAACAACCCAATCCCCAATCCCAACACCCGACACCTGACATCTGACACCCGACGAAGACATCAGACTCGAACAAATCAATCAACATCACGACCCGATCGGAAACGAGACCATGTCGACCAGCCAGGCGCCCGGCGCCGGCGCCAAGGAGCAGTCCGGGCTGCGGTATCCCACGAGCGGCAAGACGATATACCACCGGCCCCTGAACCGGGCCAAGACGGCCGAGCTCAGCGGCGCCAGCTTCGCCTACCTGTTCTCCGAGATGGTCAACTACGCCTCCAAGAAGATTGAGAGCATCCAGGATCTCGAGAAGAGGTGAGCGAGCCAAGTCTCTGTCATTCTCTCTCTCTCTCTCTGTTTGTATGAATCTGTACATGATGATAGTATAGCATCTAACGCCTCCTTCCCTCCCTCCTCCTCGTCCAGACTCAACATCCAAGGCCACCCCATAGGCCTCAAGCTGCTCGACCTGCTCCTCTACCGCGAGCCGCCGCGCACGCAGACGCGCTCCCTCAACATCATCACGCTGCTGCACTTCATCAAGATCAACGTGTGGCAGCACCTGTTCGGGCAGGCCGCCGACGGGCTGGAGCGGTCCTCGGACCCGGCCAAGCCCGACGAGTACATGATCATCGACAACGAGCCGCTCGTGAACCGCTTCATCAGCGTCCCGCGCGACATGAGCCAGCTCAACTGCGCCGCCTACGTCGCCGGCATCGTCGAGGGCGTCTGCGACGGCGCCGCCTTCCCCGCCCGCGTCACCGCCCACTCCGTCGGCAAGCAGGACGACGGCGAGATGTGGCCCGGCCGCACCGTCTTCCTCGTCAAGTTCCTGCCCGACGTCATGGAGCGCGAGAACTTCCTCGGCAAGAGCTAGGGCTGGGAATGGAGACGACGTTACAGAGGTGCATGGGTGGATGGATGGATGGATGGATGGGTTGCTCGGACGGCGGGATACGGAGAAGATGGGTTTTATTACAATTTGGCTTTCATGGGCATCATAGCATGGCACGGCGTCTCGGAACAGATGGGGGAGGTGGCGTTTGGGAGAATCTTCACGGTTGGGCGAATTCATCATATATTTCTTGGAACGCCGTAGAAGCGCCAAAGGACGGCGATACATCGTGGGCACGCTTCGATGAAGCTCAGACCTGCTCTGTCCACGCGCAAAATCAGGGGTATCATAAGCATAAGTACTGGGCCCCAACTACCATAACGTCCCCTTGTCGCAATTGTGAGGCGGTGCAAGAGCGTCGGCCGGCCATGACCACAGACAGACAGACAGACACTCTCTCATGTCCCCCACCAAACCCCAAAAACCAGCTAAACAGCAAACCCCAACCCCCCCAAGCAAACCCATCAAACACCCCAGGTCGTCGCACGACTGATGTTGACACCCTTCATCTCGGCAGGCCCTTGCCGAGCCCATACATCTTCCTGGCGCCCGCGCCACCACCGACACCACCGGGGCCGTTGACGCGGCCCGGGGCGGGGCCCTTCTTCATGAGGGCGGCGAGGTCGAGGTCCTTCCAGGCGGGCTCGCGGGAGCGCTGCGTGGCCTTCTGGATGCCGAAGGCGGCGTGCTGGTCGGGCACCACGTCGTCCTCGTCCTCGGGGTTGATGGGCTGGTGGTGCGGCGGCACGTAGATGTCGTCGTCCGGCAGCTTGTCCTTGCCGAAGTCCTCGAACAGGTCCGCGTCGCGCGACCGCTGCATGTGCAGGTAGGTGTAGCAGCCGTCTTTGTTCTGTTTGTTGGGGGAAGGGGGGGTTAGTTGGGGGGGGTTGGTAGGTTGGTTGGTTGTTGGGAGGTTTGCGGCGGCGTGGTGTTTTGGCGCTGGATTGGATTGGTGATTTGACGTACCATGGTGGAGAGATGCAACAAGTTCTTCGTATGTGGTGTGGATATCTTGTCGCTTGGTGTTATGTTGAAAGGATACCACAGTTGGGGTTGAGGTGAAACTACTGCTGCTGCTGTGTTGTTGTTGTGGTTGTCTGTGGCATCAATCGTCATTGTCAATAACGAATTTTGGATGCTACATCAGTACGTAATGGAGGGGAAGAATGAGCTATACCTAATCAGGTAGCATGTCCTGGAATATAAGGCTTAGCGCAGCGACAGGTACGATACAGTATGAATGAGCTAGGTGTGTGTACCTACCGAGTACTTCTTAAGGTACTTTCTTTTTACCTAGCACAAGCTCAAGAGATCGCTGAAGCTATCTGTGTCTTGGTTGTAGATCTTATGATAAAAGATATATAATAATAAAATCGTGGCTTTTTTTGTGCGGGCTTGCCTTTAGTTCGCTTATGGGTTAAGTAGCTTTTGTCCCGTATGCTTGGAGTTCGGGCACTTCTCACAGAGCACTGTGGCATTAAAGTCGTCAGGCAAACGATCCAAAGATACATATTCAAGTGTACCTTGTCGCAATCCCAATGACAATATCATTAGTGATGAAAGGCCCGCTTGGCTCACCGGTAGAGCGCCTCACTAGTAATGAGGAGGCAACTGGTTCGACTCCAGTAGTGGGCAATTGTTTTTCCTTTTTTTCCCTTTGCTTCTTGCTGTCCTCACCTTCTAGTTTTCTTCTTTCGTGAAGTCAAGACCCAGCTAACTATGTTGCAGTCAAATTTAGGGGCGTAGCAGTCACTTTTCATAACACTATCTACCTAGGTACTTACTGAGACGTTTCATTTCGTTACTCAACATTCGCTAGTAAATTGACTGTTGTTCAAGCACTTCGTGATATGTTCCTCCTTCATTTAAACAATGACTATAATCCCAAAAATGCAATTGTCCCTGTATCCTATCGTGACAGTTTTGAAATCATATTGTTGAATCTTCTCCTCTTCGATGCCGGTTCATTTTCAGTCGTCTCCTCTGGGGCATGGCTTGTGTTTCTGGTTGCCACTTGTCCCTCCGAGGTCGAAGTCACCGACTGGGAAGAGTTCGCCTCATGGCTGCTCCCGGAGTCTAGACTCGTTCCGATGCCACTGTCTTGTATCGAGGTTTGAAGTCCTTCCACTTCTTGGTCGAGGTCTGGTGACCCTTGTTCAGGGTCGCCCCAATCGCCCCATCGAAGGGGGAAGCGTCGGCTATGGCCAAAAATGACGGCGCCTCGCGGTGCCTGTGCAAGGTTGCTTGGACTCTTAAAGTTCCGTCCCCATAGCTTTGGGAATGAGGACGGTAGGAGCACTTGCACTCTGTCGCACTTCGTTTGTGTCTGTGGGATTTGCCCAGATTGACATGGCTCGAAAGTCTTGTCAGGGGTGTGCCAGTAGATCTCATCCACGAGTCGCCATGGTGTCGTGGCCGTCGAGCCTCGTTTCTGCAGAATCTCATGCAGGTCTGGGACACACACTGCTAATAGGTCTCGACCTTTTGGTAAATTCATGTTGGCATGGCAAGATGTGCACTCCTTCGTGGTGGGCGTCGAGGGGCTAATGAGGTCCCCAAAGCCAGTTCCAAAGAGAGTGATTGCGTGTATAGCTCGGACGAAGTCGACCCAACGCCTTCCGCTCGAACGTAATGTGTGCTGCCGTGGCCGGCAAGGGTCCTCTTCCGTTGCGACGTCCATGAAATCAAACCCCTCAATGTGTCGGCGATCGCTTGCCCGGACCTTGAAACCCACGCCGTCTTGCAAGCGCATGTCGGCTTCAAGCGAGATAATCTGCTCTAGAATGTGATAGATACCCTCGATTCTATCCTTCAAGCAGTAGTTTGTCTTTGTGCGACTGTGTACTTTTGCTTCCCTGCCTCCTTCGTGGCTGGTCGTTTCCTCCCTCCTCGAATCGGGCTTTGCGTACAGTGGGATCGCGAGGTTGTGTGGGGTTGTTAGCATCTTGATAGCGGCTTTCTTCCCGGCGTGGGGATCTGGCGGCTCTTTCAAGGTCCCTTCTTCGTATAAACACAAGGATTGGAATTCGTCATTTAGGTCGTGTTGCAAGGAAGCTCTGACTAGATGCAACAGTGCACTTATACCGTCGAGGAGCCACGCCCTTCTGTCCTGGACGTCGTATAAGACAACAAATTTCCTCGAGATCCATTTCAGTCGCATCGTGTAATCGTCTCTGCTGTTGACATGAACTGCCTTGTCTCTCTTGCCGATGATAGCAGATATGCCAGCCTGCACGAACATGCCCCCGCTGATGTTGACCTTGTCGAACGCAAATCCTGGGTTAGGCGGTTTCAAATCGGTCCATCCGATTGAATATTTAGCATCTGCGGCACCTGTCATCCTCGACGTGTCAGCAATATGGGTAATAGAGTCTCAGGTGATTCAACGGACTTACCAGCATGGTTCAGAACAGAGCTACACCAACCAACCATATGTCGTGAAGCTTCGATTCTTCCGCGTGTCAGGCCTTTCGCGCATCCATTGACAAGATCTTTGACTTTCGGATCAGTGTAAGAGACGTAGTCACCGAGCTCGTCAATGATCAAGTGCCAAACTATAGTATCTTCAGTGCATTGAGTTGGGATCAGAACTGCAGAATAGCCTTTGATCAATATGGCCCCGCAAAATATTGAAATATTCCTCGCATTCACGAGTTTCATCATCAGGTCAAGTTGGATCTCTGCCCCTGTTCGCTCTATCGCACGACGAGGGATCGGATATCCATTGACCACAGTCCGATTGCCAAAAAGGCTGACCCAACAGCGTCCTTGGGGATCGGCATCTGTCTTCCTTTGAGCAGCGGACTCAGCAAATGTGAAGACTAGATAAGGGGACGCCTGCTTCGGTGGGTGACTGATTACCGAAGGTTTGCTTTTGTGCCATCCAAGAATGTAATGCTCAATGTCACAGGTGGGGTGACGATACACGAGACGAAATCCCGAGGAGTTGTTGTTGAATGCAGCGCTCAGCCAAACAACTATCTCGCCTATCTCGGCTAGCGAGTAAACGGTGCCAATGACGTAGAACTCAACGGTAGACCCATACTGGTCAACCCTAGCAGAGATGTTGGTCCCGTCGAAGAGGGTACCTAGCCAGTAATAATAGGATTAGTTGACTTGAAGAAGATGTAATTAGGTAGCTCGAAATACTCACAAGTTGCCACAAGACGATGAGAGCTATTCAGCAAGCTTATACAGAGACCAAGTATTTGTGGCCCGATATCTGGCCATAAAGTCTCTAGATATTCGCCACAAGTAGTTACGAATGATTGGTCATCACTCCCTATAACTACCATAGCACGGGGAAGGGCTATGCCTATAGGTTCGTCGTACTCTTGTGATATCAAATAGTTCCGAATCCACGGCAAATTGAAAACGATGGGCCTGGTTCCAGGAGCTTTCTGTTGGCTGATCTTTGACGGCTCCTCCAAGATTTTCAGTATCTTTTTTCTTATCTTGCCGCGTGCATCGTCGGATTCGACCGGTATCTCGAGATCGATTTCAATGATGACTGACTTCAGTAGCCATGAGTATGCTGGCGACACTAGAAGTGTCTGCCGGTACTCGTGTATCTCTGGGAAATTCTCAAACATACCGTCGTCATCGTATACGTGGTCGCTCTGGAATTCAAACTCGTCACGGTCTTGGGTTTCCTCGGCTTGCTGGTTGTTCTGCCTAGCCCACAAAACCATTTTGTCGTGTATGGGCATCACATCGATAGGTTTCTGCACTTCCTCTTCCGTATGTTCCTCTTCGATAGCAAACGCACTTATCACGGCCTTCGATATTTGACTGCCAGTCACCAATTAGTTAAGACGGTGATACTGCGAACTGGTGAACCCACTTCCTATACCTATGTACCAAGTACATCAGGCGGTAATTAGTATTCTGGTTGATCTCCTGGCCAAACTTGATCGCAAATGCTTTCAAAAGTTCAGGGAGTGAGGTGGACAAGTCGTGTAGTTGTTCTGCCGAGATACTCTGCGGCAGTACAGCTGCCAGTTCTTCGGCGAATTCAGAGATGTATATCTCCAGCTTTGCACGATGGAGACTACGTGCATCGGAATACTCCGTTTTGCCATCATCATAGGTGTCTGCAGTCAAGGACGAATCCTCTAGAGTGCCTCTGATGGTATTCCTCAATTGATTCTTCCTCTGGCTGGGACCTTGGGAAGCGTATCCGGAATCTGTTGTGATGTCCAAGCTGTCGATGGTCTTTTGCGTGTGGTGTGCTTCATTTTGAAAGCCTGATGAAGTAGTTGATATATTTGTGATGGCTGGTGGGAACTCGTAGCTATCTTTCCTGTAGTAATACCCCGTAGCCGACAGATGTTCAGATGATATTAAGTTTTCAGGAACGTCCATGTATAGATTGTATAGATTTCTAGGAGTCCATTCTAGCTTGGGTAAGGGGTGCCTTCCCATTGGCTCAAAACTCGAGGACGATAGAAAGCCAGTCGTCTGAGCTGCCTTATCAGCACTGAGGGTTTCACCCGTAGATGTGGCATCATTGTGACTAGATCGCCATTAGTCTGCTCCGCTGCATGGATAGTTTCTCAATATGAATCTCAGTTGCCCAACTTAAGAAATCGTCATGCTCACTGTCTTAGTAAGTGTCTGTCTAGATCTTCAAGCCTGTAAAACCACGTATCGCATCCACGGGAAGGACATGTAAGCACTGCGGGTTTATTATGTGATAGCTGGTGACGCCTATCTTAGGAGTAAGTAACGAGACTCTTAGGCTGTTCAAACTTTGTAGGATATCAAGAACCTTAAGTGCTCGGCTCTGGTGAATGTCTTCCTCACTCATTTCATCAGCTCATGAGTCAATCGTTATTGTGACACACCGAAACATACCTTATTAGGTTGACATTGATGACAAACATGGGTAGGAACTCCTTTCCTCGCTCTAGACACTCGCCCGGTAACCGGGGTCAGTTTTATAGGGATACCAGGAGTCCAATCTTTGCTCGGCGGTCTAGACTCTTGTGTATGTTCCATTATTGATATTGAAAAGACCTTTGAGAGGAAAGGAAACAAGACAAGTGTGTGTTGGGATTCGACGCTCGCCCGATGCGATCCTTAAAGCTATGATTCTGAGAGCGATGGCCTCATACTTGATCATGTCCAGGTATTGGGAGAAGACAAACCAGCAGGCTTCTTGGCTTTCCCCCAAGGGCATAATAAGTTATTGTTGAAAATCGTATGCAGTGAACCCCAAATAATCCTATGCAACACACCCGCTTGTTCTCGAGGCTCCACTATATGTCCTACCCCAGAGTTCCAATGAGGCTTAGATGATGTCTATTTCGAGGCAAAGTACGTGACACCGATGTTCCTCCCTGGCACATATCACTTGCTGCTATCTTTAGCGATCTGAGATGTTGCGTCCTGGAGAGTAGTTGTCTGAAGAGGGATCTCAGACCAGAACCATTATTCTAGAGGTGGCTGTGTTGTTGAACACTCCCGCTGTCATCAGCATGCATCAGAGGCTTAAGGCTCGAATCGCCCATGTAGATTACTAACATTGAGGCATTTCTATTGCGTGATCTATGAACAAATTAACCTGCAACATCAGACTACTAAGCTTCGTCAATATATTCTGCATTGCTCCAATGCATAGCTGATCGAAAAATGAACAGTCGAGACTGTCCTCGGAGGCGCGGGGAATCGAGATGTTGCATACAAATGTTGAAGTGTTGGTATGGAAGCCTCAAGGACTGGAAGTTCTGGCATCCAGAAATGGAGTCCCCCATACCACATTCGCCCCACATGCCAAGAGAACTTCAAATGAGCCACACCCCACAAAACCTGAGCAAGTTCATCAATTCCGGTCTTTTCGCAGCAATTACTATATAGTCAAGATAGTAAATGATGTAAAATTAAATAGCGTGTTTAACTGAATCTAATCGATACTAACATCTTGATTTTGACTCCCTGAAACAGAAATTAAGTGACAGAAGGTGAACATTTACTATTAATAGAAGGCGATAAGTGTGGCGCGAGGTGTGGGAGCAAAACGGAAGATTACGGTCAGAAATGGTCAATACGGTTGTACTATCCATGTTAAACGGATAAAATGCAGCTGTAACCCCTAGGGGGTATACCTAGCAGTACTAATAGGATACACTCTAGTTTTTTTAAAAAAAAACAAAAAGAAATCGTCTCCCCTATAATAAAAATGCCTAAGCCAATCAAGGCCAGCCATCAGTGTCAACCCCGACTTCATTACTATAAGACTATATCGTGCAGTCTCCGAATACATAGACAGACAACAACCAACTGTTACACATATTACACATTTATGATAATAAACAACTGATAATAAAGCATTTACAATCCTTCCCCTTAACGAGCAAGCATGCTGTTACCTCAAGGCATGCCAATTTCAGAGGAGGGATGAAATATATCCGCCTACTAATGACGGTTATATCCAGTATTATGTAGTACTCTAGGCTCGAAGACGAGTCTAGCGACATGGCTGTATTACAAATATAGGCAGGTGTGATGAGCACCCAAATATACGTAGTCGGTAGAAAAGGGGGTTCGACCTCGTAAGAAGCCGTCTCGTCAACTTAGTTCACGCCTCCTAAGTAGAACTTTAGAAATAGAAGCAGTGAAAATTCATAACCTAAACCAGCCCATCCTTAGCTTCTATAAATACAACTCGCAATAACGAGATAGGTCTATGTTACCGCGGCTCTCCCCCCTTAACGTAGTTTATCTAAGGCAGACTTTATATATAGTTATTCTTAAAGCTATAAAGGATGTAAATACCCAAGCTAACTTCCAAAGCAGGGATGGGAACGTGGATCGGGTGCCTCCTGACTCTAGTTAGGGTCTTAAAGGCACAAAACGAGTCCGACCTAACTGCACCTACTTTACGGCGCTTACGACTTCTCATTTCCGGACTCGCCGAGAGCGAATAAAAATAACGAGGTAAGAATAAACATGATAGTCTTTTGCTACGTTATTAACCGGTTATCTGCCTTTTCGACCCCGGTACTCCTTAAGGAAGGACTAAAACGCCTCGTAGCCGGATAATTAGACCTATAGACTAAATTAATAATGGTTTAGAGCTGAGTTCGTATAGTAATAAGTCCACTATAGGGTGAAGCCCCTTTACCCCTGAGCTATTTTAGCAGTATTTTTTGTCTCTGATATACCTTAATAGTCGATCTAATTTTAGGCGGCAGCACATAAGGCATTTTTGGCAATAAATAGCAGGATTGTCACCTTATAAAGAAAGCCTGTCTAACTAACCATGCCCCCCCCTATTCCAGGTGGCCAGGTCTACAGCCTTGGGAGGCGCGTAATAGAATCTTTTACCTATAAGGGATTTCGTAATTTGTAAGATAGATCTATCTTTAGTCGTGACTATAAATACCCCTAAAACCTGCCTGCGCGGAGGATGGTGTGTGTATGAAGCCCAGCCAGGGGATAATACCTTTCTGTTTAGGAGAGGGCCTCTGCTTATGGCTCTCTCGCATAGTCTCATCGTCTTATTGGTTTCTCTCTAAAGGAGAGTGACGTGGCTAGCTCACCCGCTTTAAAGGAAGCGCATTATAGAACGGCGGCAAGCAAGCGATCCTCTGTGTAGACAAATTAGCTTGCGAGCAACCAGTCTTAGACGGCTTGGACGTTACCCCTAAAGTATGCCTTGGTAGGGGCAAGGCAGTCAGGCCGGACAGCGACCCAACCGCAGTAATGCGCTCCTTGTTTTAGAACTAGCCTCCTAAAAGGCAGTTCTTAGATTTAATATTAGAGGTATGCTTTAAACTTTGGTCTGGTCTACAGAGGCAGCTAAAGTGTTACGAACTAATGCGACCCAAGTCGCAACCCGAGGGAAGGACCAACATTCACTCCGAATGTCACACGGTATCTAAGTCACGTGACCTGATGACTAGGGAATACAAAAGTACTAGATCACTGGCTCACGGTGATCCAGGCTCACTTAACTATCGTGAGCCTTTATCCTACTCTATAGGATCTTATATCTCCTTTGTCTATATAATAAACAATCTCCTTTATATCTAGTTACTTTTTTTTAGCTCTTTAGCTATTAACTTCTTACCTTAATACACTTATTAACTTAAGATCTGGTCGCTATTTAGACTTTATCTCTATATAGTAATAGGAGTACTTTATAAACCTCCCTAACGAACACCCTGTCCACGGTCTACTATTACCTGTAAATAAAGAACCCCCCGACGTGCTAACTATATCTCTCAGATAATGTATAGCAGGTTCGTTACAACAACACGCAGCTTCTAAGGACAGACCTCGGCATTCGAACCCGTATAGATCCCTTCCAACGCCGGTTGCACAAGTACCTATATGCTTTTTAATATTAGCGATTATCGAGAAACTACGAGGAATCGGCGGAGGCACCTAGGTCGACTCAGACGCATCTACGGTAGTCCTACCAAAACACTATCGCCACAGTAGAAGTCATTGGGCGTACTACCGCCATAATTACTACAGGTATCTTCTTCATTATCCCACTAGCTATTCTACCACACTAATCCGGGGATACCTAGATTATGATTTTTTCGTTTTTTATTGTAGTGTTTGTTTTTATTATAACAGTTATATTAAAAGTTCTTAACTTAGAGATAATAATAATAACTGCTGCTTATATAGCAGTGCTTGCCACGTTTATTTCTAACGTGTAAGGCGTAGTTATTAAGGTTTCTATAAGTAGATTTAGTTATTTATTACAATAGATAATAATATATATATATCTTTAAACGAATATTTCAGAAGACAGACAAAATAACTATCGCTAAAGCCCGCTTTAAAGATGCCTTATCTTAACCTAGTAGACCCACTTGGCTATATCGGGAAGAATTAAAACATGATTACTCGGTCCGTCCTTTTTCTTTCGTTCCTTAATTTCTTTACCTATACTTGGGTGATATACGAGATTAATCTAAATTCTCTGATAGCTGTTCCTTTAGTTCTTAAAAATTCCGGACCTCTACCTCCTAACCTATAATCTCCTTATTATATTATTGTTTTAAGAAGCGTGTGCTCGCTTTTTATCGTTCTTAATACAGTAGGCGGTCACAAATACAGAAGGCGGTGTCTCACAGGGTAAAGCAGGTGGTAATAAAATAGGTAGGCGGTGTACAGTCGAGCAGTTACCGGGACGAGTTAAGTAAGCGGTGGGAACGAACTTTAATATCGAGTACGAAATTTTTGGAAATTAATAACGGTGAAGAGCGTAAACGTAGTCCCGAACGGTCAATTCAATAGCCTAGTGTACAGCGCATTGCCCAGTGCGCCTAAAAGGCACCATGGCGACCTTATGGCCCCAGGCGAAGGCATGGCTGACCAAACCACGAGAGCATGCCATATATATTAACAAGTACCTTCGAGACGCCCTCTTTTACGTAAAGCAAGCCTAGGATTAACCTATCTTTTCTAATATAGTTAAATCGACTATTCTAGGAATACTGTCTTTAATTATAAAAATATAAAGCATACCTGATATCTGATCTATTTAAAAAACCCTAAATATTATATAAAACGAAGTTAAAAAAGCCGTAAGTATTATATTATTTATTTTAAACGAGATAAGAGATATTATAGAATATATAAACGCCCAGCTATAAAAGGAACTCTAGGAAAGCGTAAAAAACGGAAACGAAGCTAAAAAGGCTGCAAGGGAGGCGACCGAAATAGGCAAGACAGTTATGGCTATAATAAAAAGAATTAAAAATAATAGAATACAGAACTATACAGCCGCTATGCCCTCCTATGCTACAATAGCCGCTAGGGGTCTAGCAATAAGTATATATAATATATAAAACTTTTAAATACTTTTTAAATAGATTTAAAAAAGATTATTATAAATATTAAAAACCTGTTAATTATTATAAACCTTAGAACTATAAACCCCTATAGCTTAAAAGCCTATATCGACTATAGTATTAAATAAAATAACGTTAAACACAAGCCATTATTGCACCCAAGCCATTGTTACACTTTTTAACCCTCTTTTTACATAATTATTAAAAAAACAATAATAATATAATTAAAACAGTTTAAATTAATTAGAATCGTTTTTTTAAAGGTTTCTATATCTATTTAACATGTTTGTGTATTATGCCCAGTATTACCGCATATGCCACAATGTTGCGGACCGTTACGAGCCCTTTTTATAAAACGACTATTTTCGCTTTGGACTACCGTGTTACGAACCAATAAGGGCCGACCAGTCGGGAAGGCCTAGTGCAGCCACTAAGCCAGATATGATGCGGAGTAGTGGAGCACGTATAGACGATATGCAAGTAAACCGTATAAGGGTTTACTAGGGAGCTCTGTTCGCTCTATAGAGCAAGGAGAGCAGCTCTAATAGCTCTATAGAGCAGATAAAGCTCGAGCTCTGTAAGCTCTACAGAGCATACAGAGTATAGCAAGTATATAAAAAAAGGAAATACTATATAGCCTTAATAGTATTCCTATATATCTAGTCTTTCTTTATTTTACTATTTAATCTAAATATACTAATAGTTTTTAAAATAAAAGTAACTTTTTAATAACTTAATAAATAATATTTTATATTGCTTAGCGATCTTTTATTATAAGCTTAGCCCTTATTTTTAGGAATATAA